>CAUYUJ010008269.1:277500-325000 GCA_963575745.1 Prorocentrum cordatum | reverse complement strand
ACTACTGCTACTACTACTACTACTACAACAACTACTACTACTGCGACGGCTACTGCTACTACTACTACTACTACTACTACTCCTACGACTACTACTACTACTACTACTCCTACTATTTCGACTACTACTACTACTACTACTACTACTACTACTACGCACTACTAACTACTACTTCTTTACTACTACTACACGACTACTACTACTACTACGACTACGAATACGACTACGACAGACGACTACTAATCTACACTACTACTACTCACTCCTACTACTACTCCTATACTACTACTACTACTGACTACTACTGACTACTCTACTACTACTACTAACTACTACTACCTACTACTACAACTACACTCCTACTACTAACTACTACTACTCTACTACTACTACTACTACTACTACTACTAACTACTACTACTACTACTACTACTACTACTACTACTACTACTACTACTACTACTACTACTACTACTACTACGACGTGTCCTCCTAAGTTTCTGGTGTTTTCCACTTGCCCCTTCCTCCCTCATCCTTCTCGTACTGTGTTCTCGGCATCCTCCTTTCCCTCCTGCTCCTGCTCCTGATTTGTCGTGTTCGTCCAGCCCCCCTCCTCCGGCCTCCATTTCCACCCTTCCCTCCGTCAGGCCTGGGTTGTCATAGTTATTCTTTTGGCGACCTAAACAGGCTGGCTGTGATCCGCGAAGCGGCCCGCATCTGCTGGATGACTGCCCAGATGGTGGCGGCGCGCGGAACTTCGAGGTGAAATGCCAGGACGGCTTCCTCCACCTTGCCCGCCACTCCCTCGGCTGGCTGGTCGACGTAGATGTCTGCCATCGGGTCGCGGGGCCGCGCAGACCTCGCCACCTCGGCGCAGCGCGGCGCAGCTTCGCCGAGCAACGAAGGAGGGGCCGCTGCGGCGCTGTCCGCTGCCGCTGGCCGCTTCAGGATGGCCCCCACTCAGCCGGCCGCAGGCCGCCTCTGGGCGGGGCCGCTGCCGCCGCGAAGCTCGGCCAACTCCTGCGTCAGCTGGCGGATGCGCACGTCCCGCTCGTCAGGGGGAGGGGCTGCCGAGGTGCGCGGGAGCGCCTTGCCAAGCGCTTATGCCCCTGCGGCACACGGACATGTCCGCACCGTCGGTGCCCGCTGGCTGGGCGACCCTGTCCGGTGTTTGGTGTTTGGTGTGTGGTGTTTGGTGTTTGGTGTGTGGTGTGTGGTGTTTGGTGTTTGTTGTCTGGTGTTTGGTGTTTGGTGTCTGGTGTTTTGTGTTTGGTGTCTGGTGTTTGGTATTTGGGGTTTGATGTTTGATGTGTGGTGTCTGGTGTTTGGTGTCTGGGATCCGAACTGGTTGGAATCCGCCCGATGTGGATGGGATCCGCCCGATGTAGCCGGTCGGATCCCAAGTGGTTGGAATCCGCTCGAAGTGGTTCGGGATCGGTCCGATGTGGTTGGGATCCGCCTCATTCCCGAGGAGGAGGAGGAAGAGGAGGGAGAGGGGGGACGTGGGGGGAGGAGGAGGAGAAAGCGAGGGAGGGAGGGGAAACAGGGGTCGGAGGAGGAGAGGAGGCGGGAAAAGTGAGAAAGAGGAGAAATAGGAGGGGTGGAGCAGGAGAGGAGGAGAGGGAGGAGGAGGTAAGAGGACGAGGAAAGAGGAAGAGGGTGGGGAGGAGGAGTGAGGAGGGGAGGAGGATTGATGAGGTCAGAAGGAGGTAGAGTAGGACGAAGGACCTGAGATAGTGTATTGCGTATTGAAAGATTATTCCTAGTAGTCGTCGGAGGAGGAAGCGGAGTGGAGAAGGAGGAGGAGGAGGCTTCCTGAACATGGTGATGATGATGCTCATGCTGATGCTGATGCTGATGCTGCTGATGATGACGATGGTGATGATGATGCTGATGATTATGATGCTGATGATGGTGATGATGATGATGATGATGATGAAGCTGATGATGCAGCTGATGATGATGATGATGATGATGATGATGATGATGATCATCATCATCATCATCATCATCATCATCATGCTGGTGGTGGTGATGGTGCTGGTGATGGTGGTGATGATGCTGCTGATGATGATGAGGAGGAGAAGGAGGAGGAGGGTAAGGAGAAGGGGTGGAGGAGGAGGCGAAAGAGAAGAAGGATAAAGAGGAGGGGTGGAGGAAGAGGAGGAGGAGAAAGAGGAGGAAAAAGAGAGGACGAGAAAGAGGAGGAGGAGGAGAAGGAGGAGGAAGAGGAGGAGGAGTAGGAGGACGCGGACGAGAATGATGAAGAGGAGGAGGCGGGGGAGGAGCAGGAGGAGGAGGAGGACCTGAGGAGGTGGGGTGGAGGAGAAGGAGGAAGAGGACGAGGAAGAGGAAGAGGAGGAGGAAGAGGAGGACGAGGACCTGAGGAGGAGGAGGAGGCGGCGGAGGAGAAGTAGGCGGAGGAGGAGGAGGCTTCTTGAACATGGTGGTGATGATGATGGTAATGCTAATGTTGCTGATGATGTTTATGATGGTGATGGTGATGCTGCTGATGATGATGATTATGATGATGATGCTGATCATGACGATGATGATCATGATTGTGGTAATGGTGGTGATGGTGATGGTGAAGATGATGATGATGATGATGATGATGATGATGATGCTGATAATGATGATGATGAAGATGATGATGATGATGATGATGATGATGATGATGATGATGATGATGCTGATGATGATGATGATGATGATGATGGTGATGGTGATGGTGATGGTGATGATGATGATGATGATGATGATGATGATGATGATGATGATGATGATGATGATGAGGAGGAGGAGGAGGAGGAGGAGGGTAAGGAGGAGGGGTGGAGGAGGACGAGGAGGAGCAGGAGGAGCAGGATAAGGTGGAGGGGTGGAGGAGGAGGAGGAGGAGAAAGAGGAGGAGAATGAGGAGGAGAAGGAGGAGGAGGAGGAGAAGGAGGAGGAAGAGCAGGAGGAGGAGGCGGAGGAGGATGAGGAAGAGGAGGAGGCGGGGGAGGACCCGAGGCGGAGGAGGAGGAGGAGGAGGAGGAGGAGGAGGAGGAGGAGAAGCGGCAGCAGCAGGAACATCAGCTCCGAGGGGCGCGGCGGGAGCGGCAGCATCACACTGGGGGGGCGGGGGGCGAGAGCCCAGCTGGGCGCCGCCAGGCCTCCCCGTGCCTCGCGGCGGCCAGCCCGTGGACACCGACGCAGGCGCGGGACGCCGCGGCGTCCCGTCGTGGTCCTCCGCGCCCCCGCGCGCGGAGGGAGGAGGGGCTGGGCTCGAGGATCGGATTCATCGAGGCGCGGACCCTCAAGCCTCCCCTTACTCTCGACTGCACGTAAGCGTGACCTTTCGCTGGAGTGACCTTTGGTGCCGGTCCAATGGGGCCCCCCGATCGCCGAGTGCGGTGCAGTAGTAGCGTCTTGCGCGCTTGTGTTTGGTCCCCCGCGGCCCCCAAAAAGCCGCGCATCGAATGTCACCCTTACCCAGGGTCACTCTCGCGTGTAGTCGAGAGTCATGGAGGCGAGGACCCTCAATCTTTCCCCATTTCTCTCTCTGACAATCCTCCTCGGGCGCTCTCGTCGCCGCGGGCCGGATCCGCCTCGAAGCCCTGGCTGGGGCGCACCCCACGACGGGTCTGGGGATCATTTGTACGTTTTTTGGCTTGGTGGAGGAGGAGCAGGAAAACGGAGGGAGGAGGAGGGGAGAGGAGGTGGGTTAGTAGGACAGGGGAGGAGGAGAGGAGGAGAGGAGGAGGAGGAGGAGGAGGAGGAGAGATGCGCCCCCGCTCGCCACAACGGGCGCAAGGCTGGGCATCCTTCCTCAGCACCTGGCGGGTGGTGGTAAACCCCACCTCAGCTGATCGATCAAGGAACCCGTGCAGATTGCCAAGAGGGAGGGAGAGGAAGAGGAGGAGTGGAATATAATGGAGGAGGAGAAAGGGAGAGTGAAGAGACAGGAAACAGGAGAAGGAGTAGGAGGAGCAGTGAGGAGGGAGGATGAGTGAAGAGGGATGATGAGCGAGGAGATAGGGAGGCAGAAGGAAGGAGGGAGGACGAGCGAGGAGGACAGAAAAAGGAGGAGGTCTTCGTGCTTTGCCCTTCGTGTGCCTCTTGGCGGGCCCTCTTCGCCGCGGCTAGACCCTCTTCGAAATTCGGGTCAGAATGCGCTCCAGGACACGTGCAGGGAGCGATTTGGATGGGGCGAAGGGGAAGTAGGAGTCGGAGAAAGAGAAGGAGGAGGAGGAGGAGGAGGAGGAGGAGGAGGAGGAGGACCAGGAGGACGAGGACGAGGGCGAGGGTGAGCGGAAGGGGAAGGGAGAGGAGCGAGAAGGAAGGAGGAGGCGGAGGAGGAGGAAGAAAGGGAGGGGGGAAGTTGAAAGAAGGGCGGTGGGTGGATGAAGGAGGAGGAGGGGAAGGAGGGACGAGGGAGTATGCGCGAGGAGGAGCAGGAGGGGCACAGGACAGAGTGGCAGAGGGCAAGCTAGGCGCGCTCGCGCCATGTCCGACATCCTACCCTTCCCACCCATCCTTTCCCATTGCGGCGTTTCTTCTCTGTCCGCCGACTCGTGCCAAAGCGGGCCTGCAACTCCAACGAAGACCCCATGGTTTTATGCGCAAGCGGAACATCATCCTCCCCCTCCTCCTCCACATCATCATCATCGCCGTCATCATTTTCATCATGATCATCATCATTATCATTATGCTCTCTCCTTCTCCTTCCTCATTTCGTTTTTATCCTCCCCCACCCCTCTCCTCCCCCCACTGCTCCTCCCCCTCCTCATCATCATCCTCCAAATCCTCCTCCGCCTCCTCCTCCTGCTCCTCCTCCTGCTCCTCCTCCTCCCCGTCCTTCCGTAGCCATTTTGGCTCAAGTTCGAAACGTTGCCCTGGCGCTTCGAGCTTGGACGCTGCCAAGGGGTTGGCCCGAGCGTCCCGAGGATAGGCCTCACATTGTTTCACGTTTATTGCGATCCTTGTTTTCTCCTGCCCCGCACTTCAGCAGCCATGGCGATCGACCCAGCGCTGCAGGCTTCCCTCGAGGCCATGTTCGAGAAGCAGAAGCTTTGCATTCGAGAAGTGGTACAGCAGGTGGTTCAGACGGCAGTGACAGGTCTGCAGGGGCAGATCTCCACTCAGGGTGCCGAGCTGAAGGCCCTTCGTGCTGATCTTCAATCCCAAGGACTACGGCTTGCCGCCTTGGAGTCTGGTGGCAGTGTCGCAGGCAGTTCACGGTCTACAGGCAGTTTTCAGTCGTCTCCCGTGGGTGGCCCGCCCATCCGCCAGTTCAACGGTGACAAGGCCAGGAAAGTTTCGCCAGTCATCGACCTCGAGAGCGATCCCTGCATCCGCTTCGTGGGGACATTTCCGAGGCCGCTCTTGATGAAGACTCGCCAGGCGCACTGGAAGCAGATGCAGGACCACTTCCCCGAGCTGAAGGACGACAAGCGCGTGACTGCCATCTTCCACTGAGTAAGCCAGGTCTACAAGCTGAGGTTCGAGAACGACGACGACGCGAAGAGCTTCCAGACCAAGATGAACGATGTGAACATGGAGTGGGTGGACTTCCGCGAAGGGAAGAAGTACCCGCTCAGGGTCAGGGGCGACTTGCCGCTCCACGCACGCCAGAAGAATAGGGCTTTCCCTGGACTCTTTTGCGACGTGCTCACTAAGCTCCAGACCAGCCAGAAGTGGACAGGTGGCTCGAAGCTCGGTGTCAACGGGCACAAGGGAGTGTTGCAAGTGATCACAGACGACGACGTCTACGAGTTAGCGCAGGCAGTGCCGCAGGGGGAGGACACCTTCAAGCTCGAGCCCATCTACCACAGCCTGCTGCACTTCGATATCACGAAGGACCAGATCGACTCCCTGATCGCCGCTCTCTGAACGGCTGCTGAAGGGCACCTCGATTCTGTAGCTTTTTTGAGCCCAGGCTTGGCAGTGCGCGGGGTTTGCTGTGCCCAGTCTTGCGCTCCCTCCAGCCCCCCTCAGCCTCCAGCCAGCAGTAGAGCAGATGCATCGGTTTGTCCGCCCCCCTCCTCCAAATGTTCTTACTACCTACCTGGCGCTTCGTTTCGGATTACGACGTGGAATTCCCAGGCCCTTATTGGGTCTATGTACGCCGATCAAATTCGTGTTCAACATAAGTTTCATAAGCTTCAAGCCATCTTACAGCGAAACCAGATTGCGTTTCTTCAGGAAACTCATGGTGCCCCAGGGGATCTGCCTCATCTTGAGCGAGAATTCAGGTATCACTCCGTCTTTGGTTCCTTCTGCTCACGTGCTAGTGCTGGTGGTCTTCTCATTTTTGTCTCCACCGAGTTGCTGAGAGATTTCCCTTTCTCCGAGTTCCGCGAGCCAGTGCCGGGCCGGGTTGCGGTTCTGAATCTGAGTGGTCCCAAGGGTGAGTTGCAAATCGTCAATGCACACATTGATCCCGCACTTCCTGACCCCGCGGTCCGCCGACAATTCCAAGCTGTAAAATCCATCCTGAGACCCGCTCTGAACACTACGTCTTTTATCCCTGGGGACTTCAATTGTCACGAGTCTGGGGAAGGTAGGTTCAATGCTACTCAAGGGACCGAGCGCTTCGTTCCCGCCAGGCGTGCCGCTCTGTTTCGCTCTCTCTTTCCTCAACGCGCTGAGCTTGAGCAACCACAGTATGCACATCGTCGTGTCGTTACTCATCCTCGTGAATCAGTATCCTTTGGAAGATTGGACATAATTTATTGCAGCATCTCTACTCCCGATCTCCTTGACCTAAGCCCCACATGTTATACGACGTGGGATATCACCGATCTCACCTTCCCCTCCGACCACGTCCCCGTGTGCCTCTCGTTGCAGCCGTGGCAGCCGCGCCGAGAGTCGTCTCTTCCTCCGTGGGTGTTCAAGCGGCACGCGTTTGTCAAGTACTTTGAAGACCGCGCAGAAGGTCAAGAATTCAGTCCTGACCCAGCCGAGAAGCTTGAGGAGATCAAGCTGCTGATCATCGCTGCTGGCAACCGCGCCAAGGCCGATATGTTTAAGATCGGGCGAAGAGAACTATGCACATGCACCGATCCTGGCAAGGCCCATCTTTGACCCAGGATCGGTGCACATGCCTTCCTGGCCAAGGTAGGAGGGCGTATGCACCGATCCTGGGCTCAGGATGGGCCTGGCCAGAATCGGTGCATGTGCATAGTTCTTTTTCCTCTATAAGACATCCGCCAACACGTTGGCCGAGAAATTAGCGTGCTGTCTCAGACTCATCCGCGCCCGCAGGTCTGGGCTTTGCAAAGCGGCAGCCGGTGCCGTTCGTGCCTACCCTATCCTCTCCTCCTTCTTCGACCATGACAACATGATTTGGAATGATTGGCATGAATTTCACGCTCACCTCACCTCCCTCATGAATCAAGAGTTGGCAGCGCTAGAGGAGAACCTCAGGGACCCTGAGGGCAACCTCCCGCACAACGCAGATTTTCACTTGATGAGGATTAGGAGGTTGGCCAAAGCATGGAAACACAAACAGCGTACAATTTGCCTCGGAGGAATTGTTGACCAGAACAGATTCGCCCATACTGAGCCCTCGGTGCGCGCGCAGCTGCTCTGCTCTCATTGGGGCTCTGTCTTTGGCGCTCGGGCGGGCACCGCGGATCCTGGGGGCCAATATCTGGAGCTGGTTCCCCTCATGGACCCCGACGGGTACCAATGCACGATCTCGACCCATCAGAGATTTCCCTGGAAAAAACGTTTGATCAGTTCCTCGACCTCCTGCACAGGAAGAAGGATTCTGCCCCAGGACCTGGCGGCTTGTGCTACAGCGCTTGGAGAGCTGCTGGTCCCGTTGCCCAGGAGGCGCTGTTCGAGCTCTACGAGCATGTGCTCGACGGCGGTCGCGTGAGCAGCCAGTTCAACGCTGCCAAGCTAGTTTTCCTGGCGAAGGGCGAGATTGATGATCCCGAGAACGTTCTGAACGGGGCCGACGAAACTCGACCGATCGCTTTATCCAACACCGATAACAAGCTCGTCTCGTCGCTGATCGCTTCGCCGATTTCCCAGGTTATCGCGGATCGGGGTCATTCGTCGCAGAGGGGATTAATCAAAGGTAGGAATATCATGGACAACGTGCTAGAGGTAGACTTTAACATGATGCACTGGAGGTCTGTTCTTGGGCATAGAGACTTCGGTGCATGTCTCTATGACTTTCGCGCTGCCTTTCCGTCAGTGCTGCATGAGTGGATCTGGAAAGTTATGCGTGCCTATCAGTTCCCTGAATTTATCATCCTAGCGATTATGACCCTATATCAGAACATGCACTGTTGGATTGAATTCAAAGGCTCTCCCAAGGTCTCCTTCACGGCCCTCCGAGGAGTTAAACAAGGTTGCCCACTTTCTGGTATTCTATTCGTTCTATGTCTTGATCCACCGCTACGCTATATCAACCTGATTCCCACCGACTTGCCGAAGCAAGTCTCTGCGTTCGCTGACGACCTCGGCCTGGTCGCGGCGGACATTTTCTCTGCACTAGGCCATGTGGCCAGGGCAATCGTTCGCTTTGGCTTCTCCTCGGGCTTGCTGTTGAACGTTGCCAAGTGTGTGATAATCCTCACTGACCCTGGCAAGATGGAGAGCGCCGTCGCAAAGTTCGGGCTCCTAAAACAATATTCAACAGCTGGAACACAACAATACGTTACAGACAAGGGCCAGGCCGATGTGTATTCGGCTACTCATGCGTCGGAGGTGATGATGTCCTTCATTATTTGAGTTGCGGTGTATGCCGTCCTGTCCTTCGGCACCTCCTCCCTGCACTTCCAGGTGATTACGGTGAAGATCCCCTGAGTTCCCCCCCCCCCCCCCCCCCCCCCCCCCCCCCCCGCGCCACCACCACCACCCACACCACAACACACACACACGCACACACATCACACACACTACAAACACCACACACACACATGCACCACAACACACACAGACACACACACACACACACACAACACACACACACACACACACACGCACACACACACACACACACACACACACAAACAACAACACACTCTCACACACCACACACAACACGCCCACACACACGACACACACTACACCCAACGCACACACGCCACCACCACTACACACACACACACCAGACACCACGCGTGTCGTGACACACACCACACGCTGCGCGGGCGTGCACACACACACCCGCACGCACTGCACACACACACACACAGCACGCCATACCACACACAACACCACACCCACGACGCCACACACACATCACACACACACACAGGCAACACACACACACACACACACACACACACACACCGCCGCACACACGCACACCACACACACACACTACACGCGTCGCTGCACCCTCCCCCCCCCCCCCCCCCCCCCCCCCCCCCCCCCCCCCCCCCCTCCGGGCGGCCGCGGCGTCACACCACCGCTCGCCACGCGACCACCACCGTCGCACCAACCCCACACCCCACACCCCCACCCACCTTTTTTCATGATTCGCTCGGGCCCCGATGCTCTGTCTTAGTTATCTCTAGCTTTTAGGCGCACGTTCCCATTCCTTCCTTTCCAAGCTCTGTGCTTGCTCCTCCCCCGCGCGGCCTCTCAGCTTTTCGCTCAGCAAGTAATCCAAGGCAGGTTTCGTGCGTCTGTCAGGCGCTCGCCTAAGCTGCAGGGCCTGCTCCGCTAGGCCGCGGACCAGCAGGACTCAGCAGGGTGGGGCTCCTCCTCCCCGTCCTCCTGCTCATCCTCCTCCGCCTCCTCCCTCCTCCTCCCCCTCCCCCACCTCCCCTCATAATCTCTTTCCTCTCCTTCGGATTCCGATTCTCCTCGTCCTCCTCATCATCCTTCTCCTGATCATCATTTCCCCCTCCCGTTCTCATCCCTTGTCTCTCCCTGTAAATATGTCACCTGTTTTCTTTCCCAGTGTCCGCGCCTCCTTCATCCCGCATGCCCTTGGCACATAGGCATTCCATCCCATCCCTGCAACTAAATTTCATCCGCCCCCGCCTCTGCCTGCCCCTCCTCCTCCTCGTCCACCCCCTGCTCTGCGTCACTCTCCTCTTTCGGCGCCTCCTCCTCCTCGTTTCCTTCTCCTCTCTCACCCTCCTTGTCGTTATCCTCCTGTCGCACTGCGCCCCCATCTCTCTCGTCCATCCTTCTTCCCCAATGTCAACGTATTCATCCTCCTCCCTCCTGTCCTCCTTCTCCTCCTCCTCCTTCTCCTCCACATCCTCCTCTCTTTCGCCCATTGCCATCTTTTGTGTTCTTCGTATCGCCTCGTTGTCCTCCCTCATATCGTTTTATTTCTCTCTCTCTCTCTCTGTCTCTTTCTCTCTCTCTCTCTCTCTCTATCTCTCTCTCTCTCTATCTCTATCTCTATCTCTCTCTCTCTCTCTCTCTCTCTCTCTCTCTCTCTCTCTCTCTCTCTCTCTCTCTCTCTCTCTCTTTCTCTCGTTTTCTCTCTCTCTCTCTCTCTCTCTCTCTCTCTCTCTCTCTTTCTCTCGGCCCCGTGGTATGTTGTTCGGTTTCTGGTGCTGGGGCCTCAATTTTTCGCACGTCCAGCTGGAGCCAGGCATCATCAGCTATAATGCTGGGGTCTCCCATCTCCGCCAGGGGAGGGTATTTCAGTTGCTTCTGGTGGCGGCTATGGCGGCGGCTGTTCGTTCGAATTTAGCTTGATAGGTCAATTCCCATCTTTGTACTTCAGGCGGCTCTTTTGCTCTCTCATTGGGTGGCCATCGCGGAGGCGCACCACTCATATTGGTCATTATGCTGGCGGCGGATTCCATTCGATGTGCGTGGCATGGCGTGGGAGGCTGTGCAGAAGCTACTTAACGCCTCATGTGGGTGGATGGTGGATTTGGCTGTTATCCAATTTTGGCGTGTTCCCAGCCGCTCTTTGCAACGGCACCAAGAGATTTTATTCGTATCCGCTAGGGTCGGTCAGTGTTCTCTGCGACGAAGCTCCGTGTGAGGCAATTGCCGTTTCTTCAAGTCAAGTTGCGTTTTACTTTTCAGGTTTGCAGAGATTGGCTGAGGGAGTGAACAACGTTGCGATCTCTGGTTCATTCTGGGGTGTGGCGTATTGGAGGTACTCGTTTACGGTATCCACGTGTTACGTAAGCTTCAGCCGTCAGGTCGCATGGTCATGCCCTTCGACATGTTTCTCTCAGCGCTGTCATATCCAGAGTTCGTCGTCGAGTCCTTCCTTTTCGCCGCGGGCTCGGAGAAGGTCAGCGTCAAGAGTGATGCATCGCTTCGCGATGGGTCTGAATCTGAATATATTGGGCAATCGTTGTGCTACATTGCGGCCTGCGTGAGTCATCATGGATCCTCCAGGGGCTCACTCAAGATCGCGTAAGAGGCTCCCGGAGAAGTTCAGGGCGGCGCAACGTGGGGCACATGCGGACTAAGAGACCGCCGAAACGGTCCCAACGCCCTCAAGCTGGCCTACATGGAGCAAAAGAGCCCCAAGATGGCCCAAGCTGGGATCCAAGACGGCCCACGAGGAGCTCCTGGGGATCGACTCTGATGCGACTATTTCCACCCATAAGCTATCGCTCTCGCCTGAGCGCCTGTCGCGCCCCTGGTTGGGACTTGTGCTCTCGCGCGGGCGCAGGCCACACACCTGGCCGAGGAGAGAAAAAGCAACAGACTGACTAGGCGGCGGCTTAATCCAAGGGGGGAGGAGCTCAGTTTGTGCGGCCCAGAAATTCCCTTTGGCGAGATCCGAATGAGGGTGAGGGGGAGGGGGGAAACTGAACCAGAAGGAGCGAGGAGACGGGAACTGGCACCTCTTTCTCCCTGTCTCTCGATTGCGGTCCGCGGTCTAACGCGCGCGCTCTTTATCAGCCTCTATCTCCTCTTCGTCCTCCTCTCCTCCCTTCGCCTCCTCCTCATCATACTCCTCCCCCCGCTGCCGTTCATGCTGCTGCTCCTACTGCTCCTGCTGTCGGCGCTGGGCGCGCCCCACGCCTGTGCGCCGCCCTCTGCTAGACGAGGCCCCTCCCCAAGTTGTTTAAGAAGACCCCCGTATGGACCCAGACGTGCCCCTCTGCTTGCACCGCGCTCTCCTAGACGAGACCCCTCCCCGAGTCGATTTCAAAATAACCCCTGGCGTGCTGTGCGTCGTCCTCTGCCGGACGAGGCCCCTCCCAAAGTTTGTTGAAACATCGTTGGTGTTGGACGCGCCTTCTGCTGCGCATCGCCTTCTCATGTGCAGGCCTCTTCCCCGCTACGACGTGCTGTTTAAAGTCTTCGGTGCTGAACGGGCCCCTCTGCTTGTGCACTGCCCTCTGCTAGGCGAGCCCCCTCCCCAAGTTGATTGAACAAGAACTTTTGGTGCTGAACATGCCCCTCTGCCGTGCACCGCCCTTTGCTAGACAAGGCGCCTCCTGAATGGAGTTAAGCAAGCGACTCCCTAGTGCTAGACCGCACTGGGCGTATAGCGCCCCCCCTCGACAAGCCTTGGTGGTAATTCGCGTCAGCGGCCTCCCTGATCGATCGCTGTGTTGGACCAGTTGGATGGGGAGCAACAGTATGTATCCAGCGCGCTGGGCCTCTACAGGCTCCAGATGAGCCTGGCCACGTGTGCGCCTCCAGCGTCCAACGACCAACGACAACGATAGCAGCGTCTCACAAAGTCAACGGCGAGCCCGCTCTTGCTTCGTGCCACGCATTCTCTCCACTGAGCACAGCGGCACAAATGCATTGATCGCTTTCGATCGTTATCGTTGCTGCCGTTACCGTTGTTGTCGCTATCGCTATTCCGGATTTCATAACAGAAAGGGGGGCGGTCCGATTGGGGGGGGTCCGCTTGGAGCTGCCTTGGAGGTTCCAGTGGGGTCTGGGCAGCAGGCCGCCCTCTCATGGCTGCTCGTCTGGGAGGGCTGTGGTCCCTTCCTTTTCATTGCGAAATTCTTTACGCTTCGCGTATCCCCACCAGCCCATTTCACAGCAGCAACTCTTGCGAAGCATGCCGACAGTCGTGTTTTTCAGGCGTGCGTCCGCTTGGGCCCGCATATCTCCCCTGTTCCTCCTTCCTCCCGCCTCCTTGTACATCCTCCTTTTGGGGGGAGCGGGGGCAGGACGAGGCGGAGGAGGAGGGAGAGAAAGCGCTCCTCGTGATTTGAGTCGTTTGGGGTTTCTCGTCCTGGTGTGAGTCGTTCGGGCCCTTCTTCCTGGTGTGAGTCGTTCGGGCTCTTCGTGGTGTGAGTCGTTCGGGCTCTTCGTCCTGGTGTGAGTCGTTCGGGCTTCTCGTGGTGTGACTCGTTCGGGCCCCTCGGGTGTGAGTCGTTCGTCGTGGTGTGACTCGGGGCTCCTCGTGGTGTGAGTCGTTCGGGGCCCGCGTCGTGGTGTGAGTCGTTCGGGCTCCTCGTGGTGTGAGTCGTTCGGGCGCCTCGTCCTGGTGTGAGTCGTTCGGGCCCCTCCTTGTGGTGTGAGTCGTTCGGGCTCTTCGTGGTGTGAGTCGTTCGGGCCCCTCGTCCTGGTGTGAGTCGTTCGGGCTCCTCGTGGGGCCTCTTGGGGGCCTCTTGGAGCCTCTTGGGTCCTCTTGGGGGCCTCTTGGGGGCCTCTTGGGGGCCTCTTGGGGGCCTCTTGGGGCCCCTTGGAGGCCTCTTGGGGGCCTCTTGGAGGCCTCTTGGGAGCCTCCTGGGGGCCTCTTGGGGCCATCTTGGGGCCTCTTGCGACCTCCTCAGAAGCGCAAATGAGCGATGCCCCCTGAGAAGGACAAAATGAAGCCAAAACCTTCGTAAAATCAATGATTTTGCTATGAAGGAAGGGGAGCGCTGCCCCCTTAGAAGGCCAAAATGGGGCCGAAACCGTAGTAAAATCAATGTTTTTGGCTTCAAAGAAGAGGGGAGGGTTTTTTCTCCGGCCCCCCGTCGGGGCCAGAATCCTCGTGAGGGTCGTCGTTTTTTAGCCCTCCCAGGAGTCGAAATTGACCCCCCTGACGACCCGCGGGGCGCCCTCTCCAGGCCCAGGGGGAGGGGGTAGGGGGAGGGGTAAACCCCTCCCCGAAGGGGAAAAAGGGGGGTTGAGGACAGAGGGGGCTCGCTAAACCACTCACGCCCAAAGGGCTGGTGGGATTTGGATTATCGTTGCAGTTAACCCGAATAGTAAGGAGGGGCCGCCCAGCCAAGGGTACCACTGCATCCTTACCGCGCATTCTTACTCTACGGGCTGACTGTACCGCTCTTGCTGCTGCGTGCCCGGGGTGCGCCCTGCGTGCCCGAGCCCGGGGTCGCGGCCGCGCCGAGCCTCCCGGCTCGGGGCCGAGGCCAGGCCGCAGCGCCGGGCGCGCGCGGCCAACGGGCGCTTCCCCGCGCTGCTGCTGCTGCCGCGCCGCGGACGAGGCCTGGACGAGGCGGCCTCGCCGTGGGTCGTCCCCGAGATCCTGGCGACTCATTCCCAACCATCCTGTTGTGTTGGGCCCTCGTTTTGAAGAGACGGTGCCCCGCGTTCTCCTCTTCTCCTCCTCACCTTCCTCCTCCCCCTCCTCCCCCTCCTCCCTCCTCCCTTGCGTTTCGCCCATGCACTGCAGCATTTCTTGGCCCCGTAGGGAGCCCCACCGAAGGTCCCAGTGGGACCGCCCGCATGCGCCCCGCACACCCAGCGTTCATGGCCCCCTCCTCCCTCCTCCCTGCATTTCCCAGTACATTTTTTCGTGGCCCCATAGGGAACCCCACCGAAGTGGGACCGCCCGCATGCGTCCCCCCCCACATCCATCTTGGCATTTTCACCCGCCCAATACAGCGATTCGTGGCCACATGGGGAGCTCCATCGAAGCCCCCAGTGGGACCGCCCGCATGCGTCCCACACGCTCAATTTGACATTTTCGCACACCCGGTGCAGCGCTTCGTGGCCTCATAGGGAGCTCCACCGAAGCTCGGGGCCGCCCGCACGCGTCCCCGGCACCGAATTTGGCATCACCCACCCAGTACAGCGATTCGTGGCCCCATAGGGAGCCCCACCGAAGCTCCCAGTGGGGCCGCCCGCACGCGTCCCCCGTACCGAATGTGGCACACCCGTCGCATGTTTCGTGGCACCGCCCGCATGCGCCTGCGTCCCCCCCCTTCCCCCCCCCACCCCACCACACACACACACACACACACGCACACACACACACACACACACCGACCGACCGACCGACCGACCGACCGACCGACCGACCGCACGCGCGCACGCGCGCGCGCACGCGCACGCGCACGCGCACGCTCACGCGCATGCGCACGCGCACGCGCACGCGCACACACACGCACACGCACACGCCCTCCCCCCCCCCCAACACACACACACACACACTAACACTAACACTAACACTAACACTAACACTAACACTAACACTAACACTAACACTAACACTAACACTAACACTAACACTAACACTAACACTAACACTAACACTAACACTAACACTAACACTAACACTAACACTAACACTAACACTAACACTAACACTAACACTAACACTAACACTACACTACCACTACACTAACACTAACACTAACACTAACACTAACACTAACACTAACACTAACACTAACACGCACTAACACACACACACACACACGTACACACACACACACACACACACACACACACACGTCACACGTCACACGTCACACGTCACACGTCTCGCGGACCCATAAAGGGGCTCCACCGAAGGCCCCAGTGCCACCGCCCGCATGCGTCCCCCACCTCCATTTTCGGCACACCCCATCACACGCTTCGTGGCCCATAGGGAGCTCCACCGAAGGCCCTAGTGCTACGGGCCGCATGCGTCCCCCCCCATTACAGCGCTTCGTGGCCCCGTACGGGGCTCCACCGACGGCCCCAGTGCTACTGCCCGCATGAACAACCCCCACCCAGTGCAGCGTTTCGTGGCCCCGTAGGGGGCTCCACCGACAGCCCCAGTGCTGCCGCCCGCATGCGTCCCCCCCACCCAGTACAGCGCTTCGTGGCCTCAGAGGGAGCTCCACCGACGGCCCCAGTGCTACCGCCCGCATGCGTCCCCCCTACCCAATACAGCGCTTCGTGGCCCCATAGGCAGCACCACTGAAGGCCCCAGTGCTACCGCCCGCATGCGTTTCCCCCCGCCCAGTGCAGTGCTTCGTGGCCCCATAGGGAGCTCCACCGAAGAAAACATTTCACACTTGTGGTACCCACAACTGCATATGGTTGGGTCCTTCGCCCGGAAAATGTGTTTCGAGCCGGGCGTTCCCACATAATTTCGGGCCCTGGGACCCTCACAGATCGATCTGGTTTGAAAAATGGCGCAGAAAGATAGGGTCTAGGGCTCCAGGCTCGATGTTTCAGCCTCTCTCCAAGAAGCCTTCCCCCCTCCCCGTACCCCGTTGTGAGCGCCCATTTCGTGTCTCATCGGAGGGCCGTGTGAGAACCTGGTATTTGGCTTTCGGGGGGCCCCCACGACGCCACGGCTGGGCGCGGCTTGGAAAAAACTTGTGCGTCTGGACCCCGGAGGGGGTTCTGGGGACCGATTTCGGGCCGATTTTGAGTTTCCTCGCCCGTCTCCGAGTTTCGAGGAGGCGCACGCATGGATTCGGGCGCGTGGATTAGTAACGGGTCCAACTTCCGTGCGTAATCGGCGCGTTCTGTCGCCATTCATGCTTCGGGTGTAGCTTCCGCGATCCTTGGATCCAGCACCCATTCGCCAGGTCCATGGATCCCCAAACCATGTTGGCGTGTGCCCGATCGTCGGTTGTCGTCGTCGCTTTCGTCGTCGTCGTCGTCGTCGTCCCCATCGTCGCCGTCCTCGTCAGTCAAATCGGAGGGGCCGCCGCTATTTGGCCCAAGCGCCGGCGCATACCTGTATGTTGCACGGATACTATAACCATGCAAATCAACATGTTATTGCCGCCGTGTTTTCTTTCGTGCAGCTTCCAACCCCCGCAATTCCAGTGGAAGCGGAGCTGGGACCGACACTGGCTCGCGATCCACGGAACGTGCGCACAGTGCGGTGTGGACGCACATTCGCACTTACCTTCATTTCCGCATCGGTACCACCCTCCATTCCTTGAGTATCGCCCACGGGAAAGCCACGACGTCACTCGACCCGTCGCAACCCCGCAGGCACTGGCCGCAGTTTTGCTTTGGGCATGATTGCGAGGGGTGGAACACTGAAAGCCAACGTTTCACTCTCACCGGCTTCGGCTTCGACCAAGGTTGACGGTGTCATCATAGTTGCCCCGTACTTCGACATGGCGTTCGTCCGTGCGCAGGCTCAAGTCCCAAGACGCTTCCGCACTCATCATCGCGATGGGGGTTTATGGAGGAGGATATTCATCTTGACGCTTTGGGGCAGCATCCTCGTGTTCTTGGTGGCCGTCCTGTTCTGGCTCGCTGGCGCGATGCTTGGTGGAGCTGGCCCACATGGCGGCGGCGGCCGCGGTGCGGCTTCTTTTCGCCAGCCGCCCTCACAGCCACCCAAACGCGAGTCCATGTGTTTCTTCCATTCTTGAGTACAGGACCTGCTCGCTTGGAGCGTGCTAGGCATCAACATGGATAGCGCCCAACAGCGCACCGCCGGCATCCTTAGTTTCGGTGGGGCCGCTCGCGGGCTCACGCCCTCCATGAACTTCACGGACATGAGAGAGGGAGGCATGGTCAACGGCCAGCAAGAGGATGCCGCGACCTACCTCATCGCGAACCTCGCCACGCAGTTCGGTCCACGAGGCGAGGAGTCGCCCCTCTAGGCTTCCCGCGAACTCTGTAAGTTTTCGAGGCGACGCAACGAAACCAACGACGCATTGCTGACGCGGCTTCTTACGCTGCGATTCCGAGCTACGCGCAACGGTGGAAGTGCGATGTCTGGAGGAGTCTACAGTTGGCTGCTCCTTCGAGCGGTCGGCGTCATAGCTAGCCAACACACGACGCTGCCCCAGCCCTACGGCAACCGATGCACAGCCATTGAGGCCGAGTTCAAGAAGCTCACGACTATGCTCAGGCGCGTGGATAATATCGTGGAACACGCACCAAACAACATCGCCAGTGCTCTTCGCACGCCGCCATCGTTCGGAGGCTTCGTCGGCATAACCAATGACAACAGCAACGACGCGCGCGCAGCGGACCCCTGGCACGCCCGAGCTCTCGACCCCTAGCTTGCCAGCCCCGCCGAGCTTCCTGGCGCGGGATGTGCCGTGACGCATGCTGCTGGCCCGTCGCAGAGTGCCGCGTCGCCGCGGGCAACCTACCCCGCCGCCACGCGGGCGCCCGCGGACGGAGCCGACTGCGCCTCCTCGGACCGGCGCCCAGACCCAGGCGGAGAAGTCAATTGCCAAGCGGCAGAGCCCGGCAGAGCTCCACGGTCTTAGTCCTGCCCAGATAAATGCTCATCTGTCCTGGCAGATGATGACTGCTAAACAAAAGTGGTGCAGACGCAGAGACATGCGACGTCTTTCTCGTAGGGTACGCAGGTTTATCTAGAAGGGCAACAGCGCGCTCCCCAGGAATTTTAACGGAAAAAAGGCACAGCTTGCCACCTTTACGCATGTCCCAACCAAGTAGGTCCGGTCTTCTTCGGCGGAGAAGGACAGAACAGTAGGCAAGCGCTCGCCTGGCAGAGGGAAGCGTGGACGCCGCAATCCGCCAAGCTACGACGGAAACGCCGCGACGCGTAGCACCTGCGGGGGCGAGCACCCTTTCCGCGCGGAGTGCGCGCAGGGCACCGCGTCGCAGCGGCAGCGGCGGCCAGTTCGGAGGCCGCGCGTACTCGGGGCCCACAGATGGCACCTTTGACGCCGGCCCTCGAACCAGGATCGTTGGACGTGCCATCGTGGTCATTAAGGGTCCTCTGAGACCGCAGCCAGCTCGCAACGCCGGCGCAGCCATCCGCCGACGGCTCCCGGCAGCTGCCTGGATCTGTCCACGGCTCGCAGTCAGCGGCCCCGCTCTGCCGCGGCCCGGAGCCACGCGCGCGCCGATGCACCCGCTGTCCTGCCGCCACTTCTGGCGTTCGACAGCGCAGCGCCAACTTCAGGGCCGCTCCAAATGCCAGCGCTGCCGCCGTTCAACGGCGCGGCCGCCGCCGCCGCGGAGCCGGCAGCAGCCGCCGACGGAGCCTGTCCTTTTGCCTGCGCATCACGGAGGGCTGCAGCTCTGCGGGGCCCCCGCGAGACGACCCCCATCGACCGGCAGCGCAGCGCGGGCGCCGCAGCCCCGCCGGTGGGCCAGCTCGCGGTTCCCAACGATCAGCGGATCGCCATCTCTCACGTCAGCGGCTTCGGCCAATTCGCACGCCTGCGGCAGGGCCAGCTGGCGCAAGCTGCCCTGCCAGACAGAACAACGCCGCAGATCTGAGCACCTGGCGCACGTGCCGACCGCGGTCATCAGGTCCCACGTCGTGCGCGACCTAGCCTAGGAGATTTCCACCCGGCTGTCTTCCACGGCCTGACTGGAGGCTGAGAGTGACTCTAAGATGGAACAGCGGCGTGTTCACCGACGTGAGCGCTCCCAACAGATGAACGACATGCCCGTGGCTGGACCCCCACCCTTCGCCGTTGCCATCGGGCTCACACGCAGAATCAGACCTCGCAGGAGTGGTGGGTGACGCCGATGAGATACGAGGCATGTTAGGGCCGCTATATCAATTTTGACGCCACCGTCATCCTCCAGCGCGGCCGCCGCCCCCATCAAAGCTACGCCGCCGCTCGGGCCGCCGCGAGCAACGACGACGCCCAGATGCGATAGGTAGAAGATGGGCTCCGTGGCGACCAGGCCCGCGCGCCCCTCTCACGGCACCCGGCACGTTGGCAGCGCGCGGCGGCGCGCGAGGTCGCGCGCGTCCAAGCGGCAAGCGCGCTCCGGGAAGCGCCCGAGGTGGGCGGGCCATCTAGCGCTCGCGGGCCTTGCCTGATCGCGCCACGAGATGCGCCTATCGGCGAGATCACCTCGAGCATTCCTGCATCCACCTCGGGGCAGCCGTCGCGCCAAGGATCGCCGCAGAGCGGCGAGGCCAACGTGCTTCCCTGGCGGCCGGCCACGGGCTCCGCTAACGAGTATGCCACTTAGGAGTATCACAGTCGTACTCAGGTGAGCTCAGCGCAATCGTGGACCCAGGCGCGTGGGCCAACCCCATGGGCGAGGAGCTCGCGCGGCAGTTGCGCCGCCGAGCCGTGGAGGCAGGGCGCTGGCCGCGGCAGCTCCGCACGCGCAAGCCCTCGAGCGCGCGGGGAGTTGGCGGCGGAGCCCGAGAGTCTCACCCATCGGGCGAGCGCCCTCATCGCCGTCACGGATCAACAAAGCAAGGCTACCATCCACAGTTTTGCAGACCCAACGTCAGAGGATCGGGCAGCGCCCTGCCTGGCCTGCTCGGCCAACGCAGCATGAGGCCCACGCGCGCGATCCTGGGCGCGGGCCAACGCGAGCTGATCTTGCCCGGCGGCGGCGACATCCAGATCCAATGGCCCGCGGGCGCTGCCCGCGCCCCACTGCGCGAGCCTCCGAGCGGGCACCTGGCGATAGTCATCGACGACTTCGAGAGGGCTGTGCAAGCCGCGGGCGGCGCATTCGACCGCGGCGATCAGCCGCGTGCCCGCGCCGAGCAGACGGAGACGGAGACGGGGGGCGCGACGCTGGCAGTTGCCCCCTTCAGCCAGGAGGTTGAGCGGCGGTCGACCCTCGGCCCTCAATGAGCTGAGGCCACTCAAGCGGCGCCCCGGCTCTCCCAGCCAGGGGGCCGACGTCGCGCCCCAACCGCGCTCTTGTGATTGAGGTCACGCCCGCAGGCGCCAGAGTTTTTGGGCAGCACGGGTGCCAGGTGCGACCGCTCCGCCCACAGCCTACCAACATGATTTCTTGAAATTTCTGTTCGCCCCAGTAAAATGGCCCGACGGGAAGACCAAGTGGCTTGGATTGTGATGCCGCCTAGCCGCATGTTTCGTTGAAGAATGTACACAGCATCAGCTGCTACTCACGTGCCGGAGACACATAATATCAGGCGACGCAGTGGACTTGGCAACCAAGCTGGATCGCACAGTAGAACTGGTTACGTACCCAGCAATAGGCATGAACCCGGTCACCACCAGGCTCTGCCGACTGGTAATTACACCAGAACCTGACAACCAGCTACCCGCCGAGACAGCATGTTACATCGTCGCGACGATAGAACGAGGGACCAGCTTGCTGCGAACCTATCCCAAAATCTCATGGCGCCAGGCGTCCTGGCACTGGGCCGCGGAGCGCCGTCCCGAAGAATCCCGCGTTGAGCCCCGAGGCAGCGCGTATCGAGGCAGGAGTATTGGCTCTGCTCCACGCACGATTGGCCGCGCACTTTGGTTTGGCCCGAGCAGCGTCTTCCGCTCAGGCAGAATCAGAGATTGTAGGGCCCACGAACACACCAGCTGCTCTGCTTCGCGAGGAGGCCTCGACAGCTTCGTCGAGCACCCAGCACCCTCAACCCCGGACTGCTCGTCAGCCCGACAATCCTGGTCCAAATCGGACACAGGATAAGATAAAGACGAGACGTCAGCACGGCAGGACGCACTGGGCGAACAACACAATCCATGAGAGCACGTGAATCTGCTTTTGGCACTGATGGTTGAGATGAGGCGATCGACACCGCCACGAAGGAATATGACTCGATCTTTGACTTCAGCAAGAGCACGGCGACACGCGTCCACGCATTGCTCCGGAAGTCCCATGTCACGCCGGCCATGACGCCCTTCCCGGTCTGTCTTGCTTACATCGGCCCCCAACACCGGCCAGGCAGTCTCGTCGTCAACGCCTCGAGACGGAAACAGCAACCCACTGCGCATGTGGTTTTGCCGTGCGAATGGACAGTCATAACGGTTTGCTTGGTAAGCAGGGCGCCCTCGTCTTCCGCATTTCCCATTGCAGAGGCAGAAGGGGCGAAGGCACACAGGAAAGAAGGCCATGCGCCATTCAAACGCCACAACAAGTATAATCTGTGTTCGACGACATCGGCGACGACCTCTCTGGTCTCGGCACGGAGGAGCAGCTCCAACGGCTGTTCCAGGACACGACAAGTGAACGCGCAAGGGAGTTCCCAGTCGGTGAGCAACTTGGCGGAGCCATGCGCAGCAGGAACCATCTTTGGTCAACGCGCCGCGTTCCCAGCGTCCACCGTTCACGCCGCAGACGTCGCGCACTCCCTGGCTAATATTCGCGCGTCAGGATCTGTCGAACCCACGCGAGCTGCGCGGCGGCGAAGCCCGCCCCTCAAATATCGCCCGTCGACGACAATTCACCGCCGCCTTGCCGCAGCATTGGGCCGCCCAGTGGTCTCAACAACCGCATCAACCGTGAGGCCTGGCGGACGCGGTGAGGAGGGCGCACCGCGCGTCTCCTTGCGTGGACAAGTTGCGCCGGCACAGATACGCCAGGGGCGATGTTGCTTTGTCGAACATCCGCGCCCTACTCGGCTCAGCGAAGTGCCGCCGCGGGAACAGGCATCTACGCGTCCATTGGTGGAAGCGGCTGTGTCCGACCCATGGATGGACGCCCGCGTGGCTTCCAAGCCTAGAGGCCGCCCTGAGCCATCGCCAACTCACCGCACCTGCGGCGCCCTTCAGGAATCTAAAGTGCCAAGGCGACCACGACCGCGACGTCAACTGGGGACGCGCCCATCGCGCCACGACATTGCAGGTCTGGCCATGGCGCTTAACGGAGCGCGTGGCGCACTGCACCGTCACTCTTGAAGCTGCGGGGGAGAGCTACCTCGCGCTGATGCCCGAGCTCCATCCGGCCACAGGGGCCCGCATCTGCCCAGAGGCGCCCCAGGAACTTGAGCGCCGGAAAGGAGCCGAGGCACCACCAGCACCTGCGCCGCCAGCACCAGCAGCAGCAGCCATGCCAGCAACGGCAGGAAAGTCGCGAGCCCGACCAAAAGGCGTCCGGAGCCCCCGAGCGCGCCGCGGGCGCGCAGACATCCGCCGTCGCACCAGCTGCGAAGAAGGCCACTAACACACCAAATGCCGAACGATACCTATAATGTCCTGGCTGCCGCGGGAATCGCAACCACCTGGACCCACGCCGGATCAAGATTCCAGGGATGTGCGCCATCCCGCCAGAAGTCGAGTCATCATGCTCTTGTCCAGGATGCACGCGCGTCCCGCCACAAGATAGAGCGCGCCCAAACTGGTCATCAGAGCGCCGCTGGTTGGACGAAGTATACAAGGTCTTCCAAAAACGCCCCACCAGCCACCGCGGATCCTTCCCCCGCGCGGCCCGAGCCTAGCATTCTCAGGTGAGGTTTGTCACCGATGTGCAGCCTGGCCCCATCCACGACCCTGCACCTGCAGCCCCAATGCGCGACGACTTCTTTGATGTCGGCAAACCACCGCCACCGCCGGACCAATCCGGGCACCGAGCCCCGAGCCCCCGATGCTCATTGACCACAACCTCGAGTCGTGGGCGATGTGGCGGGACATGCGCCAGAAGATTTGACAAGCTTCGACGTCACTCAGAGCTTTCGCGCGCTGCGAACCGGCGATGCATCGCAGGTGCGACGCGAGAGCCGAAAACTACACGCGTTGGTGGCATGCTACGCGGACCCATATGGAAACATATTCACAGCAGCCCAGTGCCCGAGCACCGTCATCCAAGCATTCGCTGACGTGGTAGACGCATACCGCGAGTCCAGCAACGCCGAAAATCACACCCTTGGTCGAGCTGGCCGCGGCTCCCGATCAGAAAGTAGAGGGGGGCATTTTCCACGATCGCCAATGCCCGATCTGGCACATGATCGATAGAGTCGACCGATGACATGCAGCAAGGCTTCCCGAAGCTGGCTCCCAGCGATGCTGGACACCGATCCGCTGAGAGCCTGTGCTCTGCCATCCCTGCGCGTTGGACCTCGATCTTCGGACCGTGAAGATCTTGATGGTGGACGGCGAACGCGGCGCACATGGTGCCGCAGCCAGGCCAGTTTTTGATCGACGCGGCATGGCGGTCCGAGTACATGCCCTTGACCAACGCGCCCGAATGATCGAGCGACGCGGTGCAATCCCACGGCGCGCCATGCACCGCATTCAAGAAGAACTTCGGCGTGAAGGACTGGGAGTCAGGGTGCCCGACATGCTGTCTGAGGCGGTGTTCGTAGGCAGTTCTGTCGTATCCAACGGAGGTGCCACCCTTCAACGCTCGGTTCGGACGGCAGCCGCGGATGTTGCCGGATATATTTGATCCCCCGGGCGACGCAGCAGGCGCAGCCCGCAATTCGCACCGGCTAAGAGAGATCGCCGTGCAACGGATCGTAGAGGCCTCGGCCATCTCCCGTATTAGTCGAGCCTCAGAGGCCAACGCCACAGTCGCAGGGCAGACCCTGAACTACAAACCAGGCGAACACCAAGCTCCATCCACCAAATAGCTCCAGGGTCGACTTCTGCCGAGCTCCATCCACCAAATATGTGAGCGGGTGGAGTGGTCCAGCCGCAGTCGTCACGCCCAACGAGGCACCGTGACCAGAAATCACCGAGGCGCCGAACAGAGATGCTGCCTCGGAGATGCACGACGACTCTTGGACTTCGGCGCGCTGGTATGTGAAGTCACGAGCCAACCTTTTTCACCCCGCGGTCAGGCACGGACGAGGGTAGAGCAGCGCATCGCGAGCCCATCGGCGAAAACCCTCCAACGCGTTGGCCCTGCCGGCGCAGGCGCTGTCACCACCGTCGCCACCGCCAAGTGCTCTGTGGCCTTGAGACTCCAGTACTTAGCCAGAGACGTCTTCAACCTCAACAGTGTCGCGGCCGTCCGAGTCGGCCGCGGCCTAGAGCGCATCGTGACTGAAGGAAGTCTAGACAGATCACTCCTGGCATGGTGGCGACCAGGCCATCGAGAAGTGAATGATTGGTGGAGCTTCGGGACTGGCAGTCCAAGCCTTGTCGAACTTTTCTGTTTCGGCCACGGCAACATGTGGTATCTCTGTTTCACATTTGAAGATGTAGTCGGACGCTGCTTCAGATATCTCATGGAAGATGAGCTCCAAGCGGCAGGCGCCCGGGGAAGTGGCGCCGATCCTTCGGAAGCCGGCACGCGCCCCGATGATTCCACACATGACGACTTGGCTGTCCGCATCTGAAAAGGGGGGCCATCGAGACTTCTTGAACGACCCAAGGGCGCCGACGCAGATCTCATCGCCACTTATGCAGGCGCCTCATCACGGCTCTCCCAGCACGCGATAGTTTCTGAGGCTGCCTTCCGAGGGTGGACGATCGACGCGCGGGGCGTCAAGATGCCCTTCCTGAGAGGCGTCGGCTTCTAGGAGCAGGCAACAGGCAATGAGGAGCGCTTCGTCAACTTTGAGCTCTCCCTCGACGCCGTCGCAGCCCTGCGCAAAGTGAATGGGCGCGAAGATTTCGACAGAGCCCCTGAAGTTTTCCAGGCGGAGAAACCAGGCACCGGGCGCAATGGTGCCCCGATATGTTGGCCCATCCAATTCGCAGAGATCACCCATCAAAGGTACCAAGCCACCTCTACACTATACGACAACGAGTTCATCGTCAACCATGAGGATGGCGAGCTCGCCATGCTGGCCACCAGACACGTCGACGAAGTCAGAGTAGCAGCATCACCGCGGGAAACGGCCAAGCTACGTCAATCCCTGGAGGATGCCTCCGGTAAAGGTGACCTGGATGTCAGTGAAAGGGCCTTCACATGCTGTGGGCCACGTCACTCCCCCACGCACAGCGGCGGATATGAGCTGGACCAGGGGCCAGGTCGAGCACGCCCAGGCCTTGAAGCGCAGTGGAAACGCTGAGCTAGTCGACAATTCCAACTCCGGGCCGAGCTTGCCTCAGAGAGCCCGACCAAGTTGCGCCTCAGCCCACTCATGGCACTTAGCCTTCACGCCCATCACACGAATCGATATGCAGCGCGCGTCTACGTGGTCGCACTTCAGCGCCTCACAGCGGCGCCAACGCACGGCCATATACGGAAGCTCGACATGCTTGCGAGATGGGCGCAGTCCGAGCCTTTGCGGATCCATCATCCATTCATGCGCTGCGCACACATGCTCGAAAAAACACAGCGAAGCAGCATTCAGAAGATAACATAAGGGAGTCGCCGCCGCGGGGCGGGCCCGGCGAGGAGCCACCTTCCTGCGCATGGGCGTCAGCGGCGCAGATGTTCAACACACGCTCTTTGGCAAGCAAACGCGTCATCTACTAGACCGTCAGTGCGGGGCGCTCAAAACTGTTGCGCGAGGCACCTTTACAAGCGAGCTAATGGCCGCGATCAGTTCAACAGATGACGGCCTCGCTCTGGCCACCGCGCCCCACGAAGTGCTCGGGGGATTTCGGGGCCCTGTAGCTGTGCGCCACCAACGAGATGGCACGCAGCCGCTCGCGCTGCAAATTGAGCTCAGCCTCGGTTCAATGGGCGCGGTCAGCCGTCACGGCTACGAGACCTGAGCCCCCGGCAGAGCACCCAAAGCAACCGCTCGTGCTCAGACCCCGCGACCTCGTGGGCCCTGGCCAACTATCGGCCCTGAGCTGGGAAGACGCGCGAGATATGATCGCGGATGGATTGACCAAGGGCAGCATGGGCAGATCTGCCCTCCACGACGCGGCCAGCGGCTCTCGCCAGCGGCCGCGCGCGCCGCGCGCAGCCGCCCTCGCGTCGGCTGACGAGCTCACTGGGGCCATGAGCGCCGGCCAGCCCCCGACGACCGACAATTGCCAACGTGCGTCTATGATTTGCTCTGTGCTCCATTCTCTTCGAAATCATCAGTCGCTCCTCATCGCCGCCCCTTTCGGAAGTCTTGCGACGCGGCGCTCGGCGGTTGAGAGACGCGAAGCAGCGCGGCAGTTTCGGGGGGGGCATGCTGGCAGGAGCTCGTCGCTGCAAAGTTCAGCTCGCGGGCGCGCTCGTGCGCGGACGCGCGGGGCACGGGGTCAGCAAGGAGGACCAGGGATGGACGTTTACGATGTCGCTGCCTTTGTTCTCGGCAGCAGGCTTGCGCGCCGCCCGACCAGGCCGCGCTGGGCCGCCTGCCGTAGCTCGCGCGCCGCCGCGCCCGCGCGCGGGCCCCCGGCGCGCGTCGACGCGCGCTGGCTGCCACCCGCTGCCGCGCGAGCACGCGGCAGCATGCCTCTGAGCAGGCCGCCGGAGCCTCCAGAACCGCCGCCGCCTCGTCGCTCGCGGACCGCGCCCGCGGCGCCTCCCCCGCCCATGGAGGAAGCGGCGCCATCAGACGACGCGACGCACGCGCGTCCACCAGTCGAGCCGCACCAAGCGCTTGACCTCCAACGCCCCCGTCCAGGCACATGGTCGAGGCGCGGCGGCCCGCTGGCGCGGCTGGTCATGGCCCGTCTCCCCGGCGCGCTTGCGATGATGCCTCCACCGAGCAAGGAAGAAGCGCGTCAGTTACAGCGTCAAGTGCAGCAGCTCAATGAGGCAAGGCGCATCTGTCTCTCGAGAACACGCTCGGGCTCGAGCTTCCACGGCCCCGCTCGGGGCCGCCGTTTCCCCGCAGACGCCGCGCGGCTGCCGCGTCTCACGCTCGGTCGGCGCCCGCCAGCAAGGCATCCGCATCCGCGCCGAATCTTCCGAGCGATCCGCTGCCCCCCGACGCGCCGGCCCTAGCGCTCGCCGAAGGTCCCCAGCTCCCTCCGCTCAGCCAGAGCGGTGGAGATCACGCGGCAGTGGCACATCGCCGACCCAGTCCCCGAGGTGCTGCTCCGCCATAGCCTCTGCCCCACCAGCGTCGCGAAGCTGGCGTTTGCGCGCCGGGCCCGCGCTCGAGGCTCGCGCGGCCATGGGCTGGTTGAGCGACGCACAGCCGCAGTTCGCCAACATTTCGCTTATACACAGCCAAGCTGCACAACCCGTGGGCCTCGTGGACCGCCCGGGGGAGGGCCGGGCGCCGCCGCTACGGGTCGCTCACCAACGTCGGCTCGAGGCCAGGGTTTGGCCGAGGCCCTCTCCCGGCCCGCGACGAGTCGGCTCTCGGCGCGCCCTCCTCCAAGGGCAGCCCCCGCGGCTACGAACGGCCAGCGCCGCTGGCGCCGCGGCGATCGCGCCCCCCATCACCTCGGGGCGAGCGCGCGCCGTGCACTCCTTGTCGTCGTCACCTCTTCCCAGAGGTTCCGCCTTGGTCTCCTTCTCGCGAGGCCGAGTCCGACGGGGGCAGCGCTGCTCGCCTCTCGGGCTGGAGGCCGACACTGCCTCGCCCTCGGCACCGCGCCCTGGTCTGCCATCGTGCCCCCTGGCGCGTTCAGGGGACAGGAGCCGCGGCGCCCGTCGGTTCTCGAGGGCGCGCCGCCGCGGCGCCCGGCAATGGCAAGAGCAAGGGCAAGTGCAAGAGCGAGCCCAAGCCAGAGGCCGACGCCCATCTCCCCAAGAAGAAGACACGCAGGGCGGGGGGGGAGGTCGAGCGCCGGCGCGCCAGCGCGGCTATCCGCGCGGCCGGCGCCGGCGAGCCAGGCTGGGCCTCGCCCGCTGTCGGCGCCGAGGCCGAGGAGGCGGAGGCCCCAGCGAGGAGGCCGCCTTCGGTCGTGGACAGAGCGGCCCCCGCAAGTCGCGATTGCGGTGAGCCTTGAAGCGGCCGTGCCAAGAAGCGCGCGTGCCCCTCAAGGTCTATCTCCACCCATCACCTTCCCACCTACTAGGTCAAGGCGTCTGTGTCTCCACCTCGCCCTTCACGCGACCTCGGGGCCATCGCTTTGCCTGAGCCCCAGGACAGGCTTTCAAACATCACGTCTGCGGCCCGAGGTCACTAACATCATGCGCAGATGCGGCATGGGAGGACTCGCGCCATCACGACACACGCGCGCGAGCTTCTCGAGTGCCGCTCCGAAGAGCAGGAGCCAGCTGCTCGCTACAGTGGGCGAGCCCGCGGCCCGCCCTGTCGCGCGCCCCCGGGTCACGTAGCGACGAGGTATCCTTGCTGAGTCTAGAAGTGTTGGGGGATGGACAGTTATGGTTATCTTCTTCTGTTGTCTCTCTTCTCCGCCAGAGGTGTTCGATCGCCCACGCAATCCGGACTCAAATAGGATGGGCCGCCGCTATTTGGCCCAAGCGCAGGCGCATAGTTGTATATTGTACGGAAAGCATCAACATTGCAGTCAACATCATATTGCCGCCGTGCTTTCTCTCGTACAGCGTTCAAGCCCTGCATCGTCGTCCTCCTCCTCGCTGTCCTCGTCCTTCGCCAGTCCCCCCGCGCGGGGAGCCCAGGCGCCGTCGGGATGCAGGAGGTGCGGCAGGCCGAGGGCGCGCGCCCAGTCCTGGGGAGGCGCGCGAGGAGCGCGGGCCCCCCCGCCGCGGCGCCGGGCGGGGCGCCGAATCCTGTCTCGCCAAGGAGGATCGGGGCGTCGCAAAACAAAAAGACATTACAAATGTGCCCAAATATCCAACGTCTGAAAAAAGAGACCCCTGTTTTTCGCTGTTTCCGGCCCCGGTAGGCCCTGGCCGGGCCCCGGGACCGTCAAGAAACGACTCGGGATGAAAAGTCGGTCTTGGGGAATGCGTCGAGATTTCTGAGGGGCCCGTAGTATTGAACAAAACACGACATCGTATTGCTGGGTGGACTTAGGGCGTCCCGCGCGTTTTTTTTTTCGGAGAGCGCCAGTTGTGTGCCTCCTGCACCGAGCCTGGGTGGGCCAGGCCTGGGCCCCTGGCCGAGCCAGGCGGACGTGCGACTACGCGGATCTGGGGCCCAGGATGGGCTTGGTCAGGACTGGTGTTGATGTATGGTTCGGCGTCCCCTCGTCTTTCAGCCTCGACCTAGTCATCGTCGTCGTTGTTCTCGTCTGCGTCCTCGTCGTCCTCGTCGTCGTCGTCGTCGTCGTCGTCATCGTCGTCCTTCTCCTCCTCCTCCTCCTCCTCCTCCTCCTCCTCCTCCTCCTCCTCCTCCTCCTCCTCTGGCGCCACCCCCCAGCGCGCGCCGCGGCGCGTCAGGAGAGGGGCGGGCCGGGCGGGCCGAACGCCGACCCGAGAGATCCATGCGGCTTTGCGAAAGTCTGTGGTTTGTCTGGTGTTCCGCATGCCACATTCGGACCGAGGCACAGCTTCGGGGAGGGTGCCCAAGTGATTTTCGTGTTTGTTTGGCATTCTGGGGAGGGACACGTGGCGCAGTTCACTTCGCGCTCCCGAGCTGGGAGGGACCGGGGGGAATGGCCGGAGGAAAGAGGGAAAGGGGAGCACGAGAAGGGGACATCAACGGCAACCGCGGCCCAGCGGCTATCCTCGCGCAGACGACAAAGCGCACCCTGTGGAGGATGAGCGAGGGCCGGAGGGTGGCCGCCCGGGACTGCTGGCCCGTGGAGTTGGCCCGCGAGAGGTGCGCGCCTTGCCGCCGGCTGGACGCCGCGACGTGCGCCGTGGAGGTCTGGGAGCTGCAGCGGCGCGCCACGCTCTTCCACACGGAGTGGCTCCCGCCGTTCCTCCCCCACGACATGGAGACTCGGTATGGCCGAAGCGGGTACGGATCGAGGAAGAGGCACCGGCATGAATACGGAGCTCACCGAGCTCTTTCCACTATTCGCAAGGTGTCGACTCGTAAACAGCCAAAGAACACACGCTCGTCTCGATGTAATGGATCGTAAATCCCCCGCTGCGGATCCAGGCCGTTTGCGAGTAGTTACTCTGCGAGTAGTGGAACGCGCTTGTCCAGCAACCCGCAGTTGCCGATAAGAGTGAGGGGCCGGGCGCGGGGTGGGTCGCGGATCGATCGCAGGTGGGTCGCGGGGGGGGTCGCGGGGGAGTCGCCGGCAAGGACGACGACAACAATAATGAGATTGTTCGCCGCCACATGCTCGCGTATCATGTAACATGTATGTCTGAAACCCTCGATGTCCGCCCTCTTCGTCTTCGATCTTACCCCCCTTGGGGGTACATCTTCCTTACCTGCCACGTGTAGCCGGCGCAGCCCCTAAAAACGGGTGAAGGGAGGGAGGGGGCAAGAGACAAGGGGGAGGGAAAAGCATGGAACTCGAGAGACTTTTGCAGGAGGGGGTGAGGAGCAGGAGAACAAGCGGCAGAACCAGACGGCCGGGTCGGGCGGGCGGACCATAATGGGCGGGGTTGGGCGGGCGGGCCAGGACGGCCGGGTCGAGATGGTTGGTTGTTGAGGCGTCAATCCAACGTGATTCGCAAGGAAAATTCAAACGAAAGCGCGATTCCGAAGTAAATCGTGAGGAGGTCCAAAGCGAGAGCGTAATTCTTGAGTGTCGAGGCGCGGCGTACGAATGAATTGCGAGGAAGTCCCACTCGAGAGCGCGATTCCTGGATAACGTGTGAGGAAGTCCCGCGCGAGAGCTCGATGTTGAATTGATTGCGGGAAGTATCAGCCGTGAGCCTCTGCTGTTGTTAATCGGGGGCCAGTAAGCGAATCGGAGGCACAATGTTTTTTTGTAAATCAAAGGGTGCGAGCCCCAGGAGGAACATTGTAGCGAAAGCACAATGAGCACCGGAAGGGGGGATCAACAACAGTTATTTGTTAGACATGTCTTGAGAGGTACCCAACCCCTTCTCCACGCGAGCCGAATATGTGTATGGGCGCTTCATACAAAGGAACACATGGCCAGATATGCACGATCTCCGCTGCCCACATCTCCACCGTGCCTCCCAGGAGCCCGCGGAAGTGGTGTCAATTGCGCAATTCGTAGCCACCCAGAGAGACGCGAGGTCTCGGCTGAATCCGCGTGGCCCTCGATTCCGCTGGACAGTACAGGACCTCCGAGGAGCCCACGAATGTGGTGACAGTTGCGCAACCTACAGCCACCCAGGGAGCCGCGAGGTCCGTCTGGGTCCGCGTACTCCGCCACTCCGCAGTGCCTCAAAGGAGCCCACGAAAGCGGCGACAGTTGCACGACCCAGGGAGCAGCGAGGTTCCGCCTGGGTGCGCGTGGCCCCGGACTCCGCCAGACCTCCCGGGAGCCCACGAGAGAGAATGATGACCGTTGCGCAGTTCGCAGCCACCCAGGGAGCAGCGAGGTCTCTGCGCGTGGCCCCCAGCTCCGCTGGAACTTCCAGGAGCCCGTGAAAGTGGCGACCGTTGCGCAGACGCACGGAGCAGCAACGTCTCGGCTGGGTGCGCGTGGGCCAACGGAAGGGGTGATGGTTGCGCAGTTCACAGCCACCCAGGGAGCTGCGAGATCCCGTCTGGGCCCGCCCGTCTGGGTCCGCGTACTCCGCTACTCTGCCGTGCCTCCCAGAAGCCCCCGAAAGTGGCGACAGCTGCGCAGTTGGCAGCCACCCAGGGAGCAGCGCAGGAGGAGGCATGAGGATGGGGGAGGAGGAGGGAAGGTGGGGTCAACAATGTCCGATTCAAAACGAGAACCCAGCCCGGGAGGATTGGGAATGAGAATTCAATCATGTTGCCCTCCTGCCACACGCATCCATCATGATGTCAACCCTTCTTGGGAGAACTACATGAGAAGGGGGCGATATTCCTACACCCAGATCTTCTCCCAAGGAGGTCGAGCCAACACCTTTCCCGAGCTGGTTGCCAACTTTCAGCTCGCACGATACATAAACAACAGTGCGACGTTGGGGAGCGGTGAGGATTCGAAATGCGTAGGGATCCAGCCCCAGGACACTAAGGATTCGAGCCCCAGTCGACAGGCAATATATAGGAACAGATGTAAGGCACAGGATTCGAGCCCCAGTCGACAGGCAATAAATATAGGAACATACGTAAAACAAAGGATTCGAGCACGAGGGGAGGGGCGGCGAAGCCTATGGAGGCGAAGCCTACAGGGGGCCGAAAAGCACTCCCCGAATACACATCCCAAGACAGAAGAGTGCCTCATGGGGCCTCCTGGGGGTTGGGGGGGAGCCGAGAAGCGCCCCCCGAACACATACCCCAAGACAGAAGAGTGCCTCCTGGGGTCTCCTGGGGGCGGGAGGGGGGGCCGAAAAGCGCTCCCCGAACACATCCCTGGCGCGTCCTGGGGCCTCCTGGGGCCTCCGCAAGTAGCGGCAAGACTGCTCTGACGAATTCCCTTGCGCTGCTGAATTGCAAGGACGTCTCAAGCGAAACGGCCGTTGCGGCATCCGCGAGTAGCAGCAATAATGTTTTGAAGGACTCCCTTGTGGTGATGACGTGCGAAGAAGTCTGAGGCGAAAACGGCATCCGCGAGTAGCAGCAACTTGGTTCTGAAAGACCCCCCTTTTATGGTGTTGAATTGCAAGGAAGTCTCAGCCGAAACGGCCGTTCCGCAGTGCAGGTCTTGCTCGATCCCCCGAAACGCTTGAGCGTGAGCCTCAATGTCGAAGGATCTGCAACCGGCGCCGAGGCGAGAGCGCCAAAGAGGATTTAGGAGTTCCAACAATGATAATATCAATGGTAATTGATTAGTCATCAATATCGAAGACGCCTACGGCGAATCACTGCCGCCCCCTGCCTTTTGCGAAGCGCCACTGTGGCGAAACGTTGTGCCCCAGCTTGGACAAGCTATCGGACTATGTGTATCCCCATCCGCTCTGGAAACTCTTGGGGCAGCACTTGGGAGAGGATGAGAGGGAGGATCAGGGGAGGGAGGAAGAGGAGGAGGAAGAGGAGAGGCATCTAGGAAGCCTCTCGGAGCACTTCTGGGGCCTCCTGGGAGCTTCCTGGGAGTCTCTTGGAGGCGTCTTGGGGGTGTCCTTGGGCCTCTCGGAGGCCTGTCGAGCCTTCTTGGGAGCCTCTTTGGTCGCCTTGTGGCGTTCCTAGCCCGTCTGACGCCGTCGGGAGTCGTCATGGGAGCCTCTTCTGAACCGGCTTGGGGCCCTCTTGAGGTGCTTCATGGCCGTCTTGGAGGCCATCTTGGGTGTCTTGGAAGCCTCCTGGGACGTCTTGGGGCCCTCTTGGGGCCGTCTCAGTGACCTCTTGGGCCGTTATGGGGCCATCTTGGAGGCTTCTTCGGCGATCTTGGGGCTCTCCTGGGCCGTCTTGGGCCGTCGGAAGGCCGAGCAAAAAACAACTGTCAACATCCTTCAGGCCTCTTGGGGCGATCTTAGGGGCCTCTAGGGCCGTCTGTGGGCGTCGGGAAGCCGACAGGGCGAGAAAGCCAAAATTCTTCTTCAAACACCTATGGGGAATTAATGATTTTGGCCTCTTGGGGCCCTCTTGGCAGGCCACTTGGAGGCCTCTTGGGGCGTCTTGGAGGCCTCTTGGGCCGTCTCGGGGGCATCTTGAGCGACTTGGAGCAATCGTTCGGCGACTCGGATCCTTCTTGGACCATCGTCGGGGCCTCTTGGGGGCCTCTTAGCCCGTCTTGGAGCCCTCTTGGGCTTGAAAAATCCGCGAGCCACCACGCTCCAGAGCCCAGGGAAACCGCGCGGAGCCCCAGGAAATTTAGCAAGTTCGGCCCCGGGCCCTCTAAACAATTTTCGGGGCTGAGCACTGAGGCTCAGGGTATTGGGCAGAGGATCTGAGGACACGCCCACTCTATATTGGGATGTCTGGGCACCGTCTTGATGGCATTCGGGAACGTCATGCTAGGGCGGCTGGCGATGAGCAAAACATATCGAGATTCTGAAATCATTGTTGAACGCTTTGTTGTCTTCTTAGAGCAGTTTCCTCCAGTTGTTCATTGGAAGCGCTCTGGGAACGGTTGGGGATTGATTGTTTCAGGCAGTGTTTGGGGACATTGCAGTTTTTCTGCTCAGGAGAAGGAGTGTCGCCTTTGGGCAGCCTCCGCGAGGTGGATTCGCAGCCTGGGGGTGCGCATCCAGCATAATTTACGAGGGATCGTGGCGTCGAGGGCGCGAATGTGGCGTAATTTACATGGGATGGTGGCCTGGGGGGCGCGAATTTGGTGTAATTCGCTAGGGATCGCGTGGCCTCGGGGGCGCGACTGCGGCGTAATTTACAAGGACTCGTGGCCTCGGGGGCGCTCGTGTGGTGTAATTTTCGAAAGGGGTCGTGGCCTCGGGGGCGCAAATTGGGTGTAATTTATAAGGGATCGTGGCCTCGGGCGCGCGAGCGTGGTGTAATTTACAAGGGATCGTGGCCTGGGGGGCGCGAGTGTGGAGCCCACCGCCGAATTTTCAAGAAACGGCGGGGGGGGCAAAACCATACCAGCGGAGCACATATCCCAACACAGAAAATTGTCGTTTTTCTGCTTTGGAGAGGGGGGCGCCTTTTCGGCAGCCTCCACGCGGCGGATTCGTGGCCTCGGGGGCGCGCTCGCTGTGCAATTTACAAGCGTTCGTCGCTTCGGGAACGCGAATTTTGTGTAATTTGCCACGGATTCTGGCGTCGGTGGCGCGAATGTGGCGTAATTTACCAGGGATCGTGGCCCCGGGGGCGCGACTGTGGCGTAAGTTACAAGGGATTCTGGCTTCGGGGGCGCGAACTTTGCGTAATCTGCAAGGGGTAATAGCTTCGGGGGCACGAAACTCCAGTATTTGTACGTGTCCCACGCCCCCCCAGGAATTCTGAGAAGCCAGAGGGCCGGCGCTTATAGTGCTAATGCTAATGTTGCTTTTGCTGCTGGTGTTGCCGCTGCTGCTGCCGATGGTGCTGCTGCTGGTGTTGGCGTTGGTGCTGCTGGTGCTGGTGCTGGTTATGCTGCCGGTGCTGATGGTGCTGCTGCTGGTCCTACTGTTGGTCCTGTTGATGCTGGTGTTGCTGCCGATGCTGCCCCCTGGTGTTGTTAGCGTTTCTGCTGGTGCTGGCGGTCCTGGTGCTGCTGCATGCGCTGCTGATGCTGCTGCTCGTGGTGCTGATGGTGCTGCTGCCGGCGTTGGTGATGATGGTGGTGCTGGTGTTGCTGCTGGTGCTGGTGTTGCTGCTGGCGCTGCCGCTGTTGCTAGTGCTGGTGGTTGTGGTGGCGCTGCCGCTGCTGTTGCAGGTGCTGCTGTTGGCGCTGCTGCTGGTGGTGGGGTGCAGTGCGGGTGTTGCCGCTGCTGCTGTTGGTCCTGTTGTTGCTGCTGGTGCTGCTGCTGGTGGTAAGGTGCACTGCGGGTGCTGCCGCTGCTGCTGTTGGTCCTGCTGCTGCTGCTACTGATGCTGCTCGTGCTGCTGCTGCTGATGCTGCTGGTGTTAGTGCTGATGCTGCTGGTTGTGGTGCTGCGACTGTTGCTAGTGGCGGTGGTGCTGTTGCTGGTGCTGGTGCTGGTTGCAGTGGTCGTGCTGCCGCTGGTGGTGGTGGTGCTGCTGCTGCTGCTGCTGACGGTGCGTTATTGGGTTCCTCTTGGGGTTTTAGTGGGAGACCCGGGGCCCTCTTGGGGCTCTCGAGAAGGCTTGTTGGGAGCCTTGGGGGGCCTCTTGGGGCCATATTGGAGGCCATCGATCACAAGAAGGGGGGATGATAGATTGAGGCCCCCCTTTAGGGAGCTTCCAAATCGCCTCTCGGGGCGCTTTTGGGGCCGCCCTTGGGCCGCTATTGGGCGCTTTGGAGGCCGTCTTGGGGGCTTTTTGGCCCTCTATTGGAGCTCTCTTGGGCCATTTTGGGGCCATCTTGAAGCCTCACAGGCGCATCGGAAGAAAGAGGCGGGAAGGTCAAAGTCATTGATTCTCATGGTTTTTGCAAGATTTTAGCTTCCCTGGGGGTCCCGAGGGTGTTCTGGAAGCACTTGGGGCCGTCTTGTGGCCCTTTTGGGGCTTCTTGGATATTGCGCCATCTTCGGCTATCTTGAGCCATTTTGGAGGCCTCCTTGGAACGTCGGAGGCCCTCTTGAAGCTATCTCCGGGCCGTCTTGGGCCTCCTGACCGATAGCGGGGGGGCCCGTCCAGGTCCAGGGAAGGGGGTCGGGGCAAACCCTTCCCCCGCGAAGAGGAAGAAGGGGCTGTTGTGGAAGAGGAAAGAGAGTTATCGTAAGACCACCCGTTGCCTAGAGGACTGGTGGGATTTCCCCTCCCAGCCCTCTCCGACCTCACCCCGGTCCTCTTCGACGTCGGCCCTAGGATCACAGCCGCGCAGCAGGGCTTCGTGGGAGGGCGATCGACGCTTGCCAACCTGGTCGGCATCGACGAGGCCATGGTCGAGGCAGCCTGCGTTCCGACGAGGCGGCGGCGTTGTTCTTCGATTTCGCCGCAGCTTTCCCGTCGGTGGAGCATGAGTTCTTCATCATGGTCTTCACCTGGCTCGGATGGCCGACCTGGCTGTTGAATTTGATATTGTTCTTCTATTCCAGCAGCGCGTGCACCATCGCGCTCGCTGGGGCGCGTCACGTGGGATTCGCGGTTACCAGGCGAGTCTTCCAAGGGCGCCCGCTTTTCCCCGTGCCGTTCGCGGTCGCACACGATTTTTTTTTGTCGCATCCCTCGCCACGTGACTGAAGTAGTTCTCCGGGCCGACGCAGACGACGCAGCGCTGGTGCGTCGCCAGGTTTGGAAGTACCATTTCACCATCGAGCAGATCTTCTCTGAGTTCGCGGAGGTGACGGGCCTTCGGCCTAACATCTCCGCAAGTGCGTTCGTTCTTCTCTTTGGTCTTGGTCTGTCTCAGGCGCGGAGCAAATTGGCCGATGTCGGCCCGAACTGGGGCGGCCTGGGGGTCAACAGCTATGCAAAATATTTGGGCTTCGTTATTGGGCCAGGCCGAGGGTCGAAGACGTGGGGCGCTGCTCTCAACGAATTTTCGGAGAGGGCGAAGCTCGGGGGGAAGTTCGGGTTCGGCTCGCTGCTGTCCCTCGATGCGCACGGTGTCTTCATCGCTTCCGTGGTCATGTTCTGCGCCCAGTTGCACGCGCTGCCCAATGGGTTCGCCGCCTACGAAGAGGCCGCGGCGCGGGCTCTATTCCCGGGCTCATGGGGGCTCCGCCGCCGATGGCCAAATCCGTGAATTTCACGGCCCCCCCCGCAGAGCTCATGGACGCGGCGGCGGCGGCGGCGCGCGCAGCGCGCGCCCGGGTCGCAGCGCGCGAAGACTCTCGGCGCGGCGGGCTCGCGGCGGGCACGCGCGCGCGATCCCTGCGGTTCGTCCTGCGGACAGCGCCTCGCGGGTCCGGAGCTGGGGCCCCTGGACGACGCGCTGCTTCACCCCCAACCTCGATGCGGCGCTCGACGAGGTTCGGGCGGCTTTCGCCGACGACCCGCGCAATGTCGACGTCGCCCCGAGCACGCCCAGGTTGCCTGGCAGGCGGGGGGTTCGCGCCGGCTGCGCGCACCTCGTGAACAGGAGGCTCGCCAGCATCTTCGTAAACATCTGGACCATTTGGACCGTTCCGGCGCCCCCCGGGCGCCGAGTCGATCCACGGCTGCGAGCGGCCACCAAAATCTGTAGGTTTGCCCCGCCCAGGGCCCTCGCGGCCCGGACCCGCGCGGCGCTCGGCGGGCAGGCTGCGGCCAGGCGTCTTCAAGGCCGAGGGCATTGTTGTTTGTGTTGCGGTGGCGAGCGCAGCAACCGACATTGCGCCGCTTTCCACGACCTCTCCCAGAAGCACCCGGGTCTACGTCGCCCTGCCCCAGGCATTGAGGTCGCCGAGTTCATCGGCCGCGAGCCGGGCGTGGCCGAGCGCAACTGCGGCTTGGCGAACGAGGGGCGCCGGCATCGGCGCCTGCTGCCCTCCGCGCGCGCGGCGCTGTCCGCCGCGGCCCCCCGCGCAATGCCGGGGCCGAGGCCTTCGCTGGATGCCTCCGCGAGGCGCGCCGCGGCCGCGGCGGTTCGGTTGGTCCAGCGCGCGCACAAGCGCGCGCCAGCAGTAGCTCCGCCCCCTCTTCGCCCTCCTTTGGCGTCGCCGCACCGGCCCTCGCAGGTCAACCATAAAGGGTTGAATGTGAGTGTCTTTGTCCTCGCAATGACGTGCTATCCCGGGCTCTCGCGCCTGCTTCGCTACGCTGCGCGTGAATGGTTCGGGCATGGGGTTTGCGATTTCATAGTTGTTGCAGCTATGCAGTTCTGCCGGTGCGCTGAGTTCCCCGGCCCCGGGTGCGATGCATGTTCTCCGTCGTTCAGTGCGCGGCGTTGGGGCGTTTTGCATCAGTCCCGCTCTGCCCTCGCCCCCTCCCCCCGCTTCTCTGCGCCCCCCCGCGGCGGGCATTGAGCCGCGTTTTGTTGGGGGGGCTTCCTCCTAGGCAGCGGCGGGAAGTCACTTCTGCATCGCATCCGCGACATTTGTTTGACTCTTCGTTGTCCACGGGGGGGCGCGCGATTTGCCCGCTGGTGGCGTTGCGGGCGGCTGACGGCGAGCGGTTTCGGGCTGGTGCTTCGCGCGTTTCCTGCCCTTCCGTATACCTGGCCCAGGCTGTCCTCGTATTTGTTTTCTTGTAGTTGAGCGTGCCGATCGCCGAGAATGAGGTGACAGTAGCCCGGCTGGCCAACCCGGCGCGATTGTTCTCTGTTGTGCACGGGCATAGCTCCCGCGAAGGAGAAGCGGATTTGCTCCTGGGGGTGCAGAGAAACGCCCAAATGCGTTTGGAGTTCTCGCCCGCGTCCCGGGGCTTCTACTTCCATCCCGCAATTCTCTATCTGATCTCGGGGCTCTTTTCCTCTTCCCGGACGCGTCGGTTCAATCCCTGCGCGCCCCATGAGCCATGCATGCCCTCCGAGGCCCATGAGCACCATGGGCCCAGTGAGCCCGCTGCGCCCTGTGAGCACTGTGGGCCCACGAGAATGATAATGATGGATGGGTGCGACTATGACATTGATGTTGATGGCGTTTGATTGTCTGATTATGGTGACGGTGGTGATGTTTATGATCCGACACTGGTGGCGCTGCCGCGGATGACACTGATGCCGGCGATGTTGATTGCGGGGATGAGGCGGCGATCGCCGCTTCGGAGATCGGTCGCTGGCCCTCCTTCATGGCTGCCAAGGGTGATTCCTTGAGCCCCACCGTCTGCGGGTTTGCTTGCCGACGACGCCGAAGACGACGAGGCCGGTCGTCGTCGTCGTTGACCTTGTCGTCTCCGATCGCACGGTTTGTGTAGGTTTCGAAATATTGCCCGAAGTTGTTCCCCATGGATCGTCTCAAATTTGCCCCAGTGGCCCGAGGCATGTCGATCCCAATGGCATGTGTGATGTTGGATGCCGCCCCCACTTAATGCTGACTGCATCGGTTGATCTTTAGAATCCCAGTGCCTCCTGTTGCATTAAAATGCAAGTTTCCCTATGTGCGCTGATTCCAGCCTCGCATGTCATGCTGGCCCTCACTCGGTCGCTGCGTGCTTGAACAGTTCGCCGCTTAATCTTGTTCCCAGTGGCCCGCGCAATGTTGCTGCAGACGTCGACGACGCCCCCGCGCGCATGGACCTTTTGCTGTCGGTTTTTCGAAGCCCCATCGGAACTCTTTCGGGCCCGTCTAGGCCCACTTGGGATGTTCTCGGGCCCTCGTTGGCCGTCTTGGGTGCGTCGTGGGGCCCTTCTGGCTTCTTTCTGGCCCCGAGCAAGTCGCGCGCCGCCGCGCGACGGCGCGCGGGCGGCCCACGACAAGCAGCGGGAAACCCCGATACATTGGAGAAATCGAGGCCCGGGCTCTGCAGAAACCCTTCAGGAATCAGGGTTGAGGCTTAGAGGATTAGAGAGGGGGCCCGAGGACACAGAGGGCGCCGGGTTCCCGCAACAGTGCACACAACGGGTCCAGGGGGGCGGGGGTGTCAGAGGGGGCGGGGGGGGCCGGCGTCGTTTTTTCGCACGATGCTGAGCTCCTAAAAACATCTACGCGCAGAGGGCCCGGGAAAATGGAGGTGTCGGAGGGGTTGGGGGGTGCCGGCGTCGTTTTTGGCTGGGTGCAGGGTCTGTGCAGCGGTGCGCGCAGAGGGTCCAGGAAGGTGGGGGTGTCTGAGGGGGTGGAGGTGTCGGCGTCGTTTCCTGTGGGTGCAGGGCTTACAACAGCACGCGCAGAGTGTCCAGGAGGGTGGGGGTGTCAGATTGGGCGGGAGGCGCCAGCGTCGTTGTTTGCAGGGCGCAGGGTCCGTACAACAGTGCACGCTGAGGGTCCAGGAGTGTCGGGAGGTCAAGGGGGGTGGGAGGTGTTGGCGTTGTTTTCGTAGGGTGCAGAGTCCTTGAAAAAGTGCACAGGGGGCCCAGGATAGTGGGAATGTCTGAGACGGTGGGGCGTGCCGGCGTTTGTTTTGCTGGGCGCAGGGCCTTTTTTTATGCGCAGATGGCCCGGGAGGATGGGGATGTCAGAGAGGGCGGGAGTTGCCGGCGTCGTTGTTGGTCGGGCGCAAGGTTTGTAAAACAATGCACACAGGGTCCAGGAGGGTGGGGTGTCAGAGGGGGTGGAGGGTGCCTGCGTCGTTTTTTTGCATGGCGCAGCGTCCTTTAAACAACAGTATCTACACGCAGACGGCCCAGGAAAGTGGGGGTGTCAGAGTGGGTGGGGGGGGGGCGCAGGCGTCGTTTTTGGCAGGGCGCAGGGTCTGCGAAACAGCGCGCGCGGAGGGCCCGGGAGGGCGGCGGTGCCAGAGGGGGTGGGAGGTGCCAGCCACGTTTTTTGCACGGTGCAGGGCTTTTAAAACAGCACACAGAGGATCCAGGAGGGTGGGGTTGCCAGCGAGGGGGGTGGGGGGGGGGGCGCGCCGGCGTCGCCTTTAGTTTGGTACAGGGCCCTGACAGAGTGCACGCAGAGGATCCGGGAGTGTCGGGGCGTCAGAGGGGGCGGGGGGGGGGGCCGGCGTCGTTGTTTGCAAGGCGCAAGGTCCACGACGCAGGTTGGCCAAGCGAGCGACGAAGAAGTCGAATGGGAAGCAAAGGCGCAACAAGTGTTTCGCTGATGAAGAGCGCAAGAATAAGGAAGTTGCTGAGCGGAGTTGGGTGTCGGTGACGAAAAGATATAAGTCGAGATAGGTGCGATGCGTTGGGCGGGTAGAGCCCCCGCTGGGTGAGATGCAAACCGGGTGGGAAGCGCGGCGGCGGGGGGCCCGAAGGACCGAGCTTCCGTGGAGTGGAGGTGCTGGTGGCCGGGGCCCGAAGAACAGCGGTTCCGCGGGCGGAGGTGCCGCGGCGGGAAGGGGGGCCCTGGTCGGCGCTGCGCGAGGATTGGTTGGGCATCAGCAGGGGCGCCATGCAGGGGGGCGTTTTGAGTTCGCTCTTTGACAACGCTGATGTTGAACAGGCCTTGCGTCGATTCAAAGACTGCGTTCAAGGCGCGGGGCGTGACTTCGGGGCGGCCGAGGTGCTGTTGACCGACGTGCGGCGCGCAGACGATATACTTCGCTACGCCGCTTCGAAGGACGTCTCCGGCGCGCTTGCCGTTCTCCGCCGAGACTTGTTCCGGAGCGGTTTAGAGCTGAACGCGAGCAAGACCAATGCATTCACAAATGACCTTGAGAATGCTGCACTTCAGGCGCCTCTGATGCTGGAAGTTGACGGTTGTAGCGCGCCCGTGACGTTGAAAACGGGCATGCGCAAGTCTTTGGGGAAACGCTTCCACTGAGTTTTCTGTGAACGCGGCTCATGTAATCTAGAATGCCGGATGCAATGCGCATAGCCCAAGTGGCACATGTCCAAGGCAACTTTCACCAACAAACGCGTCTCGCTGAAGATGCGCCTGAAGTTGTTCGACAGCGTCGCCACGCCGACCGCCATTTTCAGTCTGGCCACAACGCCATTGACTACGCGACAGAGAGCAATGCTATGCAGTGTCCAGGCGCAAATGTTACGACGCATCGTTGGGGTTCGCAGAGCTGATCACGAATCCTGGGATGAGAGTGGTCGCCAGTGCATGCGAAGAGTAGAACGAGCTATGATTGTGCGCGAAGTGCCAGACTGGCTCGAGGTAGTGGATGCTAGCCGTTGGAAATCCAGATGCCGAGTTTGCGCCAAGAGACACGGGTGGCCATCTCTGGCCTTGCGCTAGCGTCTTGGCGGTCCGCGTAGAATTATGCGTCCCAGAATTAAGTGGGTCGACTCAATTGATTATTCCTTCCCGGATCGCTTCAATACCAGTTCGGAGCGGATTGTGCAGGACTGCCCCGGCATGCTGGTGCAGGGTTTCTTTGTCAGCACTTGTCATACGCTCGAGGCTGTGCGCAGCAATCCGCGAGGGGTGCGCTCATTATTTGCACATGTTCGCTGCGCGTGTCCTTCCATTTATGCGTGAACCACGCCGTTCCCGCGAGCGGGACGAAACGTCCTAAGGCGCTCGGTCGGACTTGTTATTATGGTGTTCCGGACCACAGATCTCGGGTTAATTTCCGCACCCAGGGACACTGCAAGACCGTTCGGCCCCCTTCACTCTGATGAGCTGTCGGAGGTACACGCAGATGTCTTGGATCGGCGCAGAAACTCTTTGGCGGCGCCTCCAGCGCCGCCCCTGGCGCGCCCCGCGCGCCAGGGACGGGGGCCCAAAGCCGATCCAAAACGTCAGCGCAGACTTTCGAAAACTTACGCTTATGCCGATTATGCCTCTTCCAGCGGAAACAACGGGGACGAAAACAGGGTACGATTTGATCCGATCGGCCCGATGCGATTTTGATCTCGGTGGGCCCGACCCGATTCCAATATTCCGACGATCCAATGCGGCCCGATGATTGCACGGTGTTGTTATGCATGCTGGCTTTGCTGATCCGATTCGATACCGACATTGTGCGCCCGATTCGATGCACGTTGCGATACGACGTGATTTCACCGATTCGATGTTGGCCGCTGCTGGACACAGACCGACAGCAGGTCGTGCCCATGTTTGAATAGGCATCGTTGTCGGTGTTGCCGCGGGCGTTGCCGATTCGAGATGGGCGCCGCCTGCCAAGCAGTGCCCACCGTCGGTTTTGAGCAACGTCCGCTGCTGGGCATCGTGCGCCCGCTTTGTGCCCGTCATCACCCCGGGCGTGCCGAGGAGAAGCAGTGGCGCTGGGTCGACTCGGCCTACGAGAAGCACGCCTGGACGGCGGTGCAGCGCAGGCGCGCCGCGCAGCAGTCGGAGACACCCCCAGTTGCGCCCCCCGACGGCTGGCCGGCGGGCTCGTCCGAATGGGCGGTGGCGGACCCGCCGGGCCCTTGCGACGGCGGCCGCTGGCAGTACGCCGTGGACTTTTACGTCACCGATGCGCTGTGGGCGGAGAGCCCCACGATTCGGGTGATGCCAAAGGGGCCCCTGGCCCAAGGTGTCCCGTAGTGTGTCTTGGCGTTCTCGCGTCGTGATATGATCACGACGGACGGTTGTTGACAGTTTTCAACTTCCAAAACCTTCACAAAGCCCCGTGGACGCTCAAACATCGGTTCAGGATGAAAAGCTGGTCCCCAGGAAGGGGTCCAGCCTCTTCGGTATGTAAAAAATCACGACGTCGGATGTCAGGGTTGGCCCCCAAGGCGTCCCTGGTTGTTCGCACCATTTTGTAGCCTCTCGGGCCCTCTGAGCCTCGCGGGGAGTGCTCTGGAGGCCATCGGGGCATCTGTGGTGTCCCCTGGTGGACACCTTGGGCCAGGGACGCTTCCAGCAACACCCGAGCGATGTACCACTGCCGGCGAAGGCTCTGGAGGCCCACCATGTCAATATCGCTTCACCGATCCCTATCCCCATCCCCATCCCGACCCCCGCCATCCCACCGCTCCAGTTGGGGATATGCTCCTCGAAGCCCGCAGGAAGCAGCCCATCTCCCTTCCTGGAGGGGTAAATCGGCCAGTGAAACCCAGGCCACGCCGATGGGGAGTGGGATCTGGTTCACGAGGCGCACCATCCCGTCCGCGGCCGCTGCTGCGCCACAGGCGCTCGCGCCCGCAGCGCCGGCGCGCGCCCCCACCGCCCCGGCGGAGGAGCCCCGGCGCGCTGCCAGCAGCGCGCCCGAGCTCAGGGAGACGGCGAGTTCGACAGGGTAGGTTTGTGCCGCGTGGACGCGGCGGCGACCCCAGCGCGGGCGTTCAAGGTTAAACGCCGCCAGTGGCGCAGAATCGGCCTATGTCGAGCGATCTGCGTTATCGGAGAGTCGCGATCGTGCAAGGTTGAACGACCCACGCGGCGTCAGAAACCAACGCCCGCGACATGGCGACGCGAACCAGCCGTGGCAAATCATGGGAGTTTTGTATACCCTCGTAAGTCAGTTTTTCTAGCGCCCTAATGTCGACTAGCGCCTGGTAATTGATGCGATGGCGCCGATGTAGCGTCGATTCAGCGTCGATCGAGCATCGACTCAGCGTCGGTTCAGTGTCGAGCAGCGTCGACTCGCGGGAGCCAACAATATGGTGTGGGAGGCTCCCATGAGTTGCCGCAGAAGGTGCGGGAGGAGGTTCCCGGCATCAGCCTCGCGAGGGAGGCGGCGGGGCCGCCAAGCCCTCGGCCACCGACGTCTTGAGAACTTCTCGCCGGCCCCGGGAGCTCTGGGCATCTCTTCCGGGATCGGCTTCTCGTCCCGAGTCGTATCGTGGCGGTCTGGGGGCCTTGTGAGGGCCCCCCGAGACCGAATGACGGCCAACGGCCGTCCGTCGCGACCCTTTCGCGACGCGAGGCGGTCTGGGATCCCGTCACGACGCTACGAGGTCTGGGACTCCTGTGCAGACGCCGACCCTGGCCCGCCCAATCGTACGGAGCGTGGGCGCCGAGGCCGCCACGGCCAGGGCCCGGCGCGGGTGCACAGCCCCCCTGCCTCTTCTTCTCGCAGCGGGCTAATCACGACGGGAGGGCTCTGCCACTTGAGCGACGCGGAAGAACGGGACCGTCTTCACCTGCATTGGCGTGCAAGGTCGCGCGTGAGCGCGCTCTTCTCCACGCCGTGCGCCGCGTCGGCAGCCCGCGTAAGCTACCGCGTAAAGTCGCATCTCGCGTAAGACCTGTCCTGGTCATCGCTCAATTATATTTTTCCGCAGGCCTTCACCAGGCGCTGGGGCCGTCAAACAATTGCCCCGGGATGAAGAAAAGCCTGTCCAGAGGAACCACGTTGAGAAAAAATGAAGGCTGCAGGGACGAACCCAAAGATTTGGGGAACTACGTTTTGAAAGAGTTAGTAAGGCGTCAGGTGATCGGGAGTTGGCGCCTCCCATACGGAAGGCGGAGCGGCTGCTCGCGCCCGAGTGGACCGTCGGCTGCCTACCAGTCGACGTCCTGTTGGAGGCGACTGGCGCCGTCGAGGTCGAGGCCGGGCCCTGGCTCAGGGCCCCGGGCCCCGGCGGAGATAGAGGCGTGAGGGGTGCGAACAGGATCGAAGACGCGCTTGGGATGGTCCCCTTGAGGGGCAGCGGATTTATCGATACGATATTCCTGGTTGTTTTGGAGGACAAGGTGTTCATATGTCCACCGAATGTGTAGGGTTATGTCGTTTTTGTTCCGGTGTGTGTCCAGAGGTGGCCCTGGCCCAAAATGCCCCCCCCAAAGTGTCCCCAGCTTTTTCAGGGCCCAGGTGGTCTCCAGAGTATCCGTCGATGAGGTCCAGAGGGCCACAGTTGTTCCCTCCATTGTCTGAAAGCCAAGAAGCCAGGTTCTAGGTTGACTCGAGCAGCTCAGCTGTCAGCGTCATCGTATTGAGCCCGCTTGACATCTGGCAATTTGTGTGCTGCACACATTGGCGTTTCACAGAATCGGGAACGAAGGTGTCGTTCGTGGCAGCGTCGGCTTGCCCCGCGTGGTTTGTGGTGGCAGGTTTTGATGAGGATACCCAGCCAAACGCCGAATCGCTGGAGACGGACAAGACCATGGGTGCCCGAGAACATATGCATATTCAGTCCTAGACCGAACGAAAGTGTGCGACAACGGCTTCACGGGGGTGCATATTATGTGTTGTAATTTGTAGTGATGTGGATCTGTTCGGCGTTCTTGATTTTTTCAGCCGAATGTCTCGCCAGAGCTCGGCTTCGGCGTGGGGGCTCATCTAGACGAGGACGGTCAAGGCCAGAAGGTCGCTGAGCTCTTGCGTCCAGGTTGTCGTCTTGAGGCCAGCCTTCTCCGGCGTTCGGCCCCATTTGTTCAAAAGAACGATCGTTTCAAAAAAAGGGGCCGATGCAGGTGCGTTATTACCTAACAGCGAAGACTGATAGGCTTCTAGTGGGGTCACAAGAGAGCATCCTGATTCCCCAGGGTTGATCCGGGGGATGCCGGGGAAAACCGGGGACTTCCCACAACATTATCCCAGGCCACATTTTGACTGCCCGGAGCCAACATAACACCATTCCCAGGCCACATTTTGAATGCCCGGAGCCAACTGTAGGCCACTTCGTGTTCTTCGTGTTCCCAGAACACCACTCCCAGGCCACATTTTGAATGCCCAGAGCCAACTGTAGGCCACTTCGTGTTCTTCGTCTTCCCAGAACGCAATTCCCAGGCCACATTTTGAATGCCCAGAGCCAACTGTAGGCCTTTTCGTTTTCTTCGTGTTCCCAGAACACCATTCCCAGGCCACATTCTGAATGCCCGGAGCCAACTGTAGGCCACTTCGTGTTCTTCGTGTTCCAAGAACACCATTCCTGTACCATACTTTGATTGCCCGGAGCCAACTGTGGGCCACTTCGTGATCTTCGTGTTCCCAGAACACAAGTCCTGTGCCATATTTTGAATGCCCGAGCTGAGGCAGTCTGAGGCTGAGGCTGAGGCCGAGGCAGGCTGAGGCTGAGGCCGGGGCAGGCTGAGGCAGCTGAGGCAGGCTGAGGCTGAGGCTGAGGCTGTGGCTGAGGCTGAGGCAAGCTGCGGCTGAGGCAGGCTGAGGCTGAGGCTGATGCAGGCTGAGGCTGAGGCTGAGGCAGGCTGAGGTTGAGGCTGAGGCAGGCTGCGGCTGAGGCCGAGGCCGAGGCAGGCT
>CAUYUJ010008269.1:207500-272500 GCA_963575745.1 Prorocentrum cordatum | reverse complement strand
TCGGGGTAAGAGTTGGGCCTGCAAGGTTAGGAGCCCTCTCGCGGACTCCCTTTTTCTGGACGGAGCAGGCAGGCTGGTATTTCAAAGGCCCCACGACGGTCAAGACCAGCAATGAGCTCGAGCTCAAGATCACGGAGTCCCCACCAGCTCTCATACAGAAGCTGTTCACGGCAGACCTCAGGCAGAAGTTTTTGGAAAGCTCGGTGTGCAAAAAACTATGTGAATCCGAGGTCCCCGACGATGACATCCACCCCGGGGCCAACGAGATGAGAAATCGAGGTTTGTGGGGTTTCCCTTTCAGCAAGGTCTGGAACAGCAGCAAGTGGTGCTACGATTCAAAGAGGCGCTTGAGAGATTTAATATGCAGCACAACTCCCACCAGCCATCTTCTTTGGAAGCGATGTTTCAAGGTGGGGCCGACCTGCCCGTACTGCGGCCTGTGCGACACTGTCTTCCATAGGCTATGGCACTGTCCCCATGGGGACTCAGCAAGAGGAAATGTCGACCCTGTCATTGTTGATGCGGCCCGAAGTTCTGCGGGTAAGGACCCCCTTTACACCCAGCTGTGGATCCCCGTGCCCGAAATCAAGACATTTCCTCCTGATGATGATATAGTTGAGTATTGCGACAGGGTCGGCGAAATTGACGAGTTCGATTTCACGTGCCCTACCGAGATCTTCATCGATGGCAGTTGTCTGGAACCCACGAACCCTCTTCTGGCCCGAGCGGGCTGGACGGCAGTTGAAATCACAGCTGGAGGCGACCTGAAACGTGCGGTCCGAGGTCCCCTTCCCAGGAAGTACCCTCAAAACGCTGCCTGGGCAGAACATCATGGGCTCCTCCAGGGACTACGCCACCTGTGGCAAGATCCTGCAAGATTCGATGAAGAGGCAGATATTTTTGCAGACTGTCAGGCCCTGCTCACTGGATGTGATTTTTCGTTCAGAGCCCTGGACGGCACCTCCCAGCAGGCAGGCCACTGGCGAGCCATTCAGAGATTGGATAAGCAGTTTACCATACATAAAGTCCAGGCACACCAGACCCTCCAGCGAGGAGATCGAGAATGGGCAGACCAACTACGAGTAATAGGGAATGCCTGGGCCGATGTCATGTGTCGTGAGGCCGCCCGTGAATATGCCTCCCCCCAGGATGCCGAGGCCTGTAAAGAATCCCTAGACGGTTGGTTTGCTGTGTTTAAAGCTGCGGTGTCGATTTTAGAACCCTGGCCTTCAGCTAGGGAAATGCACGGCACCCTGGAACGAGAATCGAAGAGTTTAAGGCCACCCCCCCGAAACCATAGGCAGCACAACGTTTTGTGGAATGGCCGATTATGGCAGTGCCTCTCGTGCGCTAAGAGCTTCAGGTCTCCCCCGTCGCGCACGAATCGGCGTGCTGCACTCCCTCCCACCTTTGGGGCCCTGGTGAGGGGATGCAACCTTCCCTCCCCAGGACACAGGATGTGGGCGTGCAAGGTTGTTTCTTCAGGCATTCCAGTCCTGTACTGCTCGAGGTGCGGGTCGTACTGCACCCGCACTCCCAAGCATCTCCTAGGACCCTGCGCTAAGATCAAGAAAGCTCAGGTTCGCTGTTTTCGCCGAGGCACGTTGCCTTGGCCCAAAGGCACCCGTCTTTCCCGCCCATGGAGAGTCCTCCACGGAGCTGCCCAGTGGTGGTGGGACCTGGGTGGGGAGTTGGGCGGGGATTGGGATCTTTCAGCAGCTGCGCAGCCCGCAGCCGATTCTGTCGAGTCAGTCCGTCCTGCCGTCGCCGCGCCGTCCCGTGCGAGCGACTTCGAGGAGGAGGAGGAGGCGTCGAGGTTTCTGTTCGGGCCCCAGGCCGACGGCGCCACCTCCCTCCGCGGAGCGAGGGCCTCCCTGGCCCATACAGGGGCCAGGGGCCCCCCGCCTTTGGTTCCAGGGCAGGTCTCGGACGACTCTGACTAATCTTTCTCCCGAGGTCAGGCGAGCCTGGATTTGGCTGACCTCTTAATGCCCATGAATGAATGAAAGAAGGAGGAGGAGGAGGAGGAGGACGAGGTGGAGGAGGACAGGGACGGGGAGGAGGAGGAGGAGGACAGGGACGGGGAGGAGGAGGAGGAGGAGGAGGAGGAGCAAGACGGTCCAAGACGGCACTCACTTCCGTGGAGCCCTGAGCTTGTCAAGAGTTTGGCTTGGCTAGAAACTATGAGCACGCGTGGTTCCAGTTATCTACACGCACACACATATATATATATATATATATATATATATATATATATATATATATATACACATATACATATATATATATATATATATATACACATATATATATACACATACATAACACCCCACGGCGGATCGAGGCAATTTGCCAGTAGTTCCTCCGCGAGTAGTGTGCGCGCTTGTTTATATGAGACTTTCCACGGTCCCCCCCTCGCCTGCGCACATGCTTCGGCCCACGGTCTGCGAGCCTCCCCTTGCTGCTGGACGCCCCCCCTTTTGCGGCCGAGCCCCCCCGCGAGGCCTGGGAGCTCCAGCGCCGCGTGACGCTCTTCCATCAGACCTGGGAGGCCTGCTGGGCCTGCCCTCGCCGGGGTCAGTCGTGCGTGGCCCCGCCGACGGGTCGAGAGGAGCGCCGCCGCCAGCACAGAGCTCAAGTGACGGAGCTCAAGAGACGCGGGGTCAATGCAAGCGGGGGTCAGTCATAGCGCCTGATCTTGCAGGATTCTGCAGGGCCAGGGCTTGGGTGCAGTATCCGGCATCATCCTGTGGGATCTTGCAGGGCTTGACTAGCCCGAGTTTGGGTTGCCCTGGGCCAGTAGATCCCCGAGTAAAAAGCGTGAGCGTGATGGTTCAGACGTCCACACGGATGTTTTGGATCGGCGCGGGATCCCCCTCAGCATACGTAGCCTTCCCTTCGGTAGCAAATTATGGAAGCTTCGTATGCCGTCTTAATTTCGTCTTCAGCGTCGAGTGGCGTTGAGACGAGGTAGCGCCGATTTAGCGTCGACTGGCGTCGGTTAGCATCGACTAGTGTCAATTTAGAGTTGATCACCGTCGATTAGCGTCGACTACCATCGGGCAAGAACGTGGTAGGGGAGGCTCCCATGAGTTGCCACCGAACCCTCCCCAGCGGCGCCTGCGTCGCCTCTGGCGCCGCCCCTGGCGCCGCCCCAGGCTGTTTTCGCTCGCCAGGAAGGAGGGTGGGGAGCGTGGTGCAGCGCCGACCAAAGAGATCCGCGCGGACCTCCGAGAGCGTCTGCGCATGCATCCGAGCTTCCGAGAAGCCTTCTCGGAGGCTTCCCAGCCCAGGAGCCCCCTGGGCCAGCCCTCTGACGCGCGCCGCCAAGAGAGCAACGTGAACAAACGGGGGCGATCGCGCCGACATTCGTGCGCAAGTTTCCCGCGTAAGGTCGCGCGTAAGCGCCCTCGCTCCCGCGGGGTGTGCCGCGCTGGCGGCCCAAGCCCGCTCAAAATCAGCCCCCAGAGCCACCCTGGGGTCCATCCGAAGTTGCTCTTCCAGGCGGCTCCCAGCCGTGGCGACGAGGAGCTCCCAGGAGGCCCACAGAGCACGAAAAACGCCATGAGAGGGCCTGCCGCTGTCTCGACCCCCGCCCCCTCCTCCCACCAGAGGCCCCCTTCCTGCCCCACGACGGCGAGAAGTCCTGCCGGTGGTCGAAGAAGAAACAACGGCGCAAACATAAACTTTCGACGGTCCGCGCTGATTTCCGCTGGACCTCCCCGGCGCCGCCCCTGGTGCGCTCCGCGCGAGGGGTGTCCAGCGCAGATCCAAGAACTCAGCGCAGACCGTCGGAAGTTTACATGTTTGCGCCGTGCTTTCTTCCGCCAGGTGGGTCGACCACCACTTCCGCCAGCACCCCTGGGCGCAGGGCATCACCTGGGTCGCCTCGGCCCTGGCAGGGCGCCCGCCGCTCAGGCCGCCAGGGGGCTGGCCCGAGCACTCGCTGGGCTGGAGCGTGGCGCAGGCCCCCAGTGGCCCGTGCGACGAGGACTTTCGTCGTCGTCGGGGATCGGGGATGCATCGACAACGAAGGACGCGGGTCCTTTAGATCCTGGCGTCTCGAATTTTCGAGCCGGGCGATTCTCGCATAGCTTCGGGTGCCGGGACCCTCACAAATCGGTCGAGCTCAAAGAATGCCGCAGAAAGATGGGGTTTAGGGCTCCAGCTTTGATTTCTCAAGATGTTGTTTCAATTGTTTGAGACGTCGGATCTCAGGATAAGGGATAGATCGACGTGAAGGAAGCGAGCTCCACTTGTCTCTGCTCCACTTTTCTCTCCCACTTTTAGCAACCGTCGGCTGAACTCGAGATGTGGAGCGAAAAGCTGTCCAGCACATTTCTATGAGACCACACACACCCTCGCGAGCTGAATGCAAGATTGCCGCGCTCGCATGCCATCCACATATATGACAAGGAAGCTCTACGAATTCCCGGCGGTAACCAAGGTTGACGGTTTACCGCCGGCTTCCGGTTAGGAGCAACCGTCGGTCGTCGGATGCATTTCCCGAGGTGATAATGGTTTCGTGAGTTTAACTCGAGCAGAAAGCAAGCTACAGAGCTCCTGTATGTTTCCCAACCCTCCTTGGTTGGGTATTCGTTTTAAATAGAGGGGTGTTGTCGCGTCCTTCTCCCGCCTCCCGCCTCCCGCCTCCCTCTTGTCTCCTCTCGCCGTCCTTGGGGGGCTGCGATCTGTGAAACTGTCGCCACTTTCGAGGGCTGCTGGGGAGGCCAGCAGAGAGGGTACTCACCGCGGATCCAAACGGGACCTCGCCGTCCCTGGGGGGATGTGATCTGTGAGACTGTCGCCACTTTCGAGGGCTGCTGGGGAGGCCAGCAGAGAGGGCACTCACCGCGGATCCAAACGGGACCTCGCCGTCCCTGGGGGGCTGCGATCTGTGAAACTGTCGCCACTTTCGAGGGCTGATGGTGAGGCCAGCAGAGAGGGCACTCACCGCGGATCCAAACGGGACCTCGCCGTCCCTGGGGGGCTGCGATTTGTGAAGCTGTCGCCACTTTCGAGGGCTGCTGGGGAGGCCAGCAGAGAGGGCACTCACCGCGGATCCAAACGGAACCTCGCCGTCCCTGGGGGGCTGCGATCTGCGCCACTCTGCTGGGGAGGCTGCTGCGGATCCAAACGGGACCTCGCCGTCCCTTTCGCGAAACTGTCGCCACGTTCGAGGGCTGCTGGGGAGGCCAGCAGAGAGGGCACTCTCCGCGGATCCAAACGGAACCTCGCCGTCCCTGGGGGGCTGCGATCTGTGAAACTGTCGCCACTTTCGAGGGCTGCTGGGGAGGCCAGCAGAGAGGGCACTCACCGCGGATCCAAACGGGACCTCGCCGTCCCCGGGGGGCTGCGATCTGCGAAATTGTCGCCACTCTCGATGGCTGATGGTGAGGCCAGCAGAGAGGGTACTCACCGCGGATCCAAACAGGACCTCGCCATCCGTGGGGGGCTGCGATCTGCGAAACTGTCGCAATTTTCGAGGGCTGCTGGGGAGGCCAGCAGAGAGGGCACTCACCGCGGATCCAAACGGGACCTCGCCGTCCCTGGGGGGGCTGCGATCTGCGAAACTGTCGCCACTTTCGAGGGCTGCTGGTGGGTCCTGCGGAGTGAAGCGCCGCGCGGATCTGAGCGGGACCTCGCCGTCCCTGGGGGGCTGCGATCTGCGAAACTGTCGCCACTTTCGAGGGCTGCTGGTGGGTCCTGCGGGGTGAGGCACCGCGCGGACCTGAGCGGGACCTCGCCGCCCCTGGGGGGCTGCGATCTGCGAGACTGTCGCCACTTTCGACGGCTGATGGTGGGTCCTGCGGAGTGCGGCACCGCGCGGACCTGAGCGGGACCTCGCCGTCCCTGGGGGGCTGCGATCTGCGAAATTGTCGCCACTTTCGAGGGCTGCTGGCGGGTCCTGCGGAATGAGGCACCGCGCGGACCTGAGCGGGACCTCGCCGTCCCTGGGGGGCTGCGATTTGCGAGACTGTCGCCATTTTCTGGGGCTGCTGGTGGGTCCTGCGGAGTGAGGCACCGCGTGGACCTGAGCGGGACCTCGCCGTCCCTGGGGGGCTGCGATCTGCGAGATTGTCGCCACTTTCGACGGCTGATGGTGGGTCCTGCGGAGTGAGGCACTGCGCGGACCTTAGCGGGACCTCGCCGTCCGTGGGGGGCTGCGATCTGCGAGACTGTCGCCACTTTCGAGGGCGGCTGGTGGGTCCCGCGGAGTGAGGCATCGCGCGGACCTGAGCGGGACCTCGCCGTCCCTGGGGGGCTGCGATCTGCGAAACTTTCGCCACTTTCGAGGGCTGCTGGTGGGTCCTGCGGAGTGAGGCACCGCGCGGACCTTAGCGGGACCTCGCCGTCCCTGGGGGGCTGCGATCTGCGAAATTGTCGCCACTTTCGACGGCTGCTGGTGGGTCTTGCGGAGTTAGGCACCGCGCGGATCTGAGCGGGACCTCGCCGTCCCTGGGGGGGTGCGATCTGCGAGACTGTCGCCACTTTCGAGGGCTGCTGGTGGGTCCAGCGGAGCGAGGCACCAGGCAGATCTGAGCGGGACATCGCAATCCGTGGGGGGCTGCGAGCCTCACGAATGCCTCTCGCAGAAGTGTATGCGCCCATGTCACGTCATCACGTCCGTATAACGACTCCCAATCTACTCATGCCCCGCATTGCGCAGGGGTTGGGTACGTCGCCATGGTAATTATGTTGTAGGTTATGGCGCGCCGGCCTCTGAAAGTTTCAGGTCCGTAGCTGCAGTACTATTAAACGCTATGCGGAACTACCTTCAAATAAACTTAAACACATACATGTGTTTAGTGTTTAAGCTTTTCCTGTCGTGATATCAAGAGTTCTACGAAGGTCCTAGCGGTAACCTGGTTAACGGTTTATGGCGGCTTCCAGTTCGAGAAGCAAGGAGTTGTGCAGATTTGTATGAAATAACGCACTCTTGCGCGCGCAGAATACGAGAAGTTATCGGCAGTAACCAAGGTTGACGGTTTAACGCCAGCTGAGACTTGAGAATTCGTTTTGAGGACCAGTATTTTCCACGTGTAGTGGGTCATTTTTGCGTCTGCCTGTCAAATCTACAGGTACGTAGCAATTTTAGAAAATGTGGAGAAAAACTTCGTATAACATCTGAAACAGTACATTCTGTAAGTTTGTCAGCTGACATGCGAGAACGCTCGCTCCTTGCAATCTGAGCACTCCTATGCGTATTGAGAGAGATTTAATAATCGCTTTTCAGAACGAGTAGGGTTATTCCGCGTCTGTCTGCCACGATTTTCCACATGAGCTTGCTTATTACAAGTCGGCTTGTGTGGAGTCCCGGGTTTGCCTGGCGACTGTCTGATTCGCATTGTGCACATTGCCGAGGCGATATACGTTGAGTGGATCGGCACCGATTCTTAACCTGTCTTGCCGTCGGTCCGAGATCGTCGGAAGGGAGAGAAAACAACATAGTTGGCAAAGGACCCAACCATATGCAGTTGTGAGTACCGCGGTTGTGATTCTCTCCTTCGGTGGAGCTCCCTAGCCGCATGCGAACGCAGCCACTTGGGCCCTCGGTGGATGGGGCCACGAAACGTGTGAGTGGTGTGCCGAGATGGGGGTGGAACCGCATGAGGAAGCAGCCACGAAACGTGTGAGGGGTGTGCCGACATGGGGGGTGGAACCGTATGAGAACGCAACCACTGGGGCATTCGGTGAAGCCACCCATGGGGCCACGAAACGTGTGAGAGGTGTGCCGAAAGTGGGTGGAACCGCATGCGAACGCAGCCACTGAAGCCTTCAGTGGAGCTCCCCATGGGGCCGCGGAACGTTTGAGGGGTGTGCCGAAATGGATGGTGGGACCTCATGCGAACGCAGCCATTGGAGCCTTTGGTGGAGCTCCATATGAGGCCACGAAACGTGTGAGCGGTGTGCCAAAAAATGGGGGTGGAACCACATGCGAACGCCGCCACTGGGGCCGTCGGTGGAGCCCCCTTTGAGGCACTGGGGCCTTCGATGGAGCTCCCTATAGGGCCTACGAAACGTGTGAGAGTGCCGAAATGGGGGAAGAACCGCATGCGAACGCAGCCACTTGGGCATTCAGTGAAGCTACCTATGCGGCCACGAAGCGTGTGAGGGGTTGCCGAAATGGGGGGCGTTCGGTGGAGCTCCCTAAAGGGCCACGAAACCGGTGAGGGATGTGGAACCGCATGCGAACTCAGCCATTGGGGCCTTCGGTGGAGCTTCCTGTGGGACCACGAAACGTGTGAGGGGGGTGCCGAAAAATGCGGGTGGAATCGCGTGCGAACGGAGCCATTGGGGCCTTCGGTGGAGCTCCTTATAGGGCCACGAGACATGTGAGGGGTTGCCGAAATGGGGGCGGAACCGCATGCGACCACAGCCATTGGGGCCTTCGGTGGAGCTCCTTATGGGGCCAAGAAACATGGGTGGGGTGTGCCGAAATGAGGGTGGAACCGCATGCGGACGCAGTCACTGGGGCATTCGGCGGAGCGCCCTATGAGGCCAAGAAACATGTGCGGTGTGTGCCGAAAGTGGGGTGGAACCGCATACGAACGCAGCCACTGAGGCCTTAGGTGGAGTTCCCTATGGTGCCAAGAAATGTGTAAGGGGTGTGCCGAATGGTTGACATGTGAAGAGCAGAAAAGACGAGCAAGGAAGGAAGGGGATGGAGGAAGAGAAGGAGGAGGAGAGGAGAGGACAGGGGGCCGCGGGGCTCTGTCCCTTCAAAACGAAGACCCACCGCCACAGGATGGTTAGGGAAAACATAGCCTGGCAAATGACCCAAGCATGTGCCTTTGTGGGTGCCGCAGCGAGGGGTGTTCCGAACTTGGGTGGAACGGCATGCGAACCCTGCCATTGGGGCCTTCAGTGGAGCTCCCGATAGGGCAACAAGACATGTGAGGGGTGTGCGGGATTGAGGATAGAACCGCATGCCAACCCTGCCATTGGGTCTGTCGGTGGCGCTCCATATGAGGATACGAAGCGTGTGAGCGGTGTGCTCAAATGGAGGTGGAACCGCGTGCGAACCTTGCCACTGGGGAAGTTGGTGGAGTTCTCTTTGGGCCCAGGAAACGTGTGAGGGGTGTGCTGACATGGGGTGTGGAACCGCATGAGAACGCAGTACTGGGGCCTTGGGTGGAGCTTCCTACGGGGCCACGAAACGTGTGAGAGCATGATGAAATCAGGCGGGGAACCGCTTGCGAACCCTGACATTGGAGCCTTAGGTGGAGCTCCCTAGGAGGCCACGAAACGTATAAGGGGTGTGCCAAAATGGAGGTGGGACCGCATGCGAACGCAGCCATTGGGGCCTTCGTCGCAGCTCCCTGTGGGGTCACGAAGCGTGTGAGGGGTAAGCCGAAGTGAGGGGTGGAACCGCATGCGAACCCTGCCACTGGCACCTTCTGTGGAGCTCCCTGTGGGGCCACGAAACGTGCGAGGGGTGTACCGAAATGGGGGGTGGAACCGCATGCGAACCCTGCCATTGGGGCCTTCGGCGGAGCTCTCTTTGGGGCCACGAAACGTGTGAGGGGTGTGCCGAAATTGGTTTCCCATCTCCGTACAAGCTGGGGTCGCCGTCGCGCTCCTCGTACTTGTCGCGCCCCCTTCGTGCTCGTCGCATTCGCCGTCGCACTCGTCACATTCGCATCGCCGTCGCACTGGCTGCGCTCGCCGTCGTGCTCGTCCTGCTCGTCGCGCTCGCCGTCGTGTTCGTCGCACTCGCCCTCGTACTCGTCGTGCTCGCTGCACTCGCCGCACTCGTCGTCGCACTTGCCGCCGCGCTCGTCGCCGAGGGGGCTCGCCGCTTAGTTCATGTTGGCTCGAGGCCGCTGGTCGAACCAACGCTCAAACCCAGGCATCCGGCGTCTCTGTTCTTGTTTCAAGACACGGTTTTCATCCCCAGTTGTTTTTGGTCGGTCCCGAGGCAGAGCAGGGTCCCCGAGAGGCCAAACATTCTGAAACACCTCCGTCGCGATTTTTTCGAGATGCCCGATGTCTGGGTTGGTCGAACGCTCAAAGTCCGAACCTCGGACACTCGGCCCTGGCCTCTGGTGTTGCCCGGGACGGCTGGGAGCCCGCCCAGGCTGCCTGGTACGCCCAGGACGCCCGCTGGGGACGCCCAGGGCGCCTGGGACGTTGCCAGGGATGCCCGGGATACTCGGGGCGTCGGTCTTGGACGCCCGGGACGCTGCCCGGGACGCCCGGGATGCTCGGGATGCTCCCATGCAGGGGCCGCCCAGTATGCCCTTCGGAGGCCGCCCGGGACGCCCCTGCGCATCGTCGTCGTGGTCGTTGTCGTCCACTGCGATACGTTTCCCATATCCGTCGATCTCCCTGCGCTGGGGCCACTTCGATTCCGATTCGATTCGGATCCGAGAGTGAACAAATTGTCAGGAATTCGATTCCGATCCAGCTTGCAGTTTCCGACTTCTGAGCCGATGCGGCGATCTCCGATTTGAACACCGATTGCAAAAGATTCGACGCGATTTCGATTTCGATCCCGCTTCGCGATTCGATATTGGTTCTTACTGCCCCAGTAGCGACGTTCGCATGGCGGCCCCGCCCCATTTTGCCACACCCCTCACACGTTTCGTGGCCCCATTTGAGGTACACCCAAGGCCCCAGTAGCAGCGCCCGCATGGCCCCACCCCACTTCGGCACACCCTTTACACGCTTCGTGGCCCAATGAGGAGATCCACCGAAGGCGATACCCACAACGGCGATATTCACAACTGCATGACGCTGGAAAGATCAGGTGCTTCCTGACCAAAACGCCACAGATTAGCTCCAAGAGCTCGCCCTGCGATGAACATCAGCTGGGCGATGTAAGATTCCAGAGGCACCACAATCGGCCAAATGATCAGCACGCTCGTTCAGAAATTGCCCAGTATGGCTCTTAGCCTTCCTGGAGACAACATGACAAGCAATCTGATCGAAGAGATGACGAAGCCGCAGAGTAAGCTGAAGGTTCGTCCGCCCTCGGATGTGCCGCTGCGCAACAGCCGCATACTCCGAATCATACTCGATGGCGACCGATGGTGATAAATGCATTGATGCAACAAATCAACCACCCAAGACAAAGACAAATATAGCGCAGAAAACGCACCAACATTGTTAGTGTGCACATCTGCACATGGTTGGGTTGTCGTCCGGGGTCTCCCAGGGGCGGCCCCGCGCGCGCGAGCTACAGATATTCCAAGCCAGTTCATCACCGGACATCTTTGCACGCATTTGGCCTGAATTGTGTAGTCCGCGGCTCCAGAGTTGCCGCAGGAGGAGCCAAAGAAGCGAAGAGTTTCCAGCAGCCTCACCTCCAGGAGCCTCGAGCCTCGATCTCCCCCAGGCCCCAACCCCCCTCGGCTCAGCGAGGCGCGGCTCCCGCGGAGGGAGTGTGTGATCGGAGGAAGAGAAGGACTGACTCCTCCTCCTCCTCCTCTTCCTCCTCCTCTTCCTCCTCCTCCTCCTCCTCCTCCTCCTCCTCCTCTTCCTCCTCCCCAGAGCCTTCCAGCCCATTCCCCAGGGGTAGTTTCTCGTCCCAGACCCGTTTCTGATGGCCGCGAGGCCCGAACACAGCCCCACAGGAGCCCGCTGCGGGAGGTCCGGATCCGGCGGACAGTATCTGCCCTGGTCCCATCCCAGGGCACCTAATTCGGAGGCGGATCCAGCTTCAGCGACGGCGGCGCCCCCAAGGAGGCCCCAAAAGCCCGCAGAAAGCCCCAGACCCAGACATCCGGCGCTCCAATTTTTTCATTGCGCGGACCCCTGGAGGCCTAGACAGTTTCCCCAGGGCCCGCTTTTCATCCTAAGTCGTCGGTTCACGGCCCCACGACCTCTTGAGGGCCCGCAGAGACTGAGAATGACCACAAATCGGCCGCTCCAATTGTTTCGGATCCTCGCATGTCTGGAAACCCCGAACCAAGACCAGCCCGAGAGGACGGCTGGCAGTACGGCTTCGACTTCTACACGGACCCAGCTGTGTGGGGCCAGCCTGCCGAGCTCTCGCACTGCCGCCGGCGCTTATGGCGGTGCAGTCTTTCGCAGCCGCCCACGCCAGGCCGGCAGGTGGTGTCGTGCCCAGAGGAGAGAGCTCAGGGTTGCAACGGCAGGGGGCCTTGAGATCCGGGCGCTGCCATTTCTCACAGCGGGCGTTGCTGCCCAGTTTCAGGCCCCGGGACCATCACAGATGGATCTCGCTCGAAAAATGCCGCGGAAAGATGGGGTCTGGGGCTCTGGTCGCATTTTTCCGCGACATTGCAATTTTTTGCAACGTCGGATCTCAGGGGGGGCTGGCCCCAATGAAGGGGGAAGTATCGACACCAATCGTCCACTCGTCGCCGCTCGGGGCTTGGACCCCCTACCCCGCCCAGGAATGTGGAGTTTCGCTCTCGGGGGCCTGTCGCCGACCTATCGCCGATTCCGAGTTGATGTTCCCCCCTGCGAGTAGGGAATCGACTACAGAAGTGGTTCATCACAGAATTGGTCTTTCCGTCGAATCCACGACAAATGCATAGAATGCTCGATAGATCTACGGAGCATTCGACGCACGTTCCGCAGATTCGACTGACAAAAACCAAATGTGCGTAAATATATTCGGTAGTCGATCCCCAACTCGACCCTTGAGCCGACTCCCTCCTTTTTCGTTCCCCCTCGGAGAAGCAATGCCAAGGAGGTCACCACTTCCGGGGGGGTCGCCAACTCCTCCTCAAAGGGCCCGGGCCGGATATTGCTCCTAGCGCCGGGAGGCGCCAGGAAAATCGAAGGACGTGTAATGGGGGGACGATGAAACGAGGAGCAGCAAGGGCTGCCAAAAAGGAGCCCTTTGGGGCCCCAGAGGCCCTTTAGGGCCCCAGAGGGGGCCTTCAGGGCCCCTTCTGGGGCCCTTTCTTCCCCCTTGTAGGGCTCCCTAAGGGCACCTTTTCTTCCCCATCCATTTAGTCGACTGGTTCGCTCGTCCCCATGTTTTGCGACCCGCCTGGACACGGAGGGGGGGTCAGCAGCTCCTCTCTTGAGGACCGAGGACTCAGGACACCGGGAGTTATTGGACGGTTTGGGCTGTCTTAGGACACTCTGACGGGGCTGGGGTGTCTTGATCTTGACCCAGACGTCGGGCGTCTCGAAAAAATCGAGGCGGAGGTTTTTCAGAGTGTTCGGCCTCTCGGGGCCCCTACCGGGCCTCGGGACCGTCAAAAAACAACTCGGGATGAAAGCCGGTCCCGGGGAAGTGGTCGAGAGGTCGGGGGCCCGTGTCTCGAAAAATTCGAGACGCTGGATGTCTGGGGAGGGGGCCTCCTCCTTAGCAGGAGAGGGCTAACCCCCACAGTGGTGAGCTCCTGGGCGTTGCCTGGGGAGGAGAAGCAGTCAGCGGAGGCGCCTGGCCTCGGCACCATCTGGATGGTGCTCGCAGCCCTCTCCGCAGGGGGCACCCGTGCCCAGATCCCCCCTCGCGCCATGGCAAAATCACAACGGGAGGTTTTTGGCCCCGGGCATGCTCGCGTCGTGACAAGAGAACCAGGACGGGGTGTTTTTCATCGTCTTCGGCCCCTGGGGGGCCCTTACACAAGGTTCCAGGACTGTCAAATTATGCTAACGGAGATCCCCACATAAGGATGTTACGGGGTTACATTGCTTCTTGTCTGCCACCCGCCCTCGCCCTGGAGGGGTGGGAGGGGCACGAAGCCTGACAAATAGTATGGTATTCGAATACCCTGCTCGCTCAGGCGGGGCCTCCCTGGAGGGGTGGGAGGGGCACGAAACCTGATAAATAGTATGGTATTTGAAAACCCTGCTCGCTCAGGCGGGGCCTCCCTGGAGGGGTTGGAGGGGCACGAAATCTGATAAATAGTACGGTATTCGAATACCCTGTTCGCTCAGGTAGGGCCTCCCTGGAGGGGTGGGAGGGGCACGAAGCCTGATAAATGGTATGGTATTCGAATACCCTGCTCGCTCAGGCGGGGCCTCCCTGGGAGGGGTGGGAGGGGCACGATACTTGATAAATTGGCACGAAGCCTGATAAATAGTATGGTATTCGAATGCCCTGCTCGCTCAGGCGGGGCCTCCCTGGAGGGGTGGGAGGGGCACGAAACCTGATAAATAGTGTGGTATTTGAATACCCTGCCCGGTCAGGCGGGGCCTCCCTGGAGGGGTGGGAGGGGCACGAAACTTGATAATTCGTATGGTATTCGAATACGCTGCTCGCTCAGGCGAGGCCTCCCTGGAGGGGTGGGAGGGGCACGAAGCCTGCTAAATAGTATAGTTTTCGAATACGCTGCTCGCTCAGGCGAGGCCTCCCTGGAGGAGTGGGAGGGGCACGAAACCTGATAAATAGTACGGTTTTCGAACACCCTGCTCGCTCAGGCAGGGCTTCCCTGGAGGGGTTGGAGGGGCACGAAGCTTGATAAATCATATGGTATTCGAATGCCCTGCTCGCTCAGGCGGGGCCTCCTTGGATGGGTGGGAGGGGCACGAAACCTGATAAATAGTATCGTATTTACCTAACAGCGAAGATTGATAGGTTTCTAGTAGGGTCAAAAGAGAGCATCATGACTCCCCAGCGGGGTCTGGGCGGGATCCGGGCGGGTGCCGCGGAAAACCGGGGACTTGTTTTAGCCAACAGTAACGCACTTCGTGGTCTTCGAGTTCCCAGAACTCCATTCCTGGGCATGATTTTGAATGCCCGGAGCCAACAGTTGGCCACTTCGTGTTCTTCGAGTTCCCAGAAGTCCATTCCTGGGCATGATTTTGAATGCCCGGAGCCAGTTGTAGGCCACTTCGTGGTCTTCGAGTTCCCAGACTTCCATTCCTGGGCATGATTTTGAATGCCCGGAGCCAGCTGTAGGCCACTTCGTGTTCTTCCAGTTCCCAGAATTCCATTCCTGGGCATGGTTTTGAATGCCCGGAGCCAACTGTAGGCCACTTCATGTTCTTCGAGTTCCAAGAATTCCATTCCAGGGCCACATTTTGAATGCTGAGGCAGGCTGATGCTGAGGCGGAGGCAGGCTGAGGCTGAGGCAGGCTGAGGCCGAGGCTGAAGGCAGACTGAGGCTGAGGCTGAAGCAGGCTGAGGCTGAGGCTGAGGCAGGCTGAGGCTGAGGCTGAGGCAGGCTGATGCTGAGGCAGGCTGAGGCTGAGGCTGAGCAGGCTGAGGCTGAGGCTGAGGCTGAGGCAGAGGCTGAAGGCAGACTGAGGCTGAGGCTGAAGCAGGCTGAGGCTGAGGCTGAGGCAGGCTGAGGCTGAGGCTGAGGCAGGCTGATGCTGAGGCAGGCTGAGGCTGAGGCTGAGGCTGATGCAGGCTGAGGCTGAGGCAGGCTGAGGCTGAGGCCGAGGCTGAAGGCTGAGACTGAGGCTGAAGCAGGCTGAGGCTGAGGCTGAGGCTGAGGCTGAGGCTGAGGCTGAGGCAGGCTGAGGCAGGCTGAGGCTGAGGCTGAGGCTGAGCAGGCTGAGGCTGAGGCAGGCTGAGGCTGAGGCTGAAGGCAGACTGAGGCTGAGGCTGAAGGCTGAGGCTGAGGCTGAGGCTGAGGCTGAGGCAGGCTGATGCTGAGGCAGGCTGAGGCTGAGGCTGAGGCTGATGCAGGCTGAGGCTGAGGCAGGCTGAGGCTGAGGCCGAGGCTGAAGGCAGACTGAGGCTGAGGCTGAAGCAGGCTGAGGCTGAGGCTGAGGCAGGCTGAGGCTGAGGCTGAGGCAGGCTGATGAGGCAGGCTGAGGCTGAGGCTGAGGCTGATGCAGGCTGAGGCTGAGGCAGGCTGAGGCTGAGGCTGAGGCTGAGGCTGAGGCTGAGGCTGAGACTGAAGGCTGAGGCTGAGGCTGAAGCAGGCTGAGGCTGAGGCTGAGGCAGGCTGAGGCTGAGGCAGGCTGAGGCAGGCTGAGGCTGAGGCTGAGGCAGGCTGAGGCTGAGGCAGGCTGAGGCTGAGGCCGAGGCTGAGGCTGGCAGACTGAGGCTGAGGCTGAAGCAGGCTGAGGCTGAGGCTGAGGCAGGCTGAGGCTGAGGCTGAGGCAGGCTGATGCTGAGGCAGGCTGAGGCTGAGGCTGAGGCTGATGCAGGCTGAGGCTGAGGCAGGCTGAGGCTGAGGCCGAGGCTGAAGGCAGACTGAGGCTGAGGCTGAAGCAGGCTGAGGCTGAGGCTGAGGCAGGCTGAGGCTGAGGCTGAGGCAGGCTGATGCTGAGGCATGCTGAGGCAGGCTGAGGCTGAGGCTGAGGCTGATGCAGGCTGAGGCTGAGGCAGAGGCTGAAGGCAGACTGAGGCTGAGGCTGAAGCAGGCTATGAGGCTGAGGCAGAGGCTGAGGCTGAGGCTGAGGCAGGCTGATGCTGCTGAGGCTGAGGCTGAGGCTGAGCTGAGGCTGAGGCTGAGCTGAGGCTGAGGCTGAGGCTGAGGCTGAGGCTGAGGCTGAGCAGGCTGAAGGCTGAGGCTGAAGGCTGAGGCTGAGGCTGAGGCAGGCTGAGGCTGAGGCTGAGGCAGGCTGATGCTGAGGCAGGCTGAGGCTGAGGCTGAGGCTGATGCAGGCTGAGGCTGAGGCAGGAGGCTGAGGCCGAGGCTGAAGGCAGACTGAGGCTGAGGCTGAAGCAGGCTGAGGCTGAGGCTGAGGCAGGCTGAGGCTGAGGCTGAGGCAGGCTGAGGCTGAGGCGAGGCTGAAGGCTGAGGCTGAGGCTGAGGCTGAAGCAGGCTGAGGCTGAGGCTGAGGCAGGCTGAGGCTGAGGCTGAGGCTGAGGCTGAGGCTGAGGCGAGGCTGAGGCTGAGGCTGAGGCTGAGGCTGAGGCTGAGGCCGCTGAGGCTGAAGGCAGGCCTGAGGCTGAGGCTGAGGCTGAAGCAGGCTGAGGCTGAGGCTGAGGCTGAAGGCTGAAGGCCTGAGGCTGAGGCTGAGGCTGAAGCAGGCTGAGGCTGAGGCTGAGGCAGGCTGAGGCTGAGGCTGAGGCAGGCTGATGCTGAGGCAGGCTGAGGCTGAGGCTGAGGCTGAAGGCTGAGAGGCTGAGGCTGAGGCTGAAGGCAGACTGAGGCTGAGGCTGAGGCAGGCTGAGGCTGAGGCTGAGGCAGGCTGATGCTGAGGCAGGCTGAGGCTGAGGCTGAGGCTGATGCAGGCTGAGGCTGAGGCAGGCTGAGGCTGAGGCCGAGGCTGAAGGCAGACTGAGGCTGAGGCTGAAGCAGGCTGAGGCTGAGGCTGAGGCAGGCTGAGGCTGAGGCTGAGGCAGGCTGATGCTGAGGCAGGCTGAGGCTGAGGCTGAGGCTGATGCAGGCTGAGGCTGAGGCAGGCTGAGGCTGAGGCCGAGGCTGAAGGCAGACTGATGCTGAGGCTGAAGCAGGCTGAGGCTGAGGGCTGAGGCTGAGGCAGGCTGAGGCTGAGGCAGGCTGAGGCAGGCTGAGGCTGAGGCTGTGACTGCGACTGCCGTTGCCACTGCGACTGTCATCGCGGATGCGACTACGACTGCGAGAACAGCAGAATTCTACAACTGGATTCTCATCTGAATCTTAAGGGGAATGCTTCCAGATATGCTCCTACACATCGCTGTTAAGTTGCTTTGCCGGGATACTTGAATACCCTGCTCGCTCAGGCGGGGCCTCCCTGGAGGGGTGGGAGGGGCACGACATCTGATAGATAGTATGGTATTCGAATACCCTGCTCGCTCAGGCGGGGCCTCCCTGGAAGGGTGGGAGGGGCACGAAGCCTGATAAATAGTATGGTATTCGAATGCCCTGCTCGCTCAGGCGGGGCCTCCCTGGAGGGGTGGGAGGTGCACGAAACCTGATACATCATATGGTATTCGAATGCCCTGCTCGCTCACGCGGGGCCTCCCTGGAGGGGTGGGAGGGGCACGAAACCTGATAAATAGTATGGTATTCGAATACCCTGCTCGCTCAGACGGTTCCTCCCTGGAGGTGTGGGAAGGTATAGTATGGTGTGGAAGGTATGGTATGGTATGGCAGCTATGGTATGGTATGGTATGGAAGGTATGGTATGGTAGCTATGATGTGGTAGGTATGGTATGGTATTGTACGGATGGTATGGAAAAGGAAACGGGAGGTGGGAAGGTGGGAAGGAGAGGGTGTTCTGGGAAAACAAGAACCCCACTCAGGATGTGGGGAAAAAAGATTCAGGATGACAAACCAGTCCCGGGGAAAGGGTCGGGACTTCCGGGGATCGCGCGCGTATTTCGACTACACGTCAGAGTGAGCCTTCGCTGGAGTGACTTTTGGCTGTGGGCCCATTTGCCCCCCCCTGAGCGCCGAACGCGATGCGGTAGTAGCGTCTTGCGCGCTCGTGTTTGGTCCCCCCGCAGCCCCACCAAAAAACACGCACCAAAGGCCACTCTTACCCAGGGCTTGCGTTAGTTTAGCTGGGCTTTGGAAAACATCAGGGCATCGCACGTATGCGGCATCTCTCGGGCCTGGCGGCCGTCAGGAACATCGACTCGGAATCATGGAGAGCCAGCGGCGCCCACCAAAGGAGGATCTGGGGCGGCCAGACCGACCTCCAGCAGACCGATCCCTTCTGTGAGGACCCCCTCGCCTCGCTCCAAGCTTCGAGTAGGGGACCGGCTACATAATTAATCTACCCCAGCATTGACTTTCCCGCCGAACAGCCTGCGCGTGTTTCGCAAATTCGGTGGGAAAATTGATTATGTAGTCGATCCCCTATTCGAAAGACGTGGGTACGGTAGGTTCAAGTCGTATCGACTTGCGGCGATCCCGCCGCCGGCGTTCAATGTGGAACGCCGCCGGCGACTCAGCGAATCGGTCGATGGTGAACGATCTGACGATTCCGAAACGGCCGATCGTGCAAGGTTGAGCGATCCCCGCGGTGTCAGAAGCCAAAGCCGAAGTCGGCACAGCATGAACCTGCCGCAGGCGGCTGGGAATAATTAGCCTGGCGAAGGACCCAACCATATGCAGTTGCCACAGTTGTGAGTTTGTATAGTCTGTCCGTTGAGACTGCAGACTATGTGCTGCGGGAGTGGGGAGTTTTAGGCCCCCCCGTTTTTGGTCTCTGTAGCCTCCGGCTCGAGGCCGAGGGGTTGTACCGGTGGGCCGTGTCCGTCCGAAATCACGCTCGCGCGCCGGGGGTGGTGGCTCGCGGCGATGGGGCCCTGGGAGCTCGTGGTGCACGCGGCGGTGATCCCCATCGGCGCCGTGCAAACGAGCCGGGCCAACGGGTGGTGGCCGTTCGGTCAAGGGTTGAACGGCGTGGATCCCGCGTCGTCGGCGACCGCTCCTGCGAGGCGGGCGCCAGAGCCTTCCGCCCCCCCCAGCGCAATCCCCAGCCCCAAGGGCGAGGGGCACCGGGGGCTTGGAGCGAAGCCGCCAACCGCGAAGGCGACGCATGGTTTGGGAAAGGGCGCTCGCCCATGTCACCGCCGGCCGCCGGAAATGGGCGACATCCTGGTATCGCGACGACTACCACCACCACGACTACGACCACAATTTCGATCACGGGACGTGCTGTGGAGAGGGAGGGGGATTCCACGGGAGTGGGCCCCAAGCCTACCATAGCCGTGGAGCTACCCAGCTCAGGCAGTGAAGGGGGGTCCGCCTGGTTGCCGACCATGCCGAGTTGGTGGTGTTCCGAAGAGGCGGACGCGCCTACGCACGGCGCGCCGCTCTCGGACGGGCTTGGTTGGTGAGCACGCACTCGCGCGGCTTTAGGGTCCACGGTTTGGGCCTTCGAGATCAGCGGGTTGGGGATCTGGCTAAGTACGCCGAAGCGCGTCGGCACGGTCAGGCAGGCCAGGGGTTGGGCAGGAGGTGCGTTGCGCAGCCTGGGCGTGAACTTGTTGGGCTAATGATGGGGCGCAGCCGTGATGTGCATGATGATGGCCATGTTCACGGTCCTGCTGGGTATTGCCGCTTGCTGCATCAACGCGGTGATGGTGCCACTGGGCCCTGAGTTATGTTGGGTAGCTTGGCGCTGGGACAGCTTGCAACGCGCTGCCGCCAAAAGCCCGCGGGGCCGGAGGCGACCCTCTCGCCACCACCGCCCACTCAACAGCGAGTGCGGTTCCGTGGGCCCGGAGTAGGCGGGGATACCGAGACCGCGCACTACAACGAGGGGGTCCGCGGACGGGGCGCCAACCTAACCCCGCACCACCTGCTGCTGCGCAAGCACGGGCAGGTGGCTCGAGTATCCGGCAATTTCAGTACGGCGGTGGGCCCAGGGGTTGCCTGGTCGAAGCCTCGCCTTGATCGGCACGGATTGACAGTGCATATCGATCAGGTGCTGGGTTGCACCATCCGTACCTGGAGGGCTATATTGGAAGCTATCGGCCAGGCGCACTTCTGTCGGACGGTGGGGCGCATGGCAGCACGCCCGAAGCACATTGACCAGCATGCTGCCATCGATCACGCGCAGATCGTTGATCTCGGAGAGCACGGAGCAGCGACGCCTCGTCGCGCCATGGCCGTGGGGCTGCGTGATGTGGGCGCCCTGGTCTGGTGGCTGCTCTCTGGTTTGGGCTGGTCGATGCTCAAGAGGATGCGCTGCCCCTGCCCGGGGCCTCGCTGCATCGACTACATTGCGGGGCGTCGGCCGCCAGCCCCATATTTGGCGAGCGAGAACGAAGCCGAGGAGCGACCGCGCCAACCAGCGCGAGTAGGCGCGCTGCAAGCATGCGAAGCCCGACCGCTACAGCCGGAGGGGCTCGGACCGCGGGCCCATGGAACCCGCGGTTTTGCCGGTGGAGGGCGCGGCCGCGCCCGGCGCGCCCATGCCGCGGGCCGGGGGGGTGGCGCCGATCAGCCTGCGCGCCCGTCTCGTGCAGACGCACATTTGACATTGCTGGGGCGCAAATGCAGTATGCCGACGCGCCATCGGGTGGCCCGCGAAAATTCCCACGGCGGCCCCACGCGCGGGGGGCACTTGGGCAGTGGTAGCGGCGCCCCCCCGCGGGCGGGGGCGGCGATCCGCCCAGGCCTTTTCGGCAGTTAGCGGAAACGTCTAGGGGGGCGGGGCGCAGGCCCAGGACCAGCAAGGGCTGGGCGCTCCAGCCGCAGGGGCACCGGCCACAACCCGCGGGGTTGGGGACTACCGCGACGGGGTCCGCCTTCCAGCGCGACCCCCCAGCAGTAGCGTCGCCGTCAGCAGCCCCGCGAGAGATGACTTTTGGGGAGGCACCGCTGGGCGCCGGGGCGGAGGCCGAGGGCCGCGACGGTCGCCCGCGCGGGATGGCCCCCCCCCTGCAGGCGGGGCGGCATCGCCGCCCACGCCCACGCATCGACGGCCGTGGTCCGCCGAGCCCGAGAGCGGGGATCGCTCGCGGTCGGCGGGGGGGGGGGGGGGGGCGCGCGCGGCTGACGGATCATTGGCGCAGCAATGGCCCCCAGGGGAACTTCGCGGTAAAGATCTGCCCGCGTTTCGGGGGTCGTACCGAGGCAGGGGCCCAGCCTTGCCACCTCCTCCAGGGCGCGTGCGAGGGCGTCGAGGCCCGCGGGCCCTCCGGCGAAACGCCAGTCAGCACGCGTCCAAGCGTGAACCTGCCCTCCTTCGGCAACGGCAGCATGGGCGCCACGTCTGCGCGCGGGACGCGGTACCTGGTGAACGCGTCGAGGATGCAAACAGGACTATCGGAAAGCGCCGTCTGCAACCCCCGAGTTGGCGCCGGCGGCGAATCCTTGATAGGTTCGGCATCGTCCAAGGGGTCGAACTGTAAGCGGCGAGTCTGCGCGAGGCATGGACGCGCCTGGTCGGCGCGCCCACAAGCTAAGCGCTGGGCTAGCTTTGCATGGGCGACGGCCGCCTTCGGAGCGGCGGCTGCGCGGGCGCTATCTTGCGCGAGAGGGGCGGCAGCTCGCCCCGGCAGCGCGGCTGCCTCGGCGACTCCGACGCCTCGCAACCGTTTCGGCATCGGCTCTGGAGCGGCTGCTGCGCGGGCCGCTTGCGGCGCGCGGGGGCCTTGCGCGCCGCGAGAATCAAAGGCGGGGTTCGGGCGTCCTGGCTCATCGGCCCCCCTTTGAGCTTCAACAATCGCTTCGCCTATCGCCTGCCTCATTTCATCGTCGCCGTCTTGGAACAAGCCTCGAAGCGCTTGCATCGCGGCGCCTGGCGGGTTGTCGCGCTGCTGCTGCTGCTGCTGTGAAAGCTGCTCGCGGCGTGGGACTGGACTGTTTCCCGGCGGGGCGGCCCCCGGCTGCGCCCCCGCCTTTGGAGGGCCTCCACTTCGAGCTCCTGGATGAGATTGTCGACACATATATTGGGTGGGTCGATCAAGTACATTTTTGGGCAACAACAAGAGCGATGAATTCGGCTTGCCAGGGGCGTTGTGAAATTATTCGGGGGGCGGGTGTGAAATGATTCGCGGGTGGTTGCGAAATGATTCGCGGGTGGTTGTGACATGATTTTTGGGGCGGGTGTGAAATGATTCCCGGGTGGGTGTGAAATGATTCGCGGGTGGTTGTGAAATGATTCGGGGGGTGGGTGTGAAATGAGTTGCGGGGTGGGCGCGAAATGATTCGTGTGTGTGTGTGTGTGTGTGTGCGGGGGGGGAATTGATTCGGGGGTCGGGTGTGAACTGTCTCGGGGCGTGGGCGTGCAATCGTTCGGGGGGGGGGGGGGGGGGGGGGGGGGGGGGTGGGGGGGGGGGGAAAACTAATTCGGCGGGCAGCCTGCGACATTATGTTTAGTGGGTGTGCACTCATGCGCGAAGTGGCATGCGTCGAAAGTTCCCCATAGGGGTGGCCGCAGTAAGCCAGCGGGCGTCTTCGTTGCGCCTGAGCAGCCTGCGGAGGCGTAGGACAAGGCGGTGGGGGATGAAACGGACGAGGGGGATAAGGGGGGAGGAGGTGCGCTGAAGGCGGAGGAGGATAATGAGGCAGGTGCGGAGGAGGAGGATGAGAGACCGCGCGGATGGCGATGGCGAGGTGGGGGGACGAGAGCCAGTTTGGCTAGAGGTTATGGAGGGCGCTCTCCTCGACCTCGCGGGCGCAGGGCCGCCCGGCGCTCCCCTCGCCTTCGCGCCCGCTCGCCCAGCCGCCCCCGCGCGGCCGCGGGCATCGCAGCACGTCATCGATCGGAAGGTCAAGAACATGGTCTGGGGACGACAGCGCCGCGCCTCGGCACCCAAGGGACTAACTGACTAACCCGCGCCCAAGAGAAGGAGAACGTTGATGATGACGACGAAAGGGAAGGAAGAGTCGGAGGAAGGGGCGATACGGAGGAGGAGGTGGACGAGGCTCGGAGCGCTTGAAACAAAAGAAAATTCAGGCGTTATTTCTTCTTCAAGAGAACGAGGAGGAAGAAGGAGCAAGAAGAAGGAGGAGCAGGAGAGCGACGGGCGAGGTCGCAGATGGGGGGCGCGTAGACGGATGCGGGCCCCCCCCCCCCCCCGCCCGGAGGTCAATGCCCTCGCCGACCAGAAGCGCCAGTTGCTGTCCGCAGTCGCCCACCGAGGCCCCTGCCCTCATCACCGCCCCCTTCCTTTTCTACCTCCTCATCCTCCCCCTTGTTTGTAGGCAGGCGGCGATTGCAGTTGAGACGCGGCAAGTCCGTCCGTCGGCAGATGGGGCGTCTGCTTGTGATGCGCCATCGCAGGCGCGGCCGCGGTGGGTGGTACTCGCGCGGCAGGCCGTGGGCACTGTGTGCGGGGGGCGCCTTGTCCATGTCGTTCGATTGCAAGCTGAGCCACTCTCAATCTAAGACTGTCTGGGAGATCTCAACCTCGACTTTGAGGAGAATCCGAGGTGCTGTGAGCTTCTCCCACCTAGCCGCTCAGCAGGCCGTGCTGGGCAGAGTGTTGTCTATGTTGCGCAGCGCGCCACCGACGTTCGCTATTGCCTCGCAGTTGTGGGGCGAGACAGCCATGCGATTGTGTTTGGCCCGGCCTGGAGCGTCGGGCCCGCAGGCCGCAGCTCGGATTTCGACGTGGCAGGTGCTCGCGCGCCGGAGAAAATACACGCGGGGCTGGGTCGATCCCGACTCAGGACGTTGCAAAACAATGCACATTGAAGTCGTGGCGCCACCCTTGCCGCTTCTGACCACTGGTGCAAAACACTTATGGAACGGCCTGTGCACGCGCCCACACTGCGCTAAAATCAGAGATTTCCACCTCGACGCCTTGGACGCAGCGACGACGGCAGGGTTTGACTGGAAGGACCGCTGCCTACAGTAAGAAACACCGCCTTCATTCTTCCCAATGCCCTCCTCGCCCCTCCCCATCCGCCGCCCCCCCGTATCCCGCCCATCCGCCCTTCCTCTCAACCGCCCCGCTGTCGCGACCTCCGCCGCCCTCTTTGGGATCCCAGGGGCGGGCTCAGATTTGTTTCGTCGTTCGGAAACCGAACTTTGCAACGCCCCAGGAATGCGACGGGGCATCTGGGAACGACAAATGCCAGGCGCGCGATTCAGAACAGACTGGGCATCGATCAGATACAACATTGTGGGGCTGCTGATTGCGCTGTAACCATGGTGACCAATTGATAGAGCTTCACGTGACGAGTGGGGCAGACATGGAGCACGGTGGCATTGGCTCGAAGGGTACAATACTCGCAGACCTATTCTGCGTTACTCTGTTCCTGCGATCGCCGGGCCACTTTTTGAGACTCGTCGCGGCGTTGCCTGCGGTCGTCTCGACGTTGAACGTGATCATGGCCCCCGCCCCCCGCAGAGGCCCGCGGTGTGATTGACCAACTGAAAGACTTTATGATGTGCCGTTTCCTCGAGACCGAGCCCAGTGAGCGATGCAGGATTGCCCAGCGCGCGTTGCTCGACGCGTATTTCTAGGTGTTCAGCGGTCTCCCCGGCCTCGATCAATTTACACACTATTCGCCTGGCCCGGTCGACGGCGACAGGTTACGTAGGCTTGCGCATGATGTCATATCTCGCTTGGTACTTGGGAAACAGCCAACTGCGCCCAGCAGATCCAAGTGGACACAGTTTACTGCGTGCTCGTACTTTTACATGGTGGGCAATATGTCGGGCGTCCTCAAGCGACTCACTCCACGTGCTTTTGCTAGTCTGAAAAAACAACGCTGACTTCAAACACGGTTTTCAAGGCGACATTGATGCCCCCGACTCGGAGCAGCCGAGCTGGCAGAAGGCATGTGGCCGCCGGTGACCTGGGATTCAAACGCCACATCAAATCAATAAATCCTAGGCGCATCGCATCGCGCAACCCCACCAGCCCATCCAGGACCGACGCCGATGCCCGAAGGAGTTGCCTCGACCAGGGACGCGGGCAGGGCAGCGCGCGGAGGAAGGGCCGCCCAGTAGATGCCACTCCTGGAGCATTTTGGAGGCCTCTTGGCGGTTCCAGAGGTTTCTTGGAGCTTTTCTGAGTGCCTCGGAGCCTCGGGGAGCATCTCGGGGCATCTTAGTGCGGCATATTGGGGGTCTCTTGGGAGCCTCTTGAAGGTCTCTTGGGCGCCTCTCGGGGCCTCCTGGGGCCTCCTGGGCACCTCTTGGGGCCCTCCTGAAGCGCTCTCGGGAGCATTGGGGGCGCTTTTGGGGCCATCTTGGAGGACATCGATCAAACGAAATGGGGGCTTTAATTGGCGGCGCCCCCCCACGAAGGCAAACTAGAGCCAGAGCCGCAGTGAACGTCTCGCGACCGGCCCCGCCCAGGCCTGGGGGGGGCGGCAGGGGGAAGGGCAAACCCGTGGCGAGAGGCTGATGGAAGGCGCGCAGCCCTGGACCACCTACGCCTTGAAGGGCTGGTGGGATTAGCCTGCGCCACCCTCTACCCTCCACCCTTGCCCCCCCCCCCCCCGGCGCGTCGGGGGGGGGGGGGGGGGGGGGGGGGGGGGGGGCGGAGGCGGGGGCGACGGAGGATGGGGGAGGGCGCGGGCTGGAGGAGGATGAGGCGCGGAAGCGCAGGAGAAACTGCGATGGAGGTGGAGAAGGAAGACTGAACGAGGGAGGAGGAGACGACGGATATGATGATATGATTGAATGATTAAATGATTGACATGGGGGCCTCCCAAGGCACCGCAAGGTTGAGACGAGGATGAAAGAGCCTCACTTCAACATCATGGTCGTCCTCCTGAGTATCGTGCTCGAGCCAGTCCGGCGCCTAGCCATTATGTTCATGGAGTTCTCAAGCCAGGTGAAGGATTACTCATCGTGGCCGCCAGTTCTAAATTTGCAGAACCAGAGCCGCTCCATGATCCAATGGACTTTGCAATGCTACAGCAGCATGGTGTCGTTCGACTGCCCTCGCATCACAATTATTGCAGCGTGCCTGGCATGCAAGGACGTCCCCGCATTTCTGGAAGAGCACCCGCGGTATGCCAAGCTGCTGCGCCGTCTCGCTTTGATGGCTTCGTGTCTCGTTAAGTACAGGCATTTGGACAAGCTGCTATCGTGGCCTTGGAAGCTCCTCCAGGTGGCCGATGCGAGGCGCCCCCTGCCCGAGCGCGAAACCCTGGCAGTTTCTTTCTGCAGAGCACGCCCTTGCTGTCTCCCGCGAGGCTTCGCCAGGACATTGAGAACCAAGTTTCGTCCAACAGCAGATGATATAATGTCTCCGACTTGGCGAACCATATTCTTCGGCGCTGCAACTGAGTCGCACCTGGGCCTAAGCTGCATCGAGCGACTGCGCGCTCGGAACCAGCGGCGGTCTTGCCCGAACATGCGGCGGGGGTTGTTCGCTTCCAATGTCACCGCAGCTGAAGTTGCTGGGACTGACAGGCGACGCAACGACCTCTGCGATCGCATGACCCAGCGAATGGAGGCAGCGGCCGATGCAGTCGCGCTCGCAGCCACTCCCCCAGGCGACGCGCCAGCCCTCGATGACCACCGAGCCTCTTCAGCACCTGGGCGTATGGAGTACTTGCGGGGGAAATCATCATTGCAGTTGCTTTGGTACGACTACAACCAAGAGCAGATCCGGCTTGGCAAACCGTCGGTGCTTGGCCGGCCACGATCCGGGATCATCATCAAAGCTGCGTTCGACCAGCGCTCTGAGGAGATCCGAAAAATATACCAGTCACGTTTGGATGCCAGCTATGCAATTGCAGCTGCAAATCGAGCTCGCCAACCTGGGGGTCGAGGTCGAGATGCATCTGCTCCACTGGCGCTGGAAGCTCCGCCCAAACCGTTCACCGTTGTTCCCGCTCCTGCTGACGGTGGCCCCCATGCGCCCGTGCGCCAGCAGCTGGACGCGAACGCCGCCTTCTGCATGCGGAGCGACCAGTTGTCCGACGCCGCTCCGGGCAGTCTGGAGGCCCATGTTTCAGATGTAACTGGCAAAATCTCTTCCTCGCGAGGGCAGTTCCTGTCGCCCGAATTGTTCGAAGCAGCTATGAAGGGGGCTCCGCCTTTCGCGATGCCTGCTGGTGCTACCCCGGGACTCACTTCAGCAAGTGCCTCGTTCAATGCCACGTCGGCGCGCGCAGAGGAGTCCGAGGCATTCCCCGCCCACGTCAAGTATGACATGCCAGGTGGTAGTCTGTGCACGCCGGTCACGCCCGCCGACATCATCAAGTTGCAAGACAACTTCCGCCGCGCGATGGAGAAGCTCGCGGCGAAAGTCTCACATACAGGGAAGTCCAGCGGGTGTGCCTCGGCCGACCTCGCCATAGCTTTCGGCGCAGTGGTTCGCCGCGGGGAAGGACGTGAGCTGCGACCTGAGTCTGTGCGCTTTGCTTGCGTGCCAGCTGCGATCGGCGCCCATGGTCGATGGCCTGCTGATCAACTGTACGTCGAGCTTAGCCCAGTGGGCGCTTCTCAGGGTCCGCGGGTAGTTCCGAGGACGCGAGTGGAGAAGGAGGACGAGGGGGAGCACGGAGAGGAGGAGTAGAGGGGGAGGGAGAGACGAGGAGAGGCGAGGAGAGGACAGGCGGTGAGAGAGGAGAGTAGGGGAGGAGAGGGACAGGATAGGAGAGGAGAGGGATAGGAGAGGGGAGGAGAAGCTGATAGGCGGGATACAGATATAGATATAGGCGAGGAGCGAGGAGAGGGAGGAGAGGGATAGGGGAGGAGAGGGAGGACAGGGAGGGAGAGGTGATGAGGAGAGTTTTTTTCCATCAATGACGCGCGCCAGCGCTGAGCGGAGGGAAGACGGAGCAGGGGCAGGAGCAGCGGCTTCAAGCCCCCCCCCCCCCGCCTCCAGGAGGAGAAGCTGCCGCCTCTCACTGGATTGCGCCTGCGGCGCCGACTCCGAAGTTACGTCGAGCCCGCTGCTGCAGCCCACCCCCCCTCGCCACTTTCTTCTGCGCGGGCGGGCCCCTTGACCTCGTATGACTCTGACACTTGGAGCGCCTCATTGGTGCAGCTGGAGCTCGGCGAGTTCGCAGATGGCATCCAGATCTGGCCATTGAAGTACGCTGACGTGTTGAAGCATGGGAATGTTCCGTTCGAGGTTCGAGGCGTGTGTGATCACCTTGAAACCCTTGTGGGAGTTGCGGATGATGTTGTCGCTGGCCCAGTCGTGCCCGTGCCTCCACGCGCCGCTCATGACGCCGACGACCCCTTGACGATGCTGGAGAGCCTCGTGGCCGACGAGTGCCGATCAAAGGCCAAGGCCCGTCGACGTGATCACCCCGATCACGCGCGTTATGCACTCGTGCCTGTCGACGCTGATCCAGCTGCAGATGCAGATGCGTTGGCAGCACTTCTCGGAGATTTATCAGATGAGGCGGACGTCATCGCCGCAATGATCAAGGAGTCCGCAGACGCGGACGCAGAACTGCAAGAGGACTGCAGAGACGGTCCTCTCATGCTCCTCCTCTGCCCCCACCCCCGCTCCAGGGGGCCCTCCTGGGGGCCCGAGAGGGCCCGCAGAGGGCCTCGAGCGGGCTCGCAGAGGGCCCCAATGAGGCCCAAGAGGCCTGGGACCCACAGCGGAGCGGGTCCCATTGAACAGCGGCGGGGCGGCCGTGGCTCCTTCATCCTCCGATGCAGCCCCCCTGCTTGCGCCGCCTCTCCCGACCTCCACCGAGCCCCAGGAGCTGCTGGAGCTGTGCGCTGATGAGGCCGGGGCCGAGGAGGAGAGGCCCGCGCCGGCGGGCGCGCCGCCGCCACCGCCTCCGCCACCGGCCCCGGTTCCGCTCGCCCCGGCCCCCGTCCAAGGCCCTGACCCTTGGCCTTTGCCAGGGGGCGCGGGTGGAGTCGATCTCGACGCCGTGCTCCGCGAACTCGGTCTGCGGCATCGAGCCGCAGACCCGTGCGACATAGAACGGAGTGTGGATGTCAAGCAAATCGCCCGGGTGAAACTCATAGGGGCTGGCGTGCAAATCGGGTGCCGCGCGCATGGGCCAGGCACTTGCAAGCTCTGGATAATGACAGACCCAATCGCGCGGCCCCGGCATCAGGTTTTGGAAGCGCCCCTCCGCTGGGTTGCCCAAGGCATCGGGCAGTCCAAGGACGAGCGCCGCCTCTTGGCCAACGGAGTCAAAGAGAGCTTTGGTATTAAGCCGAGGACGTCCTGATGCAGCTGCACCAGGTGCGAGGGTATCGCACCTGTTTGAGAATTCGGTCCGTCTCTGTCATATCTCGCTCTCGACGCGGGGTCGCTGGTGCGTGCGCGCGTGCTGTCTCAGGGGATTTGCTCGCGGCGTGCCCGCGTCCTATCTGTCTCGGTGCAAAAACATACACCACTGGCACGTGCAGCAGGCGCGCGTGGTCACATGTGATGATTAAGCCAATATGGCTACGGCGGGAGCAGATAGATAACAGGATTCGAGGAGAATGATGATGATGACGATCACGTGGTAACGACACCGATGTGCATTATATAGCCTAGCCTTTGCCAGACCAGCACTGCGCGCGTGGGTCGAGCGGTCTCATATGTTGACTATCCTACTTGGGCAACCGCACGTCTACGTTGACCCCCTCGTGCGGATGGCCTGTCCTGTCCTCTTCGTCCTCCTCCTCCTCGGGCGTCAATGGAGGTGAAGGCATGGCAAGCTATGTGAGTCCGACTGCCCGGGGGGTCGCGGGAACGGCCTTCCCCCCCCCCCCCCACAGGAGGATGTGAAGGGCATTTCCCTCGCTGCACTATGTGCAGCGCCTTCGGGCCCGATCGGCAATTGGCCTCTGCCGCCAGAGACTCTCCCCCCACTCCACCTCCGTGGTTACTTTCCAATCGGGCGGTGGGCACGGGGGGACCCCCTCTGCGCCATCCGCTTGGATGGGCAGAATGGGTGGGCCCCTCTGCGCCTTTCAGTCGGAAGGCCAGAAGGGGTCAGGAGGCGGCCGCTCCTTTTACGGGGTTCGCCCTGAGGCGGCCGCGCGGCGGGCACGAGCTCGCCCCCCTCTGTCCGTTTTGTTCCCTGACACGCGCGTTCTGACACTGATTTCGACGGCGAATCCACCCGTGGCGAAGAGAGACTGTGGAAACCGAAAACCGCCCACCTCCCCCCCACCCCGCCACCACCTTCATTCCGATACGCCTCGGCCCCATTTGGGCCGGCGGAAAGCATTCGCCGCCGCCGCCGCCGCCGCCGCCAGGCGCGCCTCATCTACATGCCTCTCGGCACTATATGCCGCCCCCTCTCCCGGCGGGGTTGCATAGTTTGTTGAGGGGTTGGCTGGAGGGATGCAGCAGCGCAGTTTCCGATGGAAGCTGGTGCAAGATGCGTTGCTGCCGCTGCTGCTGGCATTGCTGCTCCTGGTGATGCTGCTGGTGTTGCTGATTATTGTGCTGGTGCTGCTGATGCTGCTGGTGTCATTGCTGGTGGCGGTGGTGGCGGTGGAGCTGCGGGTGCTGGTGCTGCTGTTGGCGCTGCTGCTTGTGCTGCTGTTGGTGGTGCTGCTTGTGCTGCTGGTAATGGTGGTGGCGCTGCTGCTGGTGCTGCCGCTGTTGCTAGTGCTGTCGTTGATGGCTGTGGCGTTGCTGTTGTCGGTGCTGCAAGTGATGATAGCAGCATGCAGTGTGATAGCTGCCTCGGAAGCGCTGTCTCTTGGAGCAATCTCGAAGCTCTCCTGGGTTCCCAGTTGCGCGTCTTGGGGCTTTCGTGGGACCCTCTTGGGGCTCCTTTTTGTAGGGTCTTGGGGCCCTCTTGGAGCTCTATGGGGGGAGGGTCTGGGATGCCGGAGTTGGCCAACAATCCTTCGCGGGAGTTTGGGCCAAATCCGGCTGTGCGTGGCCGCTGGTCAAAGAGAGGGGGGCACTAAATTCTACGCGCCCCCCCCCCCCCCCCCCCCCCCCCCCCCCCCCTTTCGGAGGCTCAGCACTGTTGTCCCAGAGCCCGTCGCTTCCCTGCCCCCCCTCCCCCCCCCCCCCCATCCCCTCCTCCCGGGGGGCCATCCTCCTCCTGGCTGCGTCCCTCCTGTCCCTCCTCCTCCTCCTCCCCTCCTCCTCCTCCTCCTCCTCCCCCCTCCTCCTCCTCCTCGTCCTCCTCCTCCGCCTCCTCCAAAAACCGACGACGCAATCTAGCAAGTCCTGACCCGCGACGCCCTCTGATTGGGCGCCCAAAAACCGACGACGCAATCTAGCAAGTCCTGACCCGCGACGCCCTCTGATCAGGCGTCCCTCCTCCTCCTCCCCCTCCTCCTTCCTCCTCCCCACCTCCCCTTCCTCCCCCAAAAACCGACGACGCAATCCAGCAAGTCCTGGCCCGCGACGCCCTTTGATTGGGCGTCCAAAAACCGACGACGCAATCTAGCATGTCCTGACCCGCGACGCCCTCTGATTAGGCGTCCCTTCTCCTCCTCCTCCTCCTCCTCCTCCTCCTCCTCCCCCTCCTCCTCCTCTCCGTAGCCATTTTGGCTCAAGACTAAATGCTTGGGAGGCCTCTCGCCTCCAGGCTCGCGCGGATACCGCTGTTACCGCGGCCAGAAGATTCAAGCTTTCTTTCCGACGGTTGGTCCGCCCCAGCCGTTCGGCTGCCTCCTGCGGCCCCGCAGGTGAGCAGGTGTTCTCGTGGGCCCACAGCGTCGCTTCGATGGGGCCGCGCGAGGACTCAGCGTGCAGGTGGCATTGCAAGTGTTGCAAGAATGATCGCACGGGTAAGCAGTGGTGGAACATGGCGCATGCGAAGAAGTGCGTGCTATGCGGCTTGGCGAAAGGAGTCACGTTCGGGGGCAACGTTCAGCCCGCGGAGCCTTCAGTCCGCGCCAAGTCCAATATGCCGCCGTGGAAGTACCCGTCCGCTGAGGCAGCAGGGCAGGCGAAGATCCGTGAGCTGGAGGCGAAGATCAAGGAGCTTCAGGCTGAGTCTAAACGTGGGCTCCTCGGGGACCACATGCAAGTCGACGCTGGCGAAAAGGATGCTGAGGCTGACATTCGCAGAAGGCTCAAGGAGATCGATGGGCAGCTGGCGTTTGTGTCCAAGTATTGCAATGAGTCCAAGGCGGGCGCATATGTGGAGTCGTTACGGGTCGAGAAGGAGCGTTTGCACAGCACGCTCCAGGAGTCTCGCCCCATGTATTCGAAGTTGCAGACCATGTCCAATCGGCTCAAGACGGCGGAAAAGAGGGCGGAAGCGTCGAGAGAGTTGGTGGCTGAGAGGAAATTTCAACTTGGTGAGATGCAGAAGAGTCTGGAGCAGGCCGAGAATAATCTCACGGAGCAGGAGAAGGAGGTGGCGTCGCTCAGCGCGCAGGTGCAGGAGCTCACGAAGCAGGCGCCAATGGCTCCTGAGTCGGCATCACTCGAGGAGAAGGGCAAGGGCATGGCCATGGACGTTGGTGCCTTGGGCAAGATGCTTGAGGCGCAGGGTCTCGGCTCCGAGCAGGCGGAGGGCTCGGCGCAGGTGCTTGCGGACAGTATGTGTAAGCTCTGGGTCAGGCACGAGGCTGACGAGTCGAGGCGAGACGGACAGGCTGCACTGTCGCTCCAAGTTCCTCGCACGCCGATGGGCGAAGCAGGCGGTCCACCGCCTGGCACGCCGAGTGCTGAGGCAGGGGGCGGAGTGCCCGCCGCTGCAGCAGCAGGAGGCGCCAAGCCCAAGTATTTGGACCAGGTCATCGCAGATGCCAAGGAAGAGGAGCTGCGGGAGTCGTTGGAGGCGCTTTACCCATCCGGGTTGGCGGAGCATGTTCCCAAGGACCTTGAGGGCCTTCGGGCGGCTGCTGCTCGTTTGGCGGCTATGCCTCTCTTCAATCAAAGTGGACAGCGGCTGGCAGTCGTGCGTGCACCTTATTGAGATGCCGCGGAATGGTGTTCCTTTGTACGCTTTGCCGCAGCAGCAGGTTGTGGCGGACTCCAGGTTGGATGCTGATGATTGCCAGCGGGATTTTCAGCAGTCAGACGACGTGGGCTTCGACCAGGATGAGTTCTTCGGTATCACCGAGAGTCCGACGGCGGCGTTGACCTCTTCTTCGACCAAGTGTGGGACTACTGGGGCCAGCTCTGCTCTGGAGTCTGGTCAGCAGCCTTATACTGACCTCAAGTTGAAGGGAGTGATCACGTCTGCCAATGTGGAGGGTGCAGGACCTCTCAAATTGTCCATGGAGACGTGCAGGTCCAAGATCGTGGTGATTCAGGAGCATCGCACGTTAGCCAAGCATCCTCCATCGTTGCAGGCTCATATTCGTGATCTGGGCTTCCATGGGAACTTTGGTGGTGCTGTGGAGACAGGCGCTACGGGGCGTTCTGGCGGAGTAGCCATCCTGGCTCCGACGCATATCGTGGTGAAGGCGCCTCCTGAGGTCCTTGGGCATGAGTTGGAGCCTGGTCGTATTGCTGCTGCTGGTGTCTCCTGGATGGTACCAGGAGGGGTAGTTATTATTGCTGTGTATCTTATCTCTGGTGAGGGAATGAGTGCAGCAAATGAGGCATTAATCTTGAAGATTGCGAGGTACCTTGCAGTTTTGAATGCGATAGGGCGCGATTGGATTGTCATGGGAGATTGGAACCTCACGCCTGATTTGCTTTCTTCAGGATGGTTGGCAGGCGTGAATGGCTTTGTTGCAGCGCCTTCGAGGTCCACATGTTTGTTGGAGCAGCCTGGCAGTATCATTGATTACGCGCTGGTTTGTGCCAACTTGGGTACTCGTGTCCTACGGCCTCAGGTGGTGGACGACAGTTGTATCAAAGTTCATTTACCTGTGGAGTTGCCCGTGTTAGCTGAGGACAGGCCAGCATGGGTTCGACAGGTTGTGGAGCCAGCTCCCTTTTCAAAGACGCCGCCTATTGGGTGTGAGAGATTTCCATTGGATTGGGGTAAGGTTGAACGGCAGGTTTTTTATGCTCAATCCAGCGAAGACTTGAGCTTGGCTTGGGACGAGTTGCTGGCGGGCATGGAATTTGAATTGCAGGGCGTCTATGACTGCTTAGATGGAGTGAAGGCTTCGGCGACGTCTGGACGTGGTGGCCCTTTACTTACCAAGATGGCACTGGCCAAGTGGCGACCTCCTCTCCGACGGTTGCAGCATGGCCCTGAGCTAAGGGCTTGGATGGTTGCTCTAAAGTGGGTTGTCCATTGCAGGATGGTAAAGGAGCACGTCGCCAGGTTGGTAGACAAGCTTCTCATTTGGCAGGACGGGATCAGAATTGTGAACGTGCTGGCTGATCACTCCGCGCTGGCGAAGGTGCTGGTGGAATTCGCTCGGTTTATGCATGGTGTTCGTGGTTGTGATGGCACTTTGCAAGCTGTACCTGCATGGGTTTCTGAATTCTTTTTGCCGCCATCTTGCTTTGATCCTTTGGCGCGTGATGATTTTGACCAGGTGTCGGCCAATATCCAAGGTACTCATGGTCGCCTGCTATCTGCTCATGAGATGCGTGATCGGGCCCGGTGGAAGAAGTTCGTGGATTCAGCATTTGAGAAAGGTGCAAGTGGTGCGCATCGTTTTACTAGGTTACAGGCAGCCCAGGAGATCATCGAGGCAGGCAGTGAGCAGTCACCGCACGAGCTGGCTGATCGTGAAATGCGAAAGTGGTTAAAGGTATGGACGGTGCATGCGGATTGCGAGATACAGCTGCCGACTGATAGTGCCAGTTGGCCTTCTCTGCCTTACATCACCACGGATATGTTGGTGCAGGCTATCTTATCGTTCAAGTGGAAGACGGCATCGGGCCCGTCGAAGCTGCAGCCCAGATCGTTGTGGTTCTTGTCGCGAGATGCTTTGGGGGCCATGGCGGCTTTTTTTCATGAAGTGCGGGGATTTGCTTCTCTGGCCAGTGAATCGTATCCACTCCGAGATGGCTATGATCCCAAAGGAAGGAGGAGGTACTCGACTGGTGGCTCTCATTCACACGCTGATACGGGTCTGGGCGAGAGTCCGACGACCGCTTTCACGGCAATGGTTGCAGCAGTGCCCCTCGGAGACGATCTGGGGCAACAGGAAGGGGTACTCGTCGTCGGGATCGGCCTTCATGCACAACGCGATGGCGGAGATGTCTAAGCTGCTGGGCGAGCACTCGCTCACGGTGATGATGGACATGTGGAAGTGTTTCGACACGGTCAAGGTCAGCAGTCTTTTTTGTGAAGCCCGGGAAGTCGGATACCCTTTGCGACTTCTGTGGCAGTTGGTGACTTCTTACAAGATGCCTCGGGCGGTGAAGGCGTTTGGGTCGGTGTCTGTCCTACGCGAGGTGGGGCAAGGTATCCTGCCTGGATGCACTCACGCCACGACCTTGCTGACGGTGTTGATGATTCGCACGTTGATCAGTGTGAAGGAGATTTGTCCGACGATCCACCCTCGTGCTCTAGTGGATGATGGAACCCTGCAGTGGGTGGGGCAGGACTTGCAAGAAATGGGTGAGCTGGTCAAGGCTACTCGCTTGTTCAAGAGTGGTATGAGAAGGCTAGGACTGCTGGTTCAGCCCGTAAAGTCGGGCTATGTGGGCACCACCCGCGAGGCGCTCAAGAAGTTTTCTCCGCGGGCCAAAGTGCTGAGGCTCACCCAGAGGAAGCAGATGCGTAACTTGGGGCATGATATGGTTGGTGGCCGTGTGATTCGCACGGTTGCGGAGGGACGTCTGGATAAACTGCAGAAACGAATGGGGCGTGTCAAGTTGCTCCGAAAGACTGCTGGTTCCAAAGTGGGGGCCATCTGGCGTACTGGGTTGCTGGCAGGAGCTGCACGCGGCAGCTCGGTCTCGGGCGTTCCCGACGGCGACCTGAGGCAGCTCAGGCAGACGGCTGGAGTCATCGCTGGGGTTCACGCCAAAGGGGTCAGCGTCACGGCCTACCTTGTGTCTCAGCGGGACCCGTACATGGACCCGATCTTCGACGCGACGCTCAATATGGTGTATACGCACAGTTGTTTCGTGTTCGACATGAGGATGGACATGGGCAAGCTCGAGAGGGCATGGCGTGTACTCCTAGACCTGTGGCATGGGCGTGCTCCAGGCTGGCAGGGGGTTCGAGGACCGATTGCGGCGACCTGGCTGTCTTTGCGAAGAGTAGGCTGGGAGATGGCTAGTAGCACGTTGATTGTCAGTGACACGGGCATTGTGATTTCGCTGTTAAAGACGCCTCCCAAAGATGTTCGTAAGTTGTTGCGTCTCAAAGTTCAACGGTGGCAAGGTCGGAGGATTCTGGAGCATCATGCCGAACACTTGGGGGGTGGCGAGTCGCTGTGGATGAGAGCGGTGCACCTCACTGTCGGTGGTAAGGCAGCCCTTATCAAGAACGCACAGGTGGCGGGTGCTCTCCGTTGCCTGTGGGCTGGTGGATTCATGACGGTGCAGAAGCGACATCAACGTGGATGGTTGCCTACGCCACACTGCCCACATCCCGAATGTCGCAGACAAGGTGCTGTCGGGGACCTTGGTCGTCTGTGGTACGCATGCCCGAATTTGCTGGAACAGAATGACGCTGGCGGTCTGCCAGCCTGGTCTGAGGAGTTGGAAAAAACAACGCGTGATCGTCTGTCTGAGGAGGGAGTCAATGTCTTGGGACAGGACAGCTTTCACCTGCTGAAGTTTTGTATTGGGCTCCCCCAGGCTCCTCCTGATCTCCCCCCTCCGTCCTCTGAGCCTCCCACCTTCTTCTGGGGGGACTGGGGGTCGCAGCCTGAGGGATGGGGCCCAACTGCCTTCTTTGATGGCTCTGGGATGCACAGCGCCTGGCCAGAATTCAGGCGTTGCGGGTGGTCGGCTGTTCAGATGGGAGAGTTTGGACTCCCTGTTCGCGCGGCCTATGGTCCGCTCCCAGGCCCCATCCAGTCGGTTGGCCGAGCTGAAAGATACGCGCTCTTGCGGGGGCTCCAGCTGTTGCCGCGTTTAGTGCTGTCTGTCTCGGGCCTCCTTGGGGCTGTGCGGGAGGGGGTTGAATGGTCTTCTGAGCATGCGTCTGCCACGGCCGCCCATGCTGACATATGGAGGCAAATTTTTAGAGTAGCTCAGGGAAGGGAAAATTCGAAGGCTCCCATGTATGAATGGGTGCCTGCTCATCTCTCTTTTGATGAGTTTCTCGAGCGGGGGCAATGGCCCGCGTCTTGGTGGCTTGGCAGCATGTGGGCTGATTTTTCGCCAAGTTGGGGGCCTGCTAGCATAAGGTCGCTGACTCCTTCGTTGATTACTGGTCTGATCAGCTTGCTATTGGCAGAAACAACGCCAGATTTTTCGGATGGGCTGCTGCCCAGCATGCTGCGCATAAGGAGGTCGTGGGTGGACAGCTGGAGGCCCTTCAGGAGATGGACATCCCTAGGCCGCCGTTCCTCCGCGCGCCCCCCCTCCTCCGTTTCCAGGAGCGTGAATTCAGGTGCGTCGGTGATTTCCTGGTCTGTCGCTCATGCCTGGCCAGGGCTAAAACGGAGGCCTCGCGTAAATGGCTCACTCAAGGAAGTGGGCGAGAATGCAACCCCTCCCCGTTGCAGCGTGAGCGTGCCCGCCTTGCGTTCTCCAAAGGTGGATTGCATGCCGCTGCGACCCCCCTTGCCAGGCCAGAGGCGGTCCAGTCCGCGATGTCTGGTGCTCGTGTGGTCCTGGGGCCCGAGGTTCCTGGGGCCGAGCCCGCGTCTGGCTCTGTCGGGCCTGGGTCTGGGTCTGCCTCGGAGCCCTGGCCTGGGGGGGGGGGGGAGTTGGGGAGTGTGAGTTTCAGATTTTCACCTCTCTTGGGCACGTGATGGAGCGTGCTGGCCCATGCATCTTCTGCACGGCGTGCGGTTCGCATTGTGCTCTGAGGTTGGGGCCGAAGCTGCGTTCGGTGTGCAAGCCCCCGAGCTCGGGTGCGCTGCCTGGCTGGGTGAGGAAGTCTCTGGCGAATATCCGCGAGGGCCTGCGCCCGAAGTCTGGTTTGAATCTCTCTGGGGGTGTCTCCCAGGAGTAGTTTTGTTGGCCCCGTCCCCCCCGTCGTCGTCGGATCGCCTTCCCCCCCGCCGCGTGCGTCTTCTTTTACGGCGCGCCGACGGTGCTGGAGGACCAGGCACCGACGCGCGCTCGGGTGGGTGGATGGGGCTCTCTCTCTCTCTCTAACCACAGGGCGCTTGCGGGTAACTTGCTGGCGTCCCTATGTCTTGCATCTCTTGCATCTATTGCACCTCCTCCTCCTCCTCCTCCTCCTCCTCCTCCTTCTCCCCCCCCTCCTCCTCCTCCTCCCCCAAAAACCGACGACGCAATCTAGCAAGTCCTGACCCGCGACGCCCTCTGATTGGGCGCCCAAAACCGACGACGCAATCTAGCAAATCCTGACCCGCGACGCCCTCTGATTAGGCGTCCCTCCTCCTCCTCCTCCTCCTCCTCCTCCTCCTCCCTCCTATTCCTTCCTCCTCCTCCTCCTCCTCCTCCTCCTCCTCCTCCTCCTCCCCCTCCTCCTCCTCCTCCTCCTCCTCCTCTTTCCTCTTCCTCCAAAAACCGACGACGCAATCTAGCAGGTCCTGGCCCGCGACGCCCTCTGATTGGGCGCCCAAAAACCGACGACGCAATCTAGCAAGTTCTGACCCGCGACGCCCTCTGATTAGGCGTCCCTCCTCCTCCTCCTCCTCCTCCTCCTCCTCCTCCTCCTCCTCCTCCTCCTCCTCCCCCCCCTCCTCCTCGTCCTCCCCCTTGGGGCGAGGGGCGGCTGAGGAGTGAAATCTTTCGCAAGTCCCTGTGCGACGCCGGGCGGCAGCGGCGGCCGCGGCGCGGGGCGGGGGCGGGGGGAGTGACATATTTCACAAATCCCTGGGCGGCGCAAGGCGGCCGCGGCGGTCGCGGGGCGGTGGGGGGGGGAGTGAAATATTTCGCAACTCCGTGGCGCGGTCGGGCGGATGGGGGGGGAACATTATTTCATTATTTTTTCGCGTGAAATAATCTTCCCCCCCTCCGCCCACCCCCCCCGGGGCAGGAGTGAAATATTTCGCACCTCCCCCCTCGCTCCGCCCCTGAACCCGGCGCCGCCGCTGGGCGTCGCCCAACGTGTTGTGAAATATTTCGCCCCCCGCTCCACCAGCGACCCCCTGGCCTGTCGCGGCCGCGTGCCGCAGCCAAGGGGCCAGTGAAATATTTCAGCGCCCGCGCTCCCGGCCCGCCCACGAGCCCGCTCCAGACAACTGGGGGCTACGCATGCCGCTCCCGCTCTGACCCCGCCGGGATTCCCTGGCCTAAGGTCCTGAGCCAGGAGGCGCGATCGGCGCGCCGCTCTTCCACCAGGCACGGCGACTGCTCCAGAACGTAGGGAAATCATCAGGGGCCAAGTTTACAAGTTTCTTCCTCCATCTCCTCCTCCCCCTCCTCCTCCTCCTCCTCGAGCAGTTTCGTTGCGTGCCCATTCGGTCCTCCTGTGTAGCGTTCTCGGTTTTTGCAAGGCTTTGACTTGCACTTAGCAGGTGGTGCGTGACATAGCTCGGCTCAGGTGCCTGCGCGGCGGATATGATATGGACTTCCCTTCCGTTGCGCACATTCGCCCAGCCAATGTTTTATCACCGTCAACCAGGCCTGCTTCGGCGGACGCCATGGGCAGCTATCCATCGCACCCAGTCGGTCTTTTCGCTCATGTAGGCGAGCGCCAGGAAGAACTGCCCCCACTCCCCCACCCCGCCCCGTTCTCACCGCTCGTCGCCGCGGTCGGAGTCAGCTCGGTAGGCTGGACAACGTCGCCCGGAGTGGGAAAGGCACTTTCGCTCAGTTCCGGACCCCTCCACGTCGCTCCAAGGCGATCGCATCCTCGAGCGCTTTGTCGAACGCGGCCTCAGGCCCCTTCCGTCGTCATCGGTGCACGAGCTGTGTATGCATATGCCTGAGGGAGAGAAGGCTGGTCTGAATATTTCAACGATGTGTTCTGGGACAGACTCCCCCGCGCTTGTGGCGACAGCGTCGGCCAACGCGCTAGAGCGCGTCGCACAAGTAAATTCTAGACGCTTCGCGTGCCCAGCAAGGTTGCCCAGAGGAGTTGCCTCGATCAGGGACGTTGGCAGCGCGCAGAGGACGGGCTCCCCAGTGGAGGCCTCTTGTAGCGTCTTGTGTGCGTCTTGGCTGTCCTGGAGGCCTCTTGGAGCTTCTTAGGTGCGTCGGGAAGCTTCTTGGGGCCCCTTGGTGGTCTCTCGGGGGCCTCTTGGAAGCCTCTTGGGCGATTACCCTCGGGGCCTTCTTGGACCTCCTCGGCGCCTCTGGGGGCCCCTTCAAGCGCCCGCGGGAGCCTTCGGGGCGCTCTCGGGGCCACCTTGGAGGGCGTCGATCAAACGAGGGGGGGGGGGGGGGTCTAATTAGCTGTGCCCACCCCCCATCCAGGCCCATCCCATGAGGCCGCTATGGGACCAAAACCTTGGTTAAACACAGCATTATGTTGGCTTCCTCGCTGAGGCCATTTTGGACGCCGACGCCCTGGCACCTCGCGACCGGCCGGCCCAGGTCCAGGTCCAGGGGAGGTGGAGGAGCAAACCCCTCCGGGCCCTCCCCGAAGGGTGGCAGATGGAATACGCAACGCCTTGAACGCCCTAGAAAGGGCTGGTGGGATTTGCACCGTCACTTCTTTTCCAATGCGAACACGATCCCGAGAAACGCAGATTCCTCTATGCAATGCTTCCGGGCCATACCGCGCCCATGTTCAATGACGCATGCGAGCTCCATCGCGATGTTGCAAGGGACGACCGTACTGGTGCTGGTTGCGCAGTGCGATGTGCAACATTCAATGCCATAGGTTGTTCAGGGCAAGACGACGCACTCTCTGGGGGGCAGGATGCATGCCCCCCCCCTCCCCCCTCCGTGTGCCAGTGTAAACATATTCCCCCGCGTCGCCTTCATTTCCCCGCTGCTGCTGCTGCGCTGCCTATTTGGAGTTGCGCCATCCTCAGGTCTTCCGTGTCTGGACGCCAGCAGACTGAACCCGAAGGCGTCGTCATCTGCCAACAGGACATCGGTCGCGCCTGGCACACTGAGGACTGGCTCGGTCTTCGACGGTCTTATTCGGCATTACGCTTCGCACGGCGATGGGACGCACATCGGGCTCGCAGGAAATGTTGTGAGCATGCAAGATCCGGTTCCCCTGTCAGCGATGCCACCGGGATTCACAGGACGTGTGCCGACGAATTTGGACGTCGCGGTTGACAGACTCCAACGCGAGGCAGGTATGTTCGCGCTTCCTATACTTGTGCACCCTCACCGCTGCAGTTTGTCAATTGTTTCCAGGGGGCGCTCCTGGTTGCTTCACGTCCCGCGCGCATATGTGGAGCACGTGCATGAAGACGAACTCGTTGCAAAATGTTTGGAGACAATTGAAACCGTTGCAGGGTCGTCCGCGCCAGTTCCGTTGGATACGTATTTGCTACCCGAAAACGATGGTCTCGTCGTATCTCATTACGCAGCACAGTCTAACAAGCCAGTCACCCCACCTCAGTTGAAGAAGCCCAAAATCACAGGTAAGGGCGGCAGGGGCTGGGCCGAAAAAAACACAGCGATTGGTGCACCCAACGCGGTTTGGACTGGACACGTCTACCTGGGCCTAGCTCTGGTTTGAAAGAATTGCACCCTGGCTTGAAGGGTCTTGCTCGTCGTGAGTTGGACTTGCTGGTGTCGAGGGGCGTTGCGTTCCCAGAGCGACAGCCGCGAGTTGTGGACGGTAGCCGAAAGTTACGGCGGTCATCCACCAGCGAAGTTGGTTCAATGGGTTGCGTTCTCCCTCGCATGCGCATGTGCTTGACCCATAGATGTAGGACAACCCTGGGAATGGAAGCCATGCGTTTTCAAAACGTACACTACGGTAAATTGCACGACGCACCGCGGACCTTCAAGGGTTCGTTGCTCCAGGATCTCGGCGGCAACGCCTTCGAGGCGATCCGCGACTGAAATTGCCCTCGTCGCTGCGGCGCTGGACTCGGCTCGACATTCTGCAATTGAAACTGACCCGTTTGAACAGTGTGCGTTGAGTTCCCCCCAGAGGCTCGGACGTGCGCGGCGGCGCTCCTGAGCGCCATGTCGGCGCTCGCGCATGCCATGGCCAGGGCGCCCCACCAGTCAGCGTCTGCATCGGTTCGCTCGAGACTGCGACGCGTGAGCCGGCGCGTGACCCCGAGGACGAATTGCTGGCACTTCTGTGAGCGTGCTTGACTTATGACTTATGACCCAAAACGAGTGTCGGTATCGGTATATGACTGCATATTCTCCAGCGGAAGAACTGGTGCACCCTCGTCGCCCGAGTTTTTCTGCATCTTTGCTAAAGGGTTCCCGTTCGAACCACAGCCCTCCTTCTCGCCCTCCCCCGCCCCCCCCCTCGCGCCCCCCCCCTTCTCCCCCCGCTCCTCCGCAGGCTCTGGCACGGGTGCTCCAGAGGCACCCGGAGGGCCCCCCCCCGACCCCCACGTCCAACAGGGCCCAATATCTAATAACCTCTCAGAGCGGCCACCCCAATATCAAAGTCCAACGAGACATCCAAGAGGCCTCAGACCCTAACTCACCAGTGGTGAGATGGAATGAGTCCACGCGGTTTTTGATTGCTTGCCCCCCCCCCCCCCATCCGCATCCTCCTCCGGGCCATAGCCGTTTTTGGCTGAGAACGTCGTTTTGGCCCGTCGCGTCTCCAATTCTATTTGGCGAGTTGACGCCCGCATTGTCGCATCGGCGCATGTCGCAGTCGATTCCGCCGCGTATCGCTCAGGGCTGCGAGCTTAGCCAGGCCGACGTCGAGACGCTTGCGCACGAGGTCCACGAGCTCTACGCATCCTGGCAGCGCTCGACCGCCCCGGGACATCAGTTCGACGGTTGCAAGTTTTGCAAACGCCCTTGGACGCACATCAACCCCGTGGTAAAAGACAGGGCCTGCCATCCTACGCTACCAAGATGCAAGCCCAGGTCGCTGGTGTGCACGTTCTGCAACAACAGCCTCAGCGCGCGCCACTCCGGCGAGGACAGGGATACCCTGCGCCAGGAAATCTCAGAGAGCCCTGAAAATCAGACCGTCTGGAACGCCAAGGTGAAGACTAAAGAGGACGTGGCAAATCTACTTGCCGCGCGTGCGCACAGGAAGGGCGTGAAGAAGACGATCGCGGGTAAAGAGAGTTTGGTGCTTGAACTCAAGACGAAATTGGGAGTCTTCTGGCCAGAGGAGTTGCGGGCGAAGCACCACCCCGACAAACCTTTGTTCAAAAAGGAGCTGACAACTATTCCGACTCTTGGGGGGGGAGGGGGGGGGGGCGTCGTCAAGGAGGAAATGTGTGGCGGACCCATGGGCACCGCAGACATGTCCAAAGTCCGATTCGCAGGCACCGAACAGACGTCCACCATGTGCGAAGGAGATAACGCCGAAGAGTCACGCCGCTATTGGACCACCGCGCAGAAGCGGGCCAACATCAGCTCCTCGAGTGTGAATATCGCTGAGGAAGGCCAAGATCCCTACACCGTGCATTCTATCTCCTTCGGCGCCAAGAAGAAGAAATGTGACGACGAGCCCGACGACGTGTTCGACGAGATGCTGGAGATCTCCATCGGCGATGGAAAACCAAGTTCTGGCTCTGGCACCGGCGCCGCGAGACAGGCTCCAGGGTCGGGCAAGAACCGAGGCCCAGTTGCGGGCTCCATCGCCATGGCCCGCCTGACCAAGGAGGTGTCAGCCAGCGAGGTGGCGCTCCTGAACGCGCAGCAGATGATGAGGTCATTGAACAACCCTGACAGCTTTGGTACAGTCACGTTGGAGACACTCACTGCGCTTGAGACCAAAATAGCTTCTCGACTCACCCCTCCTCTGATCCAGATCTACACGGAGAGCTACGTGCCCGAGGGCGGAGTTGGCACCGATGTACCAGGCATTGATGTGTTGGGCAAGCTGCGATCCGCGGCAGAACAGATCGCCGCAGTGAAGCCCCTCGTGGCGGAGCTCCACTCACCTACCAAGCTGACGGACGGAGGCGTGAAGCTGTACGAAGTGTTCAAACACCTGACAGACAACTCTGTGGCGGGCAAAGTGACCCTCAAGTTGCCCAACGCCCTGATCCAGGAATGTATCGACCGGGGGCTCGCGCGATATTTATCTGCTGGACGTTACGAGGCGCCCATGGCGTTGCTGAGTTGCGCTGTTCATCAGCCGCCGCCCCCCGCCGACGATTCTGAGGACCCCCTGACCATGCGCACTGGACTGCGTCCTAACGCTGTTGACGAAGATGCCAGGGCAGAGGCTCAGGCGGCGTCGCTTTTGAAGTATCTGGTGGGCATCCTGCGGGTGGCGGACAACGCAGAGGCCTACGTCAAATTCATGTCCAGCCTGCAGGTTAACAGGGTGTTGATGCCCGCGCTGAGGATCGAGTTTGCCGACTTGTCGAAGCTCGCGCGCCCCCCGGTGGAGATGGAGGTCGAGGAGATGGTGGCGCTATGCGCCCGCTTCCAGGAGACCGACGACCGCGGGACATTCAAGCCGATGACGCTCCTACCGACTGGCATCGATGCCCTTGCTAAAGGGGCTCGCTGGATTGAGGAGCGGGCCATCGACAACACCCTCACGGCGGAGTTCCGCGACATGCTGTCGAACGCCGAGGCTGTCAAGCAGAAGACGAACACCGTCGGCGACCTACACGGTCTTCACGAGCGATGGCAAAGGTGTCAGGCTACCCGATGCGTCTTTCTGGCAGGTGCTCCACAAGAAGTACTGCAAAGTCAAGGACCTCGCGTCAGTGGTTCACGACGCGGAACAACGTCGCGTTTAACGAGACTTTGTTGATGCTGAGTTCCACGAGGGAGTTGCTGTCGCCCAGCGCCAAGCGGATCTTCGACGACGGTGCCAGCGAGATCGCCGCCATCTGCCACGCGAAGCTCACGCCCGCCAGCGGAGAGCCTGATGCAGCCACTCCCACGAATTTGATCGCAAAGATCGACGCGCTGCTTGCCCTGTCGATCTACATGGCTAGCGACATGAGCCTGCGCCACGTCGACGTCGATGACGGAGAGTTTGCCGCGGCCTTCGAGGCGGCCGGCGAGGCGCGACGGTCGGGCATGATCACGCTCAAGTCGATTCTGCAGTACCTGCCCGACCTCAAGGCGTGGCCGTGGATGCAGGAGTTCTCGCATGTCGCGGCGGACTACATAACCGGCGTCGACGGCGACGCCACCGCCCTCGCAGACTTCAAGAAGGCACGGGCTGCACGCTGCTGCTGCTGCTGCTGCTGCTGCCCGTCCCCCATCGCGCTGCCTCGCGCTCCTTTTTTTTCAAACTCTCCGCAGCCCCCCCCTTCATTCTCGTCCTGGTCCTCCTCTGCATCTGGTCGCCTCTTCGCCCTTCCGCCCGCCCCCCCTCCTCTCCGTGGCGACGCGTCGACGCGGGGCCGGGGGGGGGGGGCAAGGCTTCTTCGAAGGCGAGGCGTGTCTTGGGAGCTCCACGATAGCTTCTTAGAAGTCCCCCCCAGACGCACCCTGCATTCTAGGATGCCTTACCCCCCACCCCATGGCCTCCCTCGGCACGCCTCCAGCTCTCCCACGTCGGCCGCCCCCCCCCCCCTCCCCCCGCCACTCGCTCGACGGGGGCGTGTTGGATGGTCTGATGGGGTTGTTTTTCTGCCGACATCGCTCGATCTTCCCCCCCACCCCCACCTTCCCCGCAGGCGTTGCGCGCCGAGCTCCAGGCGGCGGGCGAGACGCTCCTGTAGGAGAAGATCGAGGCGGGGGGGGGGCTTTGAAGAAGTTCGTTGTCGCCTTCGCAGACACGAATCCGTCGGCTGATTCAGAGTGGTTCACGGCTCGCGAGTCATTCGAGGATCCAGCGCAGTGGGGCCTTGACCCCGCTGTCTTGCCCATTACTTCTCAGGAGTTTGAGGTGGCGTTTTCTGCTGCTGGTCATCTGGGCCAATCTTTTATCAACCAGCACCGCCGCCTTTTCGACATGACAAAACTAATGCCTGTGGGCCCCGCGTCCGCGCGCCCATGTGCGCAGCTGTGCATTGCGCCGACGTGCGCTGGAGTCGTGCTAATGTGCCTCAACATGTACTCGGAGTCTGACCGGGACGTTATCATGTCGGAGCACATCCCCGTCATGTGTGCCATGCGGGGTGGCCTCGCCGCCCTCGTGGACGGCATCGCTCAGCTCCCAGAGGGTGGGCAGGTCGCCCAGGTGGTTGAGAGGGCCCGCGGGCTCGCGGCGATGCTTCGCTCCCAGACGCACAAGAAAGCTGCCGCAGCCGTGGGCGCGGTCAAGCGTGGGGCGGGCGCAGCGGCAGCTGATATGACCGAGAAGCTGGACGCCATCAAGTGGACGTCCGAGCTGCAGTCGCTACTTGAAGATCCCGCAGCCAACCGCGACGCGCACCTTGAGACGGCCACTGCAGCGACACTCACCCTGGTGATCGTTGCGTCCAAGACGCCCCGCACGGCGCTGGAGCTCCTGGAGGGGGATCACTTCCCACCGGTGCTGGAGCAGCTGCCCGCCGATAGCAGGGCCATCTTCCAGGGTGGCCGCAGCCGCTGGACAGCTACCCGCGAGGAGGCCAAGGCTGCCGCCAGTCAGCTGACTGCAGCGCTGGCTCTCTGCCGCCCTCTGAAGGTTGGCGAGACTAGGCGGGCGCTGGCAGAGCGCGTGCTGAAAGTCGGCGCAACGCTGCCAGACCGTGTCAAATCGTTGCTTCAGACGGCCTCGGACGAGTGTAATGATGCCGCTGCCCCGGGCCCCTCCTCTTCCAGTGTGCCGCGCAGCGTGCCCGCGGCCCCAGGTCAGCAGCCCTTGGCCGAAATGATAAACGCGCAGGATCCTCAAGTGGGAGGCCCCGTGCATTTGAAGCCCCCCCTGAAGAGGAAGTCCTCGGCGGTGGCCGCGCCTAAGGCGGCGAAGGCCGCCGAGGTGACTGACGGCCCCGCCCAGGCAGTCGACGCCGCTGCTGTCGTGCAAACGCCAGATCCGAAAGCTAAGGCCACCGCGTCTGCCAAGCAAGTAGCGGGCGCCAAACGGAAAGGCAAGGTCCCGTCAGCGAGTCTCGATGGGTGGTTGTGCTCGTCGTGGGCTCCTGCTACGTCTGCCTTTTGTTTTCTCTTTCTGGTTTTTCGCGGGGCCCGCCGGGAGGCAAAATGGAGACCGGTAGGCCGCGGGGGCAGGAGGGTGCGCCTGCCGCCAGCGCGTAGAAGACACCCTGGCCGCGCGGCGAGGTCGCCCGCGCCTCATCTTGTCAGCGTTGCGTCGCCCTTGGGCTTTAATTTATATGCATGAGCGCTCGACTGCACCAGGGGCTGGCGTAACGTGCTGGACGGGGCCAGGCGGCGCATTGTTGCTGCATGGGCGCGGTAACCACTGCCGCATAATCATTCCTCATCCATCGTGCACTGCGTCCCTCCTCCTCCTCCTCCTCCGTTTCCTCCTCCGTTTCCTCCTCCTCCTCCTTCTCCTCCTCCTCCTCCACCTCCGCCCCCCCCCCCCCCCCCCCCCATGATCCGCCCCGTCCAGGGGGATCCAGGGGCGGAGGCGAGAGCGGCCCTGCAGGGCAGCCGGGCCCGCGAGGGGGGCCAGCGCTCCTTCGCGTCGAGCGGCCCCGACGACAGGGGGGCGCGGATCAGGATAAGAAGGTGGCGCGAGGACGAGGAGGAGGAGGAGGGGGAGGAGGGGGAGGGGGTGGGGGGGGGGGAGGAGGGGGGAGGGGGAGGAGGAGGAGGGGCGCCTAATCAGAGCGCGTCGCGGGTCAGGACTTGCTAGATTGCGTCGTCGGTTTTTGGGCGCCCTATCAGAGGGCGTCGCGGGCCAGGACTTGCCAGATTGCGCCCTAGGTTTTTGGGCGCCCAATCAGAGGGCGTCGCGGGTCAGGACTTGCTAGATTGCGTCGTCGGATTTTGGGCGCCCAATCAAAGGGCGTCGCGGGTCAGGACTTGCTAGATTGCGTCGTTGGTTTTTGGAGGGGGGGGAGGAGGAGGAGGAGGAGGAGGAGGAGGAGGAGGAGGAGGAGGAGGAGGAGGAGTGAACGCACCCTGAGGGCGGACTCCCGATGACCGCGCTAGACACGAAGCGCCGAACGCGCAGCCCCAGCAATCCGCTCGGCTTCCGCATATGCGAGGAGGAGGAGGAGGAATATGATGAATGGGAGGTGGGAAGGAGCCGGAGGAGCACGCGGAGGAGGGGGAGGAGGCAGACGAGGGTGCGGAGCTGGATGAGGACGCGGCTGAGGATGCGGTTGATCGTGGGCCAACCGCGAGGCCTAGGCGGCGCCCGAACTGTTCGGGGTAGTGGCCCTGCCTAGACAGCCGCATGGCCGCGTGGGGAAGGGTACCCTGGTCCTCCTCCGTCTCTCCCCCCGCAGTGCCAGTGGGTGTCAGCTACCTCCATCGACGACGTGACCCGTCCACCAACCACCGCACGCGCGAAGCCACGCACCCGTGAATGATTTCGCGACCACCCAAACTTCATTTCACACATCATTTCACTATCACCCAAACTTCATTTCACATCATTTCATGATCACCCAATCTTCATTTCACACATCATCTCACTACCACCCAAACTTTATTTCACACGCGCCCAACATTATTCCCCCCCCCCCCCCCCCCCCCCCCCGAGATCATTTCACCGAACATCATTTCGCAACTAGGTTTTCGTACCCGCGAACGGCTCTTGAATATATACTATTACGACCCAGCCAACGCATATGAGGAAGCTGAGAATGCCCTCCCAGACGGCTCGCACCGCTGGAAGATTGCGCCGGCAAAGGCGGAGAGCCCCCCGGGCCCGCGGTGGCAGTCGGGAAAGAGCCATCAGCGGACGCCGCTGTCCCCGGCGACGGCGGGCAGGCGAACGGCTGCGCACAGGATCCATGCGTGCGCTGGGTTGGGGCCCGGGCGTGCCAGCAAGGCAAAAGGCTCGGCCTGTCGGGGCGAGATCGCACGCCGACTCGAGATCCGAGGGCGCAAGCAGTCGGGGCGAGAGCGCACGCCGACTTGAGCCAAGCAAAAGGGAGAAGGCAAAGGAAGGAGTTGAGGAGGAGGAGGAGGAGGAGGAGGAGGAGGAACAGGAGCAGGAGCAGGCGGAGGGCGCTGCCCCCCTTACCCTCTCTCAAGGAAGAGAAGAGAAACACTGCCCCCTCCCCAACCCCCTCGGCCCTTGACGCACCCGTCGAGGAGCCCGAAGCGATCCGCTGAGCCCCGACGTGGGCTATGGTTTCCGCGGGCCTCGTCGTCGTCATCGTCGTCATCTTCGTTTTCCTCCTCCTTCTCCTCTCCCTGATCCTCGTCCTCCTCCTTTTCCTGATCCTCGTCTTGAACACAGCGTGGCGTTTCTCCGGCAAAAAACAAAGCGATGCGAGGCATGGGGACCGCCACCCTCGAAAACACCGGGTCGGCGACGACCCCGGTGTTTTTGGGGGATGCGTTCCGTGCTCGAAAAAAACAATGCATCGGAAGCCCCTGCGTCAAAAATGATAGCGGATCCGAGGCGGGAGCGAGCTTTTTTGCTTGGATTTGTAATAATTAAGATGTGTGTTCTTGGCCCTCGTTCTCAGCGTACCCTTTATGTTCGCAGCACAGATGCGACCGTATCTGTTCTGGCTCGAGCTGCTGAGGGCATGCTCCCAGTGGGTCTCTTGGGGCTTGCTCGCGATTTCCTCCCAGCAGCCCTCCACTTCCGCACGTCGTGGCTGGCTGCAAGTTGCCCCGCGTGCCCCTCAGTCTCCTGCCCGTCAGTGACGTTGCCGAGCTGCCCAGGCTTGCAGTGCGGCGACTGCAACTGCCCCGAGGGGCAGGCCACCTCGCTGCCCTGGGCCAGTGCAGCGGTGGCCGTGTACTCGGCGGGGGTTGGGCTGGCCGTGGGCGGCGCGGGCGCCAGCCTGCTGGGGCGCGCGCGCCAGGCCGCGGGAGCGGCTTGGGGGCGCCCGAGCGGCGCCAGCGGCGGCGGCGGAGAGCCAGCCTCCTCGGCCCGAGGGGCGGGGGGCCGCTCCGCCAGGGCCGCGGCGCTCCCGGCGCCGGGTGGGCCCGCGGGGCCAGCCGTGACGGGCGTGGCGACGACGCCCAGTTCGCTGGCTCAGCGTCGGGATGGCTGCTAGAACGCTCGACATCCGCGAAGACGAGGTGTTGGTGCACTACCCCGACGAGGATCTGGAGTGGCACCACCGAGTGTTGCTGCATCGGGTCGAGGGCGCCCTGTGGCTGGGCCTCGCGCCTGATCACGAGATTGCGAGAGTGGACCTCGGCACCTTGCGACATCATGTGCTGGATCGGTCGTCGGCCTTGCCCGCCCAGTTCGCGCCGCTGGCGCATGCCTTCGACCCAGTCGACGGGCAGACATTGCGAGACGCGAAGCGGCAGGCCCAGCGACGGGCTGCCCTCCTGGGCGGGGGGGAGGTCGAGGATGCCGAGGAGTACGCGCGGTTGCTGGCGAGTGTCGCGGACGCTCGCTTTGGCGAGGCTGCGCCGGCTGGCGTCTTCGAGGACGGCGACAGGTGCGTCTCGCTCGGCGACCGTGGAGTGTGCATGATCGATGGGGAGCCGCGCTTCGTGGAGCGGGCCCCGCGTGGAGAGCGAGATAGTTGGGCGCAGTGTTGCCGTGGAGACGTCGAGGATATTCGAGTGCTGGGTGGCCACCGCTCGCGAGTGGGCCGACCGGATCTGGACTTCAGGGGCGCCGTCGAGTCCATGGGGGAGGTGACCGTCGCTGACTGGCCTGATCAGGGGCCGCGGGCGTGCCTCGAGCACCTCAAGAGCATCGCGCTGGGGGCTGGCAACCTGCTCACCTACCAGGCTGAGTGGCAGCGGCTCAGCCGCGTGGCGGAAGGCGGAGCTCAGGGACATGTGTGACATGAGCATCGCTGCCACCTCGAGACGCTCCGCAGAGCGATCTGCCACGACCAGCTGAACGCGGTCAACCTGACGCGCTGCGAGCACACCGTGCGGCGCGTCATCCATGTCGAGGTGGCTGTCGAGAAGAACCCGCGGCACCCTGATTTCAGCGGGCTGGAGGACGCGCTGGCTGGGCCACGGTCAGTGAGCGGCTCGGCCCACGTGCCGCGGCACCTCGAGCACGTCACCAGCCGCCAGAAGGACCGCGCCCAGATCCTCAAGCAGCAGAGGCTCCACCAGGAGGGGGCGTCGAAGCGGCGGGGCGTGAAGGGCGACGGCATGGGCGAGACGGGCGACGGCTCACGGGCCAAGCAGAAGGCGAAGGCGAAGAGAGGACCCCCCTCCGCGGGCGCCGAGGGGGAGGGGGGGTGACCTCCCACAGAGGCGATGCCTGCGCAGTGGGCCTGGCCGAGCCTGCGTCTGGCACGCACCGCCGCCCTGGAATCAGCGAGCTGCCAGAGAAGTATTGGTGGCCGGACGGCCACTGGCTCCACAATGACCCGCCCTCGCTCCCCGCACTGCACGAGGAGGAGCGGCCGACGGGAGCAGCCGGGTACACGGCGCGCAGATGGCACCACAGGGCCAAGAAGCAAGAGCGGGTTAGAGAGACGGTTGAGGCTCTCAACCACCTCGCTGCTTCCAAGACGAATTCGATTGATGGCAAGGTTCATCGCGTGCGTCCACGGGGGGGGCCGCCGACTGCGGTCCAAAGGAGTGCTCTGGCCCACGTGGTTGCGGGGGTCAGTGGCTATGGCGAGCCTCCTCGTGAAGCGACGGATGGCGAGTGGCCCCTCCAAGCGATCCTCAAGTCCGCCGACCAGCGCGAGCTGGAACCGCGACTCCTGGCGAGCTACGACCCCGACAAGCTGCACATCGCGTCCGGCGCGCTGCGGCCTGTCCCTATGTCGGCCTTGCCCCCAGAGGCTGCGGCTGGGTACTTGAGGCACTTCGAGAGCCAGGTGGAGCTGACCGCGCCGGAGCTGGAGGCTCGGCAACAGACCGCGGGAGGGCTCCCGACACCTTACAGGGACCCCGCCCTCCGCGGAGATCGGTCAGCTCGTCGTGATTTTTCCGCTGGCCGGCGGCGGCAGGAGTTGTGGGATTCCGCAGGGCGATGAAGAGCCGCTGTGGAGCTTTTTTCGTGCACAAGAAGGATGGTCGCATTCGTTTCATGTGTGATGCTCGTCAGGCGAACCTTTGCCACCGACGGCCTCCACGGACCGCGCTTGGCGGCCCCGCCTCCATGAGCGAGCTGGACCTCAGCCCCCTCGCCGAGGCCCTCGGGGGCGACGGCGGAGCGCTGGGGCTGCCCCTCGACCTCCACGCGTCGAGCGCGGACGTGAAGGACTGCTTCTACCAGCTTGAGGTGGGGGGCATCGCGAGCTGGTTCGGCTTCGACTGCCCGCTGACCGTGGAGGAGTGGGGCCTGGAGATCCCCCACGTCTGCGACGACGACCCCGAGGGGCCCACCCCAGTGCAGGCAGGCGAGTTGCTCTACCCCGTGATGCGGGCGCTGCCCATGGAGTGGTCGTGGGCCCTCCACTTCGCGCAGGAGGCCGCGACCACGCTGGCCGAGCGTGGATGCCCAGGGGGCAGCGAGCAGCTGCTCCAGGACATGCGCCCCGCTCCCCTTCGTCGGCCAGGACGCCCAGTCAGCGCCGTGTACGTGGACAATTTCACGGGCCTGGGCGGCTGCAAGGTGGACGCCGCCTTCGGGGTGAGGGGCTTCGAGAGAGCTGCCGCGGACGCGGGGCTGAAGCTCCGCGTGCCCGAGGTCGCGCTCACCGAGCTCGAGTCGCTTGGGCTCGTGATCCACGGGTCCGACAAGACGCTCAGGCACACGCCGCATCGAGTGTGGCGGTTCCACTTCGGGACCAAGGAGCTCCTCCGCCGCGGGCGCTGCTCGCCCGCCGAGCTGCGGGCTTGGGCTGGGCACGCTGTCCACCTACTCGCTGCAGCCGCTGCTGCTGTCCATCTTGCAGGACACGTACACCTTCATCGGGAACGGCCTCGGTGCTCGACGACCTCTGCCTCGCGGAGTTCGGCTCGAGCTGCGCCTGGCCGCCGCGCTGGTCTTCTTGGGGGGCGTCAACCTCGCGGCTCCCTGCGACGACGAGGCGCACGTCGATCTCCGACTCGTCGACGGGCGGCTATTGCCTGATGCGCGGGCGGAAGCCGACTCGGTCGGGCGGTCCGGGACGCCTGGCGTTGGCGGGGGCGGTGGCGCTTCGTGGAGGTAGAGGCGGAGTGTGACGACGCCCACTACACCAGCGCCTACCTGGCGCAGTTACGGGGCCTCCCAGCAGACGACGAGCTAGAGATCCCCAAGTTCGCTGACGTGCAGCTGCGTGCCAGACGGTCGACGGGCGCTTGGTCCTCGACCGAGCTGGGCCAGCTCGCCTTTCGCAAGGTCGGCCTGGCTCGGCGTCGGCAAGGCTGCAGCGCTGTGGGCGGCGGGCACCGCCGAGAGGTCGAGCTCCTGAACGTGGCCCCGAAGCTACCTGTGGCGCTGACGCGTGACGAGGGTGGCGGCGGCGAGCGGTGGCCGGGCGGCGGCAGCACCCTGAGGAGCACATCAATATCAAGGGGGCGAGGGCGTGTGTCATGGGGTTGCGCAGGAGCTGTCGGGACCCTCGGCATCACGGTCATCGGGTCCTCTCGCTGTGCGACAACATGGTGACGTGCTGCTGCCTCGACAAGGGGCGGTCGACCTCCAGGGCGCTGAATGCGCAGTGCAGGTGGGCCGCCGGCTACTCGCTGGGTCGCGGGATTCGGCGGCGAGTCCGCCACGTCTCGACCGACCTCTTCGTGGCCGACTACGGCTCGAGGCTACACGAACCGCCCGAGCCCCAGTGGCTGTGCGCGGCGAAGGCCCGTCGCCAGGTGGTGGCGCCCTGGGGGCCTCAGCTCCCTCAACTCTCCCGAGTACGACCTCAGAGCCTACAGAGCACAAGCACGAGACCCCCCACATCCCCTCCTCCGCGTCTTCCAGACGTTCTAGTCCAGCTGGCCTCCGCGCGCTGCGGGCCGAGACAGCTCTCGAGCGCAGCGTTGGGGGGCCGCTCAGCGTCGGCCGAGGCCGGACATGCTCGCGAGCCAGAGTCGGCAAAAGTCTTCTTGGAGCTCTTCTCGGGCACTGGGGGCCTCAGTCGGGCGCTTGTTTCTGCAGGCCTACGCGTGGGCTTCTCGTTCGACATCCGCAAGGGCGCTCAATATGATCTATCTCGTCCGACTATACTCAGTCACTGTTTCTGAAGTGGTTGCGATCTGGAAGAGTCTGGGGAGTTAACTCGGGTACGCCTTGTAGTTCCTGGAGTATAGCCAGAAAGGGCGTGCAAGACCTCAAGCGTGCTCGAGCTACGGAACGGTTGGGGGTTGAGTTTGCGTCGTTCACGAGCGAGGTGGTCCGTGCTTGTCAGATGTGCAACATCCTGTGGTCCATCGAGAATCCTGCGTCGTCGGGGTTGTGGAGCTTCCCTCCGGTCGGGGGCCTGGCTGGGCTGGCTGGGGCTCGCTGGGTGAAGTTCCCGATGTGCGCCTACGGGGTCCCGCGCCAGAAGTGGGCGGCGCTGCTGACCAACTCGCACACGCTGGCATCGCTGGCGGCGGAGTGCACACACACCTCCCATCCTCACCTCTCGGGACGAGTCAAAGTCGCGGATGATCGGGGAAAGGTCAGATGGGCTCGCCTGACGGAGCTGGCGGGAGCATATCCGTCGGCTCTCTGCTCGAGCTGGGCTGCGAGCCTGGCCAGGGCGGCCCCCACCACGGCTTTCGGTGCCTCTCCGCCGTTTGTGGAGGCATGGGCTGGCGAGCTGGAGGCCCTGGCACCGCGACGGCGTCGCGGCGCCGCTGAGGGCGATGCTCGGCCGGCTGACACGGCAGCGGGCGGCGACGCGAGCTGTGCCCGGGCGGGCCGCTACCTCGCGGAGCACGGTGTCCTCTTCGGGGACACCAGCGCGGTCGAGCGGGCGGCCCTCCGTGCTCGCGGAGACGCCCTCGACCCGCCGAGCTGGTAGCAGCCGGGCGCCGGCCGCCCGACGGCGGCACGCGCCTGCGGCCGAGGCCGCCGCCCGGGCCCGCCACGCAGCCGCCGCGGGTCGCTCGCAGGCAGACTACCTCAAGCTGAGGGGCGTGTCGGAGGCTACGCTACCCTCGCACTGTACAGGAAAGGAGTTGATGAATTTGAGTCATGGTGCCGACTGATAGGGCGCCAGAGCAACAACTTGGTCAATGTAGACGCCAACCTCGTGGGCTGGATGACGGAGCTGTACTTCGCCGGGCTGGGGCCGGCCCCTGGCCGCAACGGGCTCTTCGTGTGCCTGCTGCTGCGCGCGGGCAACCGCGAGTCTAGAGTCGGCCAGGCGCGGCTCCCACGAGCCCGCTGGCAGCTCGAAGGCTGGTGCAAGAGCGAACCAGGGGCCGTGGGCATGCCCTGCCCGCTTTCAGTGCGCTGGCAGCTCGCGCAGGCTTTCCTTGCCGACGGCGAGCCGAGGCTGGCGGCACTCGCGGTGATCCAGACGGACTGCTACCTCCGGCCCTCGGAAGCGCTGGCGCTCAGGCCCGGGGACGCGCTGGTCGGCTGCGCCGACGCTGGGGCCGAGTACGCCGGGAAGGTCGTGCTCCACCTCGCCCCAGGCGACCGCGGGCGCCCGACCAAGACTGGCATCTTGGACGACGCCGTGGAGGTCGGCGTGGCCGGACGGGGCTGGGTCAAGGACGCGGCCGCAAGGCTGGCCCGATGCACTGGGCCCAGCTGCCGCATTTTCCCTTTCACCCTGTCTCAATATGAAAAGAGTTTCGGCCGCGTCCTGGCGCGCCTCGGCCTCTCTTCTTTGGGCGGATCGCCCCACTGGCTGCGCCGCTCTGGCCCGTCCAACGATCGTTTCAATAAGACTCTGGATCTCCTTGCCATTCAGAAGAGAGGCCGCTGGGCGGCCTTCAGATCTGTCACCAGATACGAGAAGTCAGCTGACCTGCTCAAACAGTTGTCTAAGATGAGCCGAGGTCAGCAGCAGAGCGCGAAGCGCGCGGCCTCTTCCTTACCTCGGGCCCTTTCGCGCTCGCTCCGCCAGTTGCGGAAGCCAGCGTCCTGCAAGTTCTTGCCGGCAGCCGCAGCTCCCAGACCCAGAAGGGGGTTCGGGGGCACGGGCGAGTGATCTCGCACCGCGGGCGCTCGAGGCGCCTCTTGAGTTTCCAGAGTTGCGAGTCTTGCGGATCGATCCAGCTGCATCCTTGACCTTTGAAGTCAGCGTCGCAGAGAGAGTCACTGTCGGCCGCGAGGCGGCCGCTCTTCTTGCACGAGAAAAGGAGAAGGCCCAGGGCTCTGGTAAAGCGGCTTCAGAGGGCTCCAGAATTGTAATGTTTAAGAAATGTGTTCTTGGCCCTCGTTCTCAGCGTACCGTTTATGTTCGCAGCACAGATGCGACCGTATCTGTTCTGGCTCAAGCTTATCCTGCCTGCGTCCCCTCCACCTCCCTTCTAATATTCTCTGAGTGAGTGATCTCGCACCGTGGGCGCTCGATGCGCCTCTTGAGTTTCCAGAGTTGCGAGGCTTGCGGATCGATCCAGCTGCATCCTTGACCTTTGAAGTCAGCGTCGCAGAGAGAGTCACTGTCGGCCGCGAGGCGGCCGCTCTTCATGCATGAGAAAAGAAAAGGCCCAGGGCTCTGGTACAGCGGCTTCAGAGGGCTCCAGAATACATGTGTGTTTTCATGTCGCGGGGGCCTCGCGGGCAGCCCTGGCGGGCGGGGCCAAGGAAGTGATGGGAGGAGGGGGGCGCCTTCTTGGTAATTCCTTCGAGATATCGGTATCTCGGTATCTCGGTATCTCGACCTCTGGACACAGTTTGCAAAATTGTGGACATCGGAAGGCAGTTGTGTCGGATAAAACGCTCCACTCGCGGCACGGAGATAGCGACATCTCGAGTCTCCGCGCAGCCCCGCCCTCGATGTCGAGATTTCGAGATATCGAGGTATCGTGTCCCCGCCAGGCCCCGCCCCCGATATCGAGATATCGAGATATCGAGTTCCCCCAGGACCCGCCCCCCGATATCGAGATATCGAGATATCGAGCCCCCGCCCCCCGATATCGAGATATCGAGATATCGAGTCCCCGCCCCCGATATCGAGATATCGAGACATCGAGATATCGAGATATCGAGTCCGAACGAAACAACCACCCTGGTTAATCGGGACTCCTGGCCCACCCTAGGGGCGTGCAGGAATGGGCGGGGAAATGACGATGGTGACTACGATGACGGTGACGAGTTTGATGATGATGATGATGATGATGATGATGATGATGGTGATGGTGATGATGATGATGCTGATGACGATGGTGATGACGATGATGATGATGTGATGGTGACGATGATGGTGATCATGAAGAAGAAGAAGAAGAGTACGATGCGACGATGATTGTGATGATGATGTTGCTGCTGCTGATGATGCCGCTGGTGATGATGCTGCTGATGATGCTGGTCATGATGATGATGGGAGGAGGGAGGAGGGGGAGGAGGTGGTGGAGGTGGGGGAGGAATGGGAACGCGGTGCGTTGTCTCTTCAAAACGAGGACCCAACACCACAGGATGGTTGGGGAAAACCTCGAGGGCGAGGGGCCGTCACGGAGGGGGTCGGTTGGTCCGGCCTCGGGGGAGGGGTCGGGCCTTCGAGAGGTATAAAACACAGCGTCGGAGGTACGCCATCACCCAGCTTGGCCAGGGCCATTCTGGGCACTGGCATGGCCATTCCTGGCCGAGCCCAGGAGGGTCTGTACACCATCCTGGGGCCCAGGATGGCCTTGGTCGGGCAAGGGGGAGTCGTTGATACATGCCTTCAGCGGATCCTCTTGCTCCTCGAGACAACGAGAAGTCCGCGCGGAGTTCTTGGGTCGATGTTGGATTTTTATTCCTGTACCTTTGGTGCACCCCCTGACGGCTCCGCTCCTGCGGCGCCCACCCTGGCCCGTTCCGCCCGCCAGGGAGGGGATGTTGGAAGGGGGAACGAGCGCAAAGCTCCGAGCATTTACGCGTAAGCATGGCGTGTTATTTCCACTGTTCCTTTATCCTCCGCAGGTAGCACCTGCTCACATTTACCACCCTGCCTGACCATCCTGGGCCCGGGCCTGGTGTACGGCAGGTTCGTATCGCGTCGACGTGGCGGTGACCCTGGCGCGGGCGTTCAAGGTTGAACGCTGCCAGCGGCCTGGAACCGGCCAACGTCGAACAATATGCGCTCTATCGGAGAGCCGCGACCGTTCAAGGTTGAACGAGTCACGCGGTGTCAGAAATTAATGCCGACGAGTCGCGACGTGAACCCGCCGTGTACGTACGCCCTCCCGGGTCCGCACACCATATTGGGACCCAGCATGGTTCTGGTCAGGAATGGCGATCGTCCATAGATACTCTCTACAGATCCTGCGTTTGGCTGCTTGAGCACGATCGGTGCTCCTGCTCATACAAGGGCTCATGTGCATAAGTACTGTTATGCGTATGCCTGCTTACGTGTACGTGCACATGAATATACATATAACGACATCTCTATATCTCTTCACTGATAGGCATGTTGTATCAAGATATGTGTATATGTGTGTATGCTCTGGCCTTGATGTTTGTGTATATCTGTATAAAGATATGTATATATTCCCTACCTAGGCTCTGCCTAGAAGGGTTCTTACTCTGTTAGCTAAAGGGGCCGGGCAATGCTAATCGCCCCGGGCGGTTCCCCCAGTCCCCGCCCCGCGGTTCCCCCAGTCCCCTGGGAGCTTTAGCCTTAGCTTTAGCTTTAGCTTAGCTTTAGCTTTAGCTTTAGCTTTAGCTTTAGCTTTAGCTCAGCTTTAGCTTAGTGTTAGCTTAGCTTTAGCTTAGATTTAGCTTAGTGTTAGCTTAGCTTTAGCTTAGCTTTAGCTTTAGCGTATCGATCAGCTTAGTGTTAGATTAGCTTTAGCTTAGTGTTAGCTTAGCTTTAGCTTAGCTTTAGCTTAGCTTTAGCTTAGCTTTAGCTTAGCTTTACCTTAGCTTTACCTTAGCTTCAGCTTTAGCTTTAGCTTAGCGTTAGCTTAGCTTTAGCTTAGCTTTAGCTTAGCTTTAGCTTAGCTGTAGCTTAGCTTTAGCTTAGCTTTAGCTTAGTGGTAGCTTAGCCTTAGCTTAGCTTTAGCTTAGCTTTAGCTTAGCGTTAGCTTAGCTTCAGCTTAGCTTTAGCTTAGCTTCAGCTTAGTGTTAGCTTAGCTTTAGCTTAGCTTTAGTTTTGCTTTAGCTTATCGATCAGCTTAGTGTTAGCTTAGCGTTAGCATAGTGTTAGCTTAGCTTTAGCTTAGCTGTAGCTTAGCTTTAGCTTCGCTTTAGCTCAGCTTTAGCTTAGCTTTAGCGTAGCTTTAGCTTAGCTTCAGCTGTAGCTTAGCTTTAGCTTAGCTTTAGCTTAGCTTTAGCTTAGATTTAGCTTAGCTTTAGCTTTATCTTAGCTTCAGCTTAGCTTTAGCTTAGCTTCAGCTTAGCTTTAGCTTAGCCTTAGCTTAGCTTTAGCTTAGCTGCCGCTTAGCTTCAGCTTAGCTTTAGTTTAGTTTTAGCTTTAGCTTTAGCTTAGCTGTATCTTAGCTTTAGCTTAGCTTTAGCTTTAGCTTTAGCTTTAGCTTTAGCTTAGCTTTAGCTTAGTGTTAGCTTAGCTTCAGCTTAGCTTCAGCTTAGCTTCAGCTTAGCTTCAGCTTAGCTTTAACTTAGTGTTAGCTTAGTCTTAGCTTAGCCTTAGCTTAGCTTTAGCTTAGCTTCAGCTTAGCTTTAGCTTAGCTTCAGCTTAGCTTTAGCTTAGCTTTAGCTTAGCTTTAGCTTAGCTTTACTGCTACTACTAATGCTGCTTTCCTAGGGGCTCCAACTCCTAGGTAGGGTCGCACTGGGATAATGTATACTCATGCGTCTTCTTCCTCTTTCCTATTCTCGCCGTACGCTGCGAATGTGCCCCCATCATCCGAAGCTCTTTGTGCGGAGGCTCCTCCTTGGAGATATTCTTGGGACCTCACAAAAGTTGTGAAAGGCTTCTTGGGGCTTTTTGGATGCCTCATGGGTTCCTTCTGGGGGCTTTGGGTGGCTTCCTTGGGCTACCCTGTTTCCAACCGCGGTCTCCCTGAACGACCGGGTCACGATATGGATTTGTTCGGGGGGCGTCGTGGGGCCACTTTAGGCCGTCATGGTGTTCTCTTCGGGCGCTCCTGGAGCCCTTGAAGGAATGCCTGGAAGCCCTTTGGAATAGTTTTGGAGCGATTTTCTGGCCGCCTGGGCGGTCTCGCTTTCTACTCCCTTGTCGAGAGATCATCGACACTATGGGCTCCAAGGGCGGGGGGTAAGGCTCCTCCAGCTGTGGCTGGGCTGTTGGCCTGTTTGCCCAGGTCACGGTCCACGTCGATCTGATTCGACATCAATTCTGGCCAGCTTGACCAAGTTCGATTCCGATACACCGACGACCCGATGCGGCCCGATGCTGCCCGTGGCTCGCGCGGCCGATCCTTCTCGACCCCGATCCCGCATCGCTGCGGCCCGATCCGATGCACGTCTTGCTTCGATCGCGCTTCGCGCGGCGCGGACTGGGCCCCTGAGCCAGAGAGCTGGCCTCCTCCAGAGGGCGGCGCGGGGGGCGCGCGAGGTGTGGTGGCCTGGGCTTCCCGATGCGGTGCTGCCCCGCCCAGGTGCTCGTCGCCCTCCCGCTACTGCTGCTCCCCGGCCTCGCGGCCGGTCGCCCCGGCGGTGCTCTCGCGGGCGCGGGGCCCGAGTGGACCCTGCGGTTCCCGGGCGGCGGGGCGGAGCAGGCAGAGGAGGTCCGGGTCAAGGCCCATTGCCTGAAGGAGATGGGCGCATGCGAGGTGATGAACTGCACGGCGGAAGGGGAGGGCCGCGGGGCCAAAATGGACCTGGCGTGGGCGGCGGACGTCGTGGGCAGCTAAGCCGCGCCGTCTCGCTTCCACTCCCACTGCCTCCTCCATGGGTCCTAGTCGGACTCTCGTCCTGAATCGCCCACCGTCACCCTCCTTCCAGTCCTCCTCCGTCCTTCCTCTCTCTTTTTCCCCAGCTCACGGAGCGACAGGGCTAGCCAGCTATACCCTGGACAGATCATCATCATCATTCCCTACATAGGCTCTGCCTAGAAGGGTTCTTACTCTCTTAGCTTAAAGGGGCCGGGCAGTGTAACACGCCCCGGGCGGTTCCCCCAGTCCCCTGGGAGCGGTTCCCCCAGTCCCCTGAAAGCTTTAGCTTTAGCTTTAGCTTAGCTGTAGCTTAGCTTCAGCTTAGCTTTAGCTTAGCTTTAGCTTAGCTTCAGCTTAGATTTAGCTTAGCTTTAGCTCAGCTTTAGCTTGGCTTTAGCTTAGCGGCACCTTAGCTTTAGCTTAGCTTTATCTTAGCTTTAGCTTTATATTTAGCTATAGCTTAGCTTTAGATTAGCTGTAGCTTAGCTTCAGCTTAGCTTCAGCTTAGCTTTAGCTTATCTTTAGCTTAGCTGTACCTTAGCTGTACCTTAGCTTTAGCTTAGCTTTAGCTTAGCTTTAGCTTGGCTTTAGCTTAGCTGCACCTTCGCTTTAGCTTTAGCTTTAGCTTAGCTTTAGCTCAGCTTCATCTTATATTTAGCTTAGCCTTTACCGTAGCTTTAGCTTAGCTTTGGCGTAGCCTTTACCGTAGTTTTAGCTTAGCTTTAGCTTAGCTTTAGCTTATCTGCACCTTAGCTTTAGCTCAGGTTTAGCTTAGCGGTAGCTTAGGCTTAGCTTAGCCTTAGCTTAGTTTTAGCTTAGCGTTAGCTTAGCTTCATCTTAGTTTTAGCTTACCTTGAGTTTAGCTTAGCTGAGCTTTAGCTTAGCTTTAGCTTAGCTTTAGTTTAGTTTTCAAGTAGCTTTAGCTCAGCTTTAGCTTTACTGTTCGTACTAATGCTGCTTTCCTAGGGGCTCCAACTCCTATGTAGGATCGCACTGGGATAATCATCATCATCATCATCATCAGCATCAGCATCATCATCATCATCATCATCATTATCATCATCATCATCATCATCATCATCATCATCATCATTCCCATTGGCATTATCATTATCACCCCCTCCTCCCTATTTCTGCAAACGTTTCTATATACTCGTCCACGCTATTCCTCCCGCATCATCGTCGCGTCCAATCGCGCTGCCCTCACAAGGAGAGACCCAAAAGCAGGTCTGCCTTGTGTCGTATTATGTGTTGGAGGTTTCCGCTTTTCCGCCGATGAGGATCACGATGATGAGTATGGTGGAGGAAGAGGAGGAGGCGGAAGAGGATGAAGACGGAGCAGGAGGAGGAGGAGCAGCAGCAAGAGGAGTAAGGTGGAGGATGGAGGATGAAGGAGGAGGAACGAGAAAAAATGCGCCCGCGATTGCGTTGGCATCGGTGGATCTGCTTCCTGATACGAAGGCATGCCTGGCAAGCTTCCTGAGTGTCCTCGGGCCGCAGTGCCCGCGAAGGACGAGGCGGCGCCAGCGGAGGATGCCGAGGGGCTGCAATGAGGCGAGCTTGCAAAGGCTGGCACCGTATGGCTAGCAGAGGCTGGCGTATGCAGCTGGCAGATGTTGGTCCTATTCAGCGGCGAGCCTACAGCTGGTGTTGGAGGGCTTGACGCGCGGGCGTCCTGGGCAACGTTTGCGGGCAACCGCGTGCCAGCGTCTGTCTTGAAGTCATAGGTCTGAGATAAATTCTAGACGCCGCACCAGCCCATCCGACAACGATGCCCAGGCGAGTTGTCAGGGATGTGAGGGCCATGCAGTGGAAAAAGGAGGTGTTGACACCGTCATACCCCACGAGGGGGAAGATGGAGGAATAATCGGATGAGGAGGAGGAGGGGGAGGGGAAGAGGGAACGGGGGACGGAAGAGGGAAGAGGAGGAATAGGCGGATGAAGAAGAGGAGGAGGAGAGGGAGGGAGGGAGGGAAGGAGGGAGGGAGGGCGACCAGAAAGGCCAGAGGCTTTTTGGATGACTCTCGGGGTCTCTCCGGATGTCTCTTGAGAGTTTCATGGGGTCCTCTTGGGCCGTCTTGGGGGTCTCTTGGCGGTCCTGGGGCTCTTGGGGCCTCTCGGGGGTCTCTTGAAGCCGAAGCCTCTTGGGGGCATCTCGGGGGCCTCCTGGGGCCTCCTGAGCGCTTCTTTGGGCACTCTGCGGGGCCTTGGGGGCCAGGGCCATCCTGGAGGAACTCGAACAAAGAAAGGGGGACCCTCAGTCCCACCAGCCTTCGAAACGTATGTTGTCCAACGATGTTGTCCTTTCTTCTTCCACAACCCTTCCTCCTCTCGGGGGCTGGTACAGCCATCACTCGCGCTCCTCTCGCTTGTTTCAGCTGCCCTGCAAGTCCCTTCCAACATAGGGTTGGCAGGGTTGGGGATGGACGCGGAGGGACTGAGTTAACTCCGCAGCCATATATCTGCTTAGAGGTAAAAGCGCGCGCCCGGCCTCCCTGTGTCTCGGCCCGCCAGCTTACACACAAACGCACACACACACACACACCTTATTATATCCGCGTAACGGACACTTGGGCATGGCCAAGGGCACGTCGTCAGTTCGCCGGGATTTCACCGCATCCCTGGGAAAATGCGCACGCAAAGATCATGTACCATAACTTTACGAACCGATTAACATGAAGAGGCTGTGGCTTAATATGACGATAGATTGGCAAAACAGTTGTTATCAGCCGAGAGCTCTTCCGCGGGACCTGGAGGCAGTGCCTCCCCGCGGGGAAGTCGATGTGTTCGGAGCCTTCGAACGAGGCCACGGCTCCAAAGGGGCGAGTCAGATCGTCTTCCTGTCCCCTGCGGCGTCGGGGGCCTCGACTTGCGCTCGTCACGCACAGGCGCGCGGTCCGAGGGAAGTCGCGACGGACGGTATCCCCTTTTTCCAGGGATGATATGCCTTATGCGATGCCGTCGGGCGCTGCGGGCGAAGCAGACGGCGGCGCAGCTCCCATGTCGACATCGTCCGACATCGGCGACCCAGTGACCTCGACCCCTCATTCGGCGCCCACTACGACCCCGCACTGCAATCCAGGGGGCATCCCGAGGCCAGCGGCCTCGGGGGTCGCCTAGGTCTGCGCGGGAGATTTCGTCGGACTCGGATTCCATGCGCGACGCGTGCTCGCGCCAGTCCCTCGCCGCCCTCAACGACGCGCCAGCGTCGCGCGCGCCCGCGGCCGAGCGGCCCAGGGATGCGATCGGTCTCTTGTTGAGCCCCCCCCATGGATAAAGCGGACTAGGTCAGTTGACGCGCAAAACGATTCGGGTGATCTTGGGCAAGGGGATGTCCCCGGGGGCAGCGCCCTCGGCCCGACGCCCCGCGCGTCGACCCGGCGGCGCCGGGGCGCGCGGGCAGGCCCGGGGCGGGCGAATCCCGAACTGCTGCGCTGAGGACGCGGTCCCCACGAGCTAGGGGCAGGGGATCCGAGAGGCGACGGCAGCCCTGGGCTGTGTCGGGAGCGTCGTCTGCGCCCGCTTTCGCAGCCCGCTCCAATGCGCGCAGTTATCGCATTAATGGCAACTTCTTCAACGCAGGGCCCGACTGCGCGGAGCATCCAGAACGTCGGCGCCCACTGGGCCGCGGGCAATGCGGGGTGGCCGTTTGCGAGGCTTGCTCCGAGAGCTGCTCGCATTGCAACCTGCTACGCTGGCGCCCTGAGCGCCGACCGCCCCCCCGCCCACAAATGCACCGCGCTTCGCCGCCCCGAATTGGAGGGGGCCCAGTGGAAGAAAGGCGAGGCTATGGCGGTGGAGCGAGGTCGAGAGATGGCGCAGATGAGGGAACACAATCTAGCGGCGGAGCTTCAACAGAGGGCCCCGGGCCGGAAATGATCGCAATGCGCGTCCATGCCGTTGAACGGGCCGAGGAAAGACAGCGCGCCATCGCCTCGGAACGCAGAGCGCAGACCAATGCGGAGCTACGGGGGATGGGCGATCGTTCCAGGGCTTCGACGATGGCCGAAAAGCGGGCCCAGGCTTTGGAAAACGACGTCGCCGGGAAGGCGGCGATTGGTATCCGGGGGGCCCGTCAGAGCCAAAGCGCTGCCGTCTCCGCGCTGGC
>CAUYUJ010008269.1:140000-202500 GCA_963575745.1 Prorocentrum cordatum | reverse complement strand
TCCAGAGCTTCTCGGCGCGATGCATCGAAGGCTCCTGCGTAGGCTCTGAACGTGAATTAGCACTGCTGCCAAGCTAATCCACGCTCTGGCTTGCCCTCGCCCGTCACATCTCCTGAGAACGGCGGCGGCTTGCCGAGGGCTCTCGTGTCCACCAGGGCGTTGCCGTGCTGACCCGTCGTCGTTGCCGCCGCTGGTGGCCCTGGAGGATTTGGTGGGACCGCCGTCGCCTGAGCCGAGAGTCTGTCGATCATTGTTCTCGCCTCGGCCAGCTGGCCCTGCAGCGCCGCCTCTTGGCGCTGTTGCTCGAGTTTTTGCTGCTCTGCTGCGGCCAGCCTGGCCTCCATGGCCCTGAGGGCCCCATCCATGGCTAGGGGACCACGCTCCGCACTACCATGCTATATGGCTCCTGGACTGGATGTTTTGACAAGTCAATGGCTGCGGACAACCTGCTTCACAATCTCTCGCATGTTGCTCGGATGTTTGCAACAAAAAAAAGATATGCGGGGGGGCATGTCCCTGGTTGGCCCACAGTCGGGTGGGGCAGGGGGTGTAGATTAATAAGGGGCAGTGATCAAGCTTCCCATGAACACAAAGCAATCCGCTCATTCCCACTCGCATTCCCAGCACATAGGTAGCACCCGACCGAGTCTCAGCATGGACAAACACCGCCATCGACAGCCATCGGAAACCAATGCAGAAACCAGCCAGGTGCGCGAAACCCGTGAGGTGCGCCGCACATGTCAGCTGCGCTACGCGCACCAGGGGCACCGCATTGGGCAATATGTCGGCCCCCCCACCGTCCCTGTCAAAACGTTGTGCAAAGTGACGGCGGATCTGTTGCGTGCAGGTGTGCACCCGCGATCAATTTTGTATTCAACCGGTGGGACTGCGCACAGTAGGCAGCATGGCGCCCCCCCCCCCCGCCGCCCCTAGCAACATGGGTTTGGCTTTCCCCCTTTAGAAAGGAGTAGTGGGCCTGCATACAGCAGCCAGTATGCCGGCACCCCCGCCATCCCTGTCAAAAACCATTGCAGTGTGAGCGCGAGGCGTCCGCGCATGATCCAGATTTCGGTGCAAGGCGCATTTTGAAATGTTTTTGGCCAGGAATGGTTGGGGGGTCTTGGCCGCGCGCAGCAAGCCAATGCGGGCGCCCCCGCCGTCCATTCCAAAAGCCATTCGAAGTGGTCGCGGGGCGCCCGCGCATGCCCCAAATTCGGAGGCAAACTGCATATTGCATTGCTTTTGACAGGCATGGTGGGGTTATAATGGGTGCCCTCACGGGTCCGCGTTGGCTGCTGGTCGGGTGTGGGAGGGGGTGTTTACTAGAATCGGACGCTGGCAAGCCTTTCCCCCTTTCCCGAAGGGGAAGAAGTCGGACGCAGCCAAGACGGGGATAAATCGGTGCCAGAGCGTTCCAGAACGCTCTCAGAACCTTCCAGAACGTTCTGAGAGGGCCGCGGCGCCCGAAACATTCTCTGGAAGTAAATATGCTCCTCTCCGCCTCATCGTGCACTTGCCTCTCCTGTTGCCTGCCTTGCCATACCTTGGCATTGGTATCGCTGTATTCCGAAGCTGTATCTACTGCTCGTGTGAGAAAAGGAGCGCGCCGGGGGGCGCGTGGGCGGCCCGTGTCGTCGTCCGCCCCTGGCCGGACTCCTCACTTCCTATACTTGAGTGTAGTTGTTTAACGGATAACCGATAGTTTCATCGATGTCTCATCCCGTATCCTCTACCACTGAGCAGAGTCAACATGAGACCTTAATTCCTTTGGCATCTTACCCCGATTCTCAGAGGAAAGACTGGCTATCAGCCGAAACCCGCGACCAAGTCGCAACAGGGATGAGCTATAATGAGACAGCCGAATTGCCCGTCGGATCGCACGCTGCACAACGAGACGGGCAAGAACATCAGGACAGCGGCCCGGGGAAGGGCCGCCTTCTCTCTTCTTCTAACACCACTCGGATTTCTCGTGGAAGGGGCGAGGAAGAAGTCATAGATCTGTCAGCAGATGATTCTCCCACTCGCATTCCGATCAAGGATCGTGAACAAACCCCGGGCCCGATGAGGCGGGACGGCGCAGCAGCGAATGTCAGGCGAAGGGCCTTTTCATTTTGGATTGCTGAATCCTCTGAGACAGTACATTCCAGCCCGCTTGCCATGCGGTCTGTCGTGCCGGCCGCTGGCCTAGCCAGTGGGTCGCAAGGCGTAGAAGAGTCCGGCGGAGTGTATCCTACTGTCCCAGATGGATGGGGGCGCACTCAAGGGACTTATCCCATCCCGATAGCCTTGAACGGACAACACGGTCAAGATAGCGACGAACAGCTTGATGATGAAGGTGATATAAACTTCATGGAGGAAGATATAGAATACGCAAATTATCAAGTATCACCAAGCCGAGGTTTGTCGTTAATGAGCGCTGCTGATCATCCCGCCCCGGACGGAAGGTCATCCCCTGGGCAGGAGACAGTCGACTACGATCACTTGGAAGCCCTCGGGAAGGCGCTCGCTGAGCCAGACTCAGACACTATGACCAGCGACCTGCCGCCCCAGGCGGTCGATGTTGAAATGGGTTACCCATATCTTGCGAAGCATAACCGGGGGGCGACGGGACGAACGCCCGCTCCTCAACACAAGAAGCACAGGAATGAAGATTTCGATCTGAATGATCCCCCGCTTCAGGAAGGGTTCCATCGACCTGCCGTCGCCCCAGGCGATTGGCAACCGTCGGTGCCCGCGGTAGTTGAGGACGATGAGATGCTCAGCCCCCCGGCTTCGCTCAATGAGTTGGTAAGACAAGACGAAAGGAGTGAGGAGCTTCGAGAGGTGGCCAAGCCACCGGAGAGCACGCACATTCGTCCTCGATCGTCTGCTTCGAGCAGGGGAAGGCCCAAGATACCGCGATCTGGTGCCCGATCGACTTCGAGGAGCAACAGTACAGTATCCATGCGTGAGGCATGCTGGAACCGGGGCCCCGACTGCCCGCCCCGGGCGGAAAGCAGGTGCCCGGGGAAAGCCCACAAACAGGGAGGGCCCTGTAAGCGCCCAGTGTGTGGAAACTGCTCTGACGTGTGTCCTAACTGTGGCAATCAATGGTTGTGCGAGGATTGCTTTCAGATGGAGGAGCACAACTGCTCATACCTTCTCATCCAAGCTATGCAGGATCAAGCCAGATATGCTGAGGCCAAGACTCAGCAAGAAATCGTGGTCCTTGAAACCCAGAGGCCCAGAGGGCCGAACAGGCCCGACTGGGTCGAGAAGAAATGAACGCAGATATTGAGGATGTTCGGAAGAGGCTTGAGGCAGAAAGACTCCCTCTGGCCCAAGCTGCCAGCAAGCGGGAACAGGAGTTGATGGGACGAATGCCCCATCAAACCGCAGCTGCCCAGCAGCGCGCGGAAGAAGAAGCCGATAACATATTTGTTGAGACGATATCTTCTGAACGACAGGCTGCCATGGCAGCGAACAGTCAGTCTGTTGATGCCAAGACCGCTTGCGCGGCTGCGGCGGCGGCGAGAATAGAAGGGGAGAGGGTCGCGACAGCCAGGGCAGAACATGATAAACAGGAGCTCCAGTAACAACTTAACGCTGCCAGGCTGGAAGTGGCCAATACACAGATTGCAGCTGCAACGATAGTTGATCATAATAATCAGTATCGAGATGAGCTCAAGTTGCATGAAAACGCCGGAGCATCTCTTCAGCGTATGCAATTTGGCGACGAAGTGTGCCTAACGGCTAAGCCGGTGGGGGAGAGTAGACGACCGTCGCCGGCGGCCCAGCCGTCTGGCGCAACGCCCTCGCAGGCCCAGCCTGGCTCGGTGCCCCCGGAGGGCGGAATGCCGCCAATGCTGCGAGTGAGGGCTGCGCAGCAGCCACAGTCCGCGAAAGGGGCCAATGCAGTGTGCTGCTCAATATGCTCGAATCCGAACTGGAGAATGCGCCAGTTGTGGATTGCCAAGCTGCAAAGACCACCTTAACACGAGCACCAGACGGTGTTTCACTTGCACTCAACGAAAGAGCTTGCCCGCGGAACAGGCGGAGCGGGATGGGCAATGGCAGCGACGCAGCGCTGACCACAACTTTCGGGCCCAACAGCAGAAGCTCCTTGATGGATTTAGCGCTGCTACGCTTTAATCCACAGCGGATGCAGGAGCAAGCTGAGGAGCATATCAGAATGAGCTCAGAAAAGGTCAGTTGCCAACATTCGAGAGAAGGATGAGGCCCTGGCACGCGCAGCTGCATCAGAGAAAGAGGTGATGGAGCTCAAAGCTATCATCACCGAGTCCTTGAAAGAGAAAGGGCAAAACGTGAAGCATTCGTTGCAATCTGCCGACCGTGGAGCGGCCATGATCGAAAGGACAAGAGAGATGACGAGATCCATGGGCATGGAATCCTTTCCATACATTAAGAAAGAATTTGATAAGTTGCCCAAGTTCAGTCTCTTCGACATGCCTTTGCTTTCACAGGAAGACGCCCGTGAGGCCCACCATGCAACCCCATTATACTGTCCCGGGCCCTGCGACCGAAGGTCCGGCCAAGCCTGGTACCTCCGGGAATGGCGTACCTATCAACACGGATTTGACAGGTATCACCCATGACATGACTTTCATCAACCATCACTCTTTCACCAAGGCGGGGCCAGCGAAACCGCCAACGGCCCAGTCGTCTGGTGGAGATAAGGGCCATGCGCCTGCGGCCACGCCGCCTGGCGGGGCAAGACAAGACAAGGATGGGCATGATCACAGTACCGCACCAAGTGCCGAGATTTTGTCGGCACTCGCTAGCGCTATTCGAGACCAGCCGGAGAAGCCGCCCCCAGGGAGTCCGGGGGGTCCTGGATCCCCAGGCGGTGGAGGTGGTCGCGGCGGACCTCAGGGTCCAGGAGGGCCACATGACCCGGGAGGTCTTGACGAGAGTACCCCTCTGGATCAGTGGAGACAGGTTGGGAATAATCAGAAGGTTGAACTGATGGACATTCCTGATGTTACAAACATACTGGAGTGGCAGATGCATACGTTTCGTGCTGTTGCTGGATCGTCTCCTGAGGCTCGAGAAGCACAGCTCTGGATCATGGAAGCTATATGGACCCTTCGGCGGCTAACGAACAGCTCAGAAACCCGGGCCGCTTCCAACGCCTGGACATCATGATTGCCACTAACTTGATTGAGAAGTTCAACAGAATGCGTAGGAATCGCGGTCTTTCCACTCATCACATTCACTTCCTTCAACAGATCAATCGCATGGAATACGGCGCCCAGAATGAGCAGAGGCTCTTGACGGGGCGCGAAATGATACGAGCCACTTGCTATTGGTGTTCCGTCAGATCAGAGTTAGGTCAACATCGCATTTCGCGTGACATTTTAAAGGTCGCCATTGACCCCAATCGCCCAGATGCTGACTTATACCATTTCTATAATGAGTGGACATATGTTTATCAGCAACTCTATGGTGTACGACCCCCATCTGATGAGATGCGAGCTTCGATCCACGCACACTTCATCGAGCAATGCAGGATGCCGAAGAAGTTGGAGCTTGTTTGCCAAGTTTATGATTTGTCAACGGACAAGCTAGGAGAGGGCATAAGAACCTACGAATGGCTCATATCTCACATTGAATGGATGATGTTGCGTGAGAAGGAAGAATGGAACATCAGTATTCGTGAGGGTACTCTGAACCAACGTGCTCGACAGCTGCGGTTGGGCGGTGGTGGAGGCAGCGGCAATGACAACCGCCGAGGCCTCAACGGCAAAGCCGCTGCGGCAGAAGTAGCAGCTCGTCTTGGGAAATCCACGGACGTCATGAAGAGCGGAGTGACCAAGTGCGAGACGACGCGCAAGTTTCGACACCTGCCCGTATGCAGGTCAGGGATGCCCGTTTAATCATAAGAAGCCCAAAGCTGCCGCACCGGCGCGGCCGGTTACGGGGGCTAAGTCGAATGCTGCCCCGGCTCCGAACTCGAGTTCCAGAGGGAGGTCTGAGAAACCTAAAGGCGGAGGCCGAAAGGCCCAGAGCCGATCGCAGACCCCGTCGGGTGGCGATGGAAAGAGTGCGCAGCAACGGAACAGGAGTCAATCCGATCGTCCACGTGGAAAACAGAGCAAGCTGCCGTGTTACCCTTATTTACGGGGCCCCAAGAACTGCCGCGGGCCCCCAGACGGTTGCTACAGGCAACACAGAGCCTTGACCGACGCAGGAAAGCTCAAGCGCGACAAGTATGAACAAGCGAAGCTTAATGCAGGACAGACTCTGAGTTATGAGCGCACAATTGAACAAGCCAGTGCTGCTGCTGCTGCTGCAAATGTCTCTTCAGCTGCGGGTGGCGGTGGCTCTAGGGCCTCCAGCACCAGTTCGGAGAGACGCAAGAAAGATGGAGACGAGAACAGAGGCAAAGGTAAATATATGATATGTCGCTCTTTCAAGGAAACGGGAAAGTGCACGCGTGGAAAGGAATGTTGGTTCGCTCAGACCACACCCAGCCATCCGCGACACTGGCTCCGCACTGGCGGCCCAGCAGCCAGTGCTGGCAGACTGATTTGAATAATTCTGTTAAGGGTATTATTTCTTGCCTTCCTCGCTAGACGGACGCGGCGACGCCCGCGTCGGTCGAACCGAAAGCGGGGGGGCAGGGAGGTGTCCACTGGCCCAGTCAGCTTGGGTGCGAGAGCGCTCCCCGCCCCGTTGGTTCGGGGCCCCCCTGGGCAGAAGCAGGCCGGCCCTCATTTTCCAAAGGCCTCTATAAATATAAGCGGAGGAGTTGAAATATACCCCATCCAGTGGAGAGTCCCTCCACGAGTGCAGGCAGCAAGTTGAGAGCATTGTAAATATACTTGCTAATTTCCTGCATCCTCTTTCTCGGGGCGCCATCAATATGTATTGGAGCGAGTCCCCTACCGAGAGTTGCATTCGATCTCAGATGAAGGGCCGGTGCAAATTCCGCGTCGTAGGAAGGCGCGTCGCCACGACCTAAAAGAGTTGCCCTCAAGCGACGAAGACAGGTGGAGGTCCCCAGCTAAAATACGCCAGCAGTTATCCACCCAGTGGAGAGCGTCTGCGGCGGAGGCCCTAATCAAGGCATCAGACCCACAAGATGACGCGTGGCACCCTTGGTTGAGGACCGAGGAGGGGGAAGAGGGCCCACGCGGCACAGCCGCTGCGGGATGCACAGACAAAGACGCTGCATATCTTGGAGCGCTGAGCTTTTTAATTGATACAGGGTGTGGTAGAACCTCATAGCGGGAAGGTATATTAAAAGTGCAGGTGCGATGAGACGGATTCGAAAGCTTCCGCAATCGATCATTCTGAACACTGCCGGGGGAGAGTCAAAAGCCCTCGGTTCAGTTCGCATCGCATGCCCTAAACTTAAGGGTGGTAGTTTTAACGCTTTGGTCATGCCGGAGACCCCGTGCGTGATCTCGATAGGAGAGCGGTGCATGGATCGCGGCTTTAGTTTCTTCTGGCCAGCAGGCCGAAGGCCCTACCTTTTGTTGGCCGACGGTCAAAAAGTGGACCTGATCGTTGAGGGCAAGACCCCATACTTGACCCTGTCAGGCAAAGAGTCGCTGGGTCAGTGGATGTGCGCGGTTGCCGCTGGGGAGGGTGAACCTCCCGAGCGGTGGTGTTGCGTGACGCCAGGCGCCAAGGCATTCCTGGACAATGTGGAATCGGCGGGAGGCCCTCCGCCCCATGCTGTTCAGACTCGCGTAACCATAGACTTGCATACACATGAGTTGATTGGAAACCACAGCTACGTTGACGGACGGCCGACTGAGCTCGAGCCCGTTTTTCCGTCTTCATTAGACTCGGCGGATACCATCACTTATTTCTATTATTCGCCTCGCAAGGCTAGCGAATGCGTCGCCTCGCAAGGCTAGCGAATGCGGTTGGATTCGGACACCGACTGGCGTTGCTGCCTCCAAATGTCTCTCGACTTTGCCCTGCCACGGCCAAGCCGTCGGTTGGACCGACGAGCAGCCTGGCGAAGCTGTGGCCTGCGCAGCCGCATATAAGAGCCCTTGTTGGTACGGGGTCTCAGGATACCTCCCCTACGACATGGATCGAGGGTTGGGCTCGAATGCGTGCGACGCGGCCCCCGGGCCCGAGGAGGGTGAAGTTGGAGACGCTGACGGTGTCGACCTAACCCAGATGATGCAGAGGTTGAGGTGTCGGGTTCCCTTGCCGAGCGGCTTAAGAAGGCCGCGGCCTCCCTTTCGCATCTCCTAACTCATACCCCCAAGAACCCGCATTGCTCAGTATGCAACTGGGCCAAAGCTATCAGACGACAGCAGCGCAAAGCGCGCAACGAAGGGCTGAAGGTTCCCCGCCCATACGCTAACCCCACTTCGTTTGGACATCTGACGACGATGGATCATTGGTTTGCGATGGATGAACTCTCGCGGGGGCTCCACGATGAGACCGCGTGCGTGACTTTTCGCGGCCGAGAAACTGATTTCCTCGCCGCTTAGGGTGTTCACGACAAGTCTGAGGTTCACATTCGTAACTTTTAGTAAACCTTAAAGCCCCGGGAGAGAAGCTATAATATTGTTATACAGATGGTGCACGTGAGCTTGCAAGGGCATGCTACGAGCTCAAGATTGCCCATGATCCCACCATCCCAGGAAATAAGGAACAAAACGCTGTTGCCGAGCGTGCGAACGGCGTGGCACAGATGGGGACCCGAGCTCTGCTTACGCAGGCCGGTCTCCCACCGCCATATTGGACGTATGCCGTCAGCTATTGTGTCTTTGCTATAACGCAAGGACCCCTGAGGAAGGGAAGTCTAGTTGGGAACGTCGCTTCGGACATCCATTTGAGGCGCCGCTTCTTCCCTTCGGGTCTCTCGTACGTTATGTACCCCCGCCAAAATCGAGATTTCGGATAGCCAAGGCTGGCGGAACAATGATTCCAGGGTTGCACCTTGGGTATGTGCACAAAGCGGGGGGCATGGTTGGTCCAGAAAGCTACGTTGTGCCGCTCAGACAGCTAGATGGACTTATTATGGAATCAGGGCGCGCGCCCGAGGGCAAGCGACCCACCATTGAGAAGTCTGACCAGGTCTACAGCAACATCCTAGATGGCATTGCTGAGGACCGATCCCCCCAGTTCCCTATGAGGAAAGCGTACGAGAAGGCGATGGCCGAAGTGCGCTCCGTTACGATCCCTCCAGCCGGCGAGACCGCGGCCGCCCCAGACGGTTCGGGGCAGGGGGCAGGAGCGCAATCGGCCCACCCGTTTTGCGCAGAGGATCCCGCCGCGATTATGCCGCCGCCTCCTCGAGGAGGCGAGGGCGCCCCACCACCGGACTCAGAGGCCGATTCCGATGGTGGCGACGGTCCGGGGGGGTTGTGCGTGGATGATAGTTGACGGTCGGGACCCACAGCGAGACTCTCGCCCAGATGAAGGCAAAGATCAGAAATTAGGTCTCGCGCACATTGAGTATCGTTTGGATCGCCAATTTAACGCTTCAGAGGCCAAGCCGCGTGAAAAAGTCCCCGGGAAAGGGCAGCTTCTTGCTCGCACGACTCAGAACCTTGATACGATGGAATACTTTGAGGATCGGCGTAGCGTCGTCGGTCTAACGAAAGAAGAGTTAACACAAAAGCTCCCATTGACAGGTCGTCGAAAAACATGCAGCGCACGAGTTGTATGTTATTATGATCCCGACTACGTCCCCGTGACTCGCGTTTGGGTTGCAGATCCAGATCTTAAGCACGGTGCTCAATGGCTAAAGAAATTGCCCGAATCCACCAATCCTGGCATTCATCCCGGACGCTTGTTCAACATGCATCAGGCTCAACGACGACAGGCCGTCGAGCAATGCAAGGCCGAAAAGAGAGGATTCTTTGGTATCGACGATCCCGGTCCTTGTCTTGCCCTCCTGCGCGATATAGGCTTGGACGTGGAAGACCCGCCAGCTCCGCCCGAGCCCGCAGTGGCCCAGCCACCCGCGGTTCGTCCACTCTCTGAGGAGGACGCTGCTTACCTTGCGACGCATCCAAAGACAAAGAGAGCCGCGCCGCGGGTCGCTGAGCGATTCCGTCGCCAGGTGGCACAGGGCGGCCAAGCCGCAGCTGTGGCCGCTGGGACCTCCGAGGAGGATGACTCAGACGACTATCTTTCGGATGATGAGGATGTGCGGTGGAAGCAAACATGGCGCGGTGGCACCATCGCACGCGGTGGCGTTCCCCCCGGCCCAGACGGCAGGGGCCCGTTGTCCGATGCGGATTCTGAAATGACACAAAAGGCAAGCCTGACCTCGAGTCCGGCGGCCGCCGCGTCGCGGCGAAGCGCGCCTCGGATGCCGTTGCAACATAGCTCGGCCCCAATGCCCAGTCACCGTGAAAAAGAAAGATTTGTTTTGGATTACCTGCGCAACCCTTCTACGAACCTTTCCAACTTCCCAGCGGATGGAGACAGACTAGGATTGACGCCGCTGTAGCTCGATCTGTTTCCAAAGTCGAAGCCCAGGCTAATCAAGACGCCAAGGCTGCTTCGAGAAAGGAATGGAACATATTGCGAGACATAGGTACATGGGGCGAGACACGCGTCAGAGAATATGCCGACGTCGTTGCAGAACTCAAAGGGAAGGCCGCCCACTTCGGTCGTCTATTCGCGACCCTTGTCGAAATGAACTCCGAGTTGCCACTCGGACACAGAGACCGTAAGTATAAAGGCCGGGCCGTCTTCGACGGTTCTAGCGCGAGAGATCAGAATAAAGATGTTGCGTTGTTTCAAGAACTTTCCAGCAGCCCTGCTACAATGCAGGCCAGCGAAGCAGCTGATACCCACGGGCTCTGCGAAGGCCATAGTATCGAACAAGCCGACGCCCGTCAGGCATACACTCAATCAAAGTGGGGTGGCACCCCGACGTGGGTATTCCTGCCCCGTGATGAGTGGCCCTGGTCATGGTCGCACATGCGCAATCCCGCATGCCCGTTGATTTTATCTTTGGCGCAGCTGTTATTTTCGTACAGAATTGAAACTATTCTTGATACTATACGTTGCTGATTTTAAGCTGGCTGGCCTTGCTGACAAGCTAGCTCAAGGTTGGATGTTGTTACAAAACCATCTCCCAATTGCCCTACAGGCATAGAGATAGATCCTCCGGCAGCGGTCGGACGGTATTTGGCTTGCGAACATCGCCTCTCCACGCAGTTTGTCGAGTGGCAGGGTGAGTTGCCCGCGACTTTGGACCCGCCGCCTCCGAAAGCTACCGCCTCCGAAAGCTAAGAAGAACGCATCCGTCCCAGACGAGAGCGACGAGGAGGAAACGGGGGGTGGCTCGACGGCCCAGCCGCCCGAGCCATACCAACCGAGAGAACCCAAACAGTCCAGAGTCATAGTACGACATGACTGAATTCTTCGAATCCTGTGTCACTTTATACGCCCAACTCACAGATACTGACCCAGCTACTTATCCTGCTGCGGGTACCCCGTTTGGCCCCGAACTTGCCGATCTCGAGGGCTGTCAAGGCGGTCCTAGAGGTGAAGGCCCCCCCCCCTGCAGAGGAAGCAATAGCGTCAGCATGGCACATCAATGTTGACGTTGGGCCCCCAGATCAAGAGATCGTTGTGCACGGCCTTGACGCCGCAGCGGCCGGCCCCGATGATCCGGAGCCACCGGCGCAGTCGGGCGTGTTCCAGCCCATCGCAGCGAAAGTCACGATGAAGATCTTCTACGGTGCGAGAATGGCTCGCTACCACCTGCTCCGCGCCGCTTGCCGCGCGGCCAGTTGCATTACCAAATGGACAGAGCAACAAGACATGGATCTCTTCCGCCTCATTTGCTTCATCAATTGTACTTCCCACAACCGCATGTCTTCATGGGTCGGTGATAGAATGGAGGATGTCTTGTTGAAGCAATACTCAGATGCGGATCTGGCCAGTGGCATCCGAACACATAGGAGCACGAGTGCCAGTTATCAAGCAACATGGGGCCCATGCACTAGAGCTGGGCAGTCTATGGGATCTCAGCGGCAGACGTGCGTTTCCCATAGTACCCTTGAGGCTGAAATTGTGGCTGCCGACCTTGCCTTGCGAATAGACCTGCTTGCAGCCCTTCCGCTTTGGGGGGCATTGCTTGGGCGACAGATGCGATGTTTGTTTTTGGAAGATATCCAGGCAGTTCGCAAGGTCATTAAAGCCGGTGGGTCCATGAAGCTTATGCATCTTCCGCGAACTCATCGTATTGATGCTGTCGCAGTGTCAGAACAGTTCTCCCGAGGCATCGTTGAGCCCCAGCAAGAACGGTCTCAAAATGAGGCCGCTGACATTGGAACGAAGAGATTCACAGACCCTTTGACTTGGGTTAAGGTATTATATATTATCAACGTTGTGACTCCTAAGTTCTGGACCGCCAAGCGGCACCAAGACTATTTTGATTCGATGTTTTCAGACGGCCCCCCCCTGAAACCGGGGAGGATTCTGAGGCCCCGCCCAGGTCCGAGTTCGGCCTTGCGGAGAGGAGTTGCTGTACCCAGCAAGAACATGAACAAGAAAAAGAAGCGTCTCAACAAGAGTAAGCCCGCTCTGCATTCTCCAAAACCAGTAAATATCCCAGCGGCACCCATCCGCGCTCAGCGCACGGACGCCGCCGACGCTGCCCCCGGCCAAGCCGCGGTGGCGAATGCCCCCGGCCAAGCCGCGGCGGCGAATGCACCCGGCCAAGCCTTGGAAGCGAGTACAACTATTCTTGCTACGAAGGAAGAAGGTTCCAGGAGAAGCTCCAATAAACCAGGTCAAAGGAGGACATTGAGATGAGAGCGATGTTTGACCTAACCGGGAGCGAAAGTGAATCTGATACTTCGGATCTGTCAAAAGCGATGTGTGATGAACAGTCAAGTCTCGAGCTAGTTAATACCGAGCAAGAAGAAGACACGCTCGGTTGCAACCTTCTTCTTCCTCACCTTCCTCCTGCTGCTGCTGCTAACTTTCAGAATAGGAGGGATCACTGGACACAACGCAGCCAGAGTCTTAAACGATGGCACTTCGTTCCCAGACTTGTCACGCTTACGCCCGCGAGTACATATTGCCCAGTTGACACGGATAGATTAGATGATCGGCGTCGTACCTATGCAGTCAATGTCCGACATGACATGGTTTGACTATTGACCGTGCGGATAGTTGGCGTGACGAAGATAATATATATCACCACCCTTTCGAGCAGAATCCGAATGGCGATTCCAGCGATGGCGACTATCATCCAAGTAGATGGACCGGCTGGACGGAATTCTGGATCCGGGACGATTGCGCCCCAGCCACCCAGTGGACCGGGGATCGACTCTTATTAGAATATTGATGTGGCCCTCAGAGCAGGATTGGAAACCCCAAGAATGTTGTCGGTAATTCGTGTAATGTAATACGGTATACGGAGAAGGAAGATATGAGGACTGATAAGGGACGAAGGTTGGCTCTGAATGACATAGAGAAGTTCAAAGGACAACGCATATTCTTATGGGGCTCAATGCCCTGTACGGGAGGTTCCCCCTGGCAATATGTGAACGAAGCCCATTATTTCCGCACTGGAAGTCATAGAGCGACGCGTAGGCTTCGAGGTATTAGGACTGACTTCAGATATCTGTTTTGAAATTTCCGCTAGATTGCCCGTGCTGTGCACAAAGCGGGGGGTGCAGTTTGTCTTGAGTGGCTTACGCAGTGTGATGATCGGAGGGATCCCCAGGTGAAAGAGTTCATGAGAGAGCTTGAGTTTGTCAAGACGGCTTTGCATGGGTGTGCGTATGGACTGAGGGGCAGCAAGGGTAATTTCATGAAAAAGCCTTGGACGATTGCATCCACATCTCACGACGTGATTGAGGGACTCGAGCGCCAGTGTGACGGCAAGCATGAGCATGTTGAAGCCCGAGGCAGGGAATGTAAGTCAGCGGAAGATTACACGAATGCCTTTGCTAAGCAGGTTCGCATTGTTGTTGTTCGTGCCGCTGAGCGCATGTTATCATCTCGTCGTCGTCCCATCTTCTCCTCTGATTTCATATGTGCCGCTGCCGGTGTGTTTCCACAGCTTGCGCGGGCTGCCCAGCGGCCGGCCTGCCCTCGGACCGCGCTGCCGCCGCGCTGCGGCTGCGCGGGCCATGCCTGCCGCGGCCCCCGCGCGCCCGATTGGTCATTGGCCAAACCCATGCGTCAACCGCTGGAGACTCCAGCAGCCAAGCCGTTGGGGGAGGATGTGACTTCGGTTTGCTCGGAAGATATTATGCATGAGCTCGCCTCGGATTTGCCTGAGGACGAAGAACCTCCTATCGGGGCAAAAAGAAAGGCCCCTCCCAATGCAATTCGAAAGGCACCCCCATCGGCCCAGCCGAGCGGGGGCGTCGCCCCGCCGGCCCAGCCGGCCGGGGAGACGGCCGACCCTTTTAGTCCTAGTGATGTCATGATGAATGTTGACATCGAAATGGAAGGTGGCGCTGAGAGTCATGCAGATGAGATCGCAGCTCGCAAGAGAGCTGCCTCCGCTGCTATTGACGACGACAAGCCTGCCAAAAGGACAGCTGCCTCTTCTCAGGGGAAACATCGCCCCCGCGAAGAGCAACCCACCTTCCGTTGTTTTCCTGACAAGACCGAATGGTCCAGGCCCAGTTATGCAGGGAACATCAAGCTCGTGCGCAAAAGGGGATGGAGTTGGCGCTACACGACGTGGCGACACCATATCTTGCACACGCGGAACGACCAAGTCGTTACCGCACTGAAGCAAGATTTAGCCGCCAGCTCCCAGACGATCTTTGAGCGTCTTTTTTCCCGTGTCTCACAAGACCCGTGGATCGCCCGCTGGGCGACATGCGATAGAATGGCCACGTGCCGTTTTGATTGCTCCTCCTAAGATTGACCAGGTTCCTGAGGGTACTTATTTTCAGTCATACCCTGATGAAACGACGAAGCTGGTCTGCAGGTTTTACACGAACGCGCCGGGGGAGACTCGACGTCCCGTCCGGACTCTCGAGAAGGGAGAGGTCGTGGGCCCCACCGTTGGCCCAGCCATTCGGCGGGCGACGATATGCGGTAATTTTGCGAGCGTCCCAGTGAGGGACAACAAGACGAATGGCTCTCCCATTTTCGCCCCGCGGCACAGCCGCTCGGGATGGTTGGGGCACCATGTGTGCCCTGCCTGTTGCCAAGGGCCGACCTTACATGCCTGTGCATGTTGTTGAGGAGGCTCTCACCGATTCAGCCAGAGCCAGTTATTTCCAGTCTTCTCCTCAGCAGGCTGTGGCCCGGCGTAAGGCAGCCCCTTGGTGGTCGCGCCCCTGCGACTTCAAGGAATGGCTCGCGAGCGATGGCCTTGAAGACGGTGTTGGCTCGACTGACAAGCCGCGCCCTCCGCCAGACACTGAGGCCAAGGCCGATCAGCACGACCCAGTCGCTGCTGGAGAAAGGCCACTTTTGCCCGAGGGTTTTGAGCAGCCCAATCCTGAGGCGCCCTCCGAGGCCCCTTCGAAAGACAGAGAGAAGGGTCCGGTCAAGGCGCCGAAGAGGCCACGCTTGGGAGCGGAGATGCCGGCCGACCCAGTCGGCTCGGCCAGTAGCCAAGCGAACATTACCATGTCGCTTCTTTTGGTTGGATCTGCCCCGCAGAAGCCTTCGGGCAACCTTGGAGCTGGTCGGCAGGCGACCGGCGGATCATCCGCCGGGTCGGCCTCGAATCTGGCTGCCCCGCCGGCCGAGCCGAGGGCGGGGCAGGCGGTGGCCCTCCCCTTGGCCCAGCCGGTGGTGGAGGTGCCCCGTCCGGCTCAGGCGGCTCTCCCACGGGGGCCCCCCCGCCCTCCGGTGACCCCCCTGGGGGCGGTGGCGGAGGTGGGCCCCCTGATGCGGGATCGATGGCGCTCGATGACGAGGGGGGGGGCCCGCCCTACCTTGGGCGTGGCCCCTGGAACGTCCTCGACTACCACTGGCAGACGGGAGAATTCGCCGAGGACCCCAAGCCGCCATTACGCGAATGGGAGGACCGAGTGTCCGAGACTCTTCAGCTTTATGTTGACATTACAGATCCTCCGCTGAAGGCCTGGACGGGCAAATTGTCGTTTCTGCAGAAGTGCCAGGCCATAACCCAGGCTGCCCGCAAGAATGGGCACTCATGGATCCCTCTTGTTGGTGAGGACATTGCGGCCAGGATGGCCACCGGTAAGCCTACTACGGATTTTGCCCACCGTTTGTGCTTGATGCAACACCAGCAATACATATTCTGGTCTTGCTCCATTCATATTGTTTTTGATTCTACGGTCTCGTTCAGAACGACCGGCAAGAAAGCTACGCCGAGTCATTACATTCCATATTATGCAAGAACACGCCCATGGCATTTCTGCCAAAATTATGACCGGCTGCAAGGGTCCCGAACTCAGGGAAGCCGCCAATTCGCACAAATGGTCAGAGCATCAATAGTACATGAAGGGAGTTCATACTCCAGTGAGGTTCTTCTTTTGGAACTTTAATGACATTGCTGATGGGTCGACGTTGAACTTGCTTGGAGTTCGCGTGGAAGGGAAGCGGGAGGGGAATCCCGCGCTCCTTGCTGGAGCCCTCCGTTTAATGTTGGAGGTGGCTGAGCGCCTTATAGACGATGCGGTTACGCGCTCGCCTGATGGCGCGATTGAGATTATGTACATTGGCGGGGACCACAGGTGCTGGAAGTCCTCAGATGGAGGCTGTGTTGACCTCTTGTGGGACGACGTCGCCACCCTCGTCCGAGCTCGAATGAACCGCCGGATAGGGCGCGGGGACACGCCCGCGTATCATGATTGTCAACGGTGCAGCCTTTATCGCAAGTTGCAGCACCCTCCTAGTGATTTCTATCATTTCCTGTCTGAGCACAGTGACTATAAGGTTGGCAAGGACGGACAAATGGCACAAGGTAGAGCGGCCGAAATATTCGCGGAACACATGTTCAAGGCTGATAAACTCGCCGCGTTGTTCTTTTGCCAGCCCTCCGGCGGCCCAACCGTTCAGGAGGGTAACCCATCGTCAAAAAAAAGAGCCGATGGGTATACGGCAGAGGAGGCTTCCTTGAAAGAGCTAGTCATGCACTGGCGAGACTGGAGCCCCACTGAGAATAATGCACCCAAGTCGGTGTTCAACACTCGTCCGTTCAAGACACCTGGACCCCGTTAAGTTCCCTGCCGTCCAAGACGGGGCAGGGGACGGGGCTATTCATTCTTAGCTTTCCGACGCATGTTGCTTTTCCCAAGCGTGGGAATGCACGCGCAGAGTTCTATCCGTGGCAAGATAACCAATATTTCTTGCCACGGCGCCTTCCCTTTTGTCTGGGAATGCCCCCGAAGGGGAAACGCCTCCGATTGCCCACGGAAGGAGTGCAAAACGACTTATACATGCGCCCTGCGGTAGAGGATGTCGAAGGCGATGTCCGTTGCTGGACCAAGCGGCCCAGCCGCCTCGGGTAACGTTGCCGCGGCGCGGGCGGCACAGCCGCCCCGCGGTCTCGAACTCGCTCCTGTCTCGTGCGTACAGGACGCCAAGGCGCCCGGTGAAGCTGCGGAGGAAGCCCTCCGTGTGAAATGCACTGTCGGCCGCGGAACCAAGCTCAGCGGCGCACAGAGATTCCCCAGGCGCCTTAAAGAAGGGGGCAATCCCGAGAGCGGTAGTGATTGGGAATATGATTGGCTTGCGCATCAGCTATATCATAAAATTAACATGTTGCCCTATAGCGATGCATCGAACACGGACCCAGTACATTATAATTTCCTCCGACCGTTCACTGCGAAGAGTGATGAGCTCTATAGACTTATGCCTGGGAATTGTTACCCAGGGGCGGAGGACCGTGCTGCACCGGTGTCGAAAGGAGAAAAATCTTCCCCGCAGCAAACAATTCAAGACAATTCAGATCCCCTCTCATGGAGAGGCTTGGTTAGGTTACCAGATGCTACAGGAGTCCACGAAGACCCCTGTCTTGGAACCTGCTTATATTGTTCCCAAGTGTGCACGTTTCTTCGTGCTTAAGGCCGATCGGTCACGTGAAGACCCAGAGGCCGCAGTTGCTGATCGCCTGAATTAGGCGAGGTCATCGACAAAGAGCCGCAAGGCGGAGAACATCCACTGTGCACAGCTCACTTTGCCCTTTCATGTAACTGAGAGTAAGCTTGAGGAGGTCCAAGACCCGTTCTCAGAATGATGCAGACAATCTCATGCTACGTCTGTGACCGCCCTCCATTCGATATTAGAGGGTCATGAGTTGCTTGCGTCGAATCCCCTCTACGGAGGTGGTATCCAGAAGCAACATGTGGGTGTGTACTCTTTTCCTTGCATTAATGACCCTTCCACACATATTGTATATTATGTTGCAGAGGAGACTGTTGGTGATGGCATGTGGGTAACTGCGGAGGTTATTTTCTATGCAAAACCTGCATGCGTCAGGGGCTCGCCCGATCAGTATTGCAGTGACCAATCACAGATGGTGTTGAGTGAGCTTCGCTTGTACCGTTGGACGCCAGCGGCGCTTCATGTCACTCCAGCTTTTACTTTCTTGCAACACGTCGCTAGACAAAAGAAGTGGCCCCTGGGGCAAGACTTCGGGGTTGAGCGTCATCGCGACCAGGCGAGAGTGGATGCCACGGACCAAGTCCGAGAGGCACAGAGAGGGCGGGTCCCAAATTTGGGACCCATCGCTTGGCAGAAGGAGCGAAGTCCTTATCGGCCGTATCGCCAAGAATTTGACGACATTTGGCAATGGCTCCAAGAAGAAGGAGTTAGGCTCACTAGGATTAACCCACTGCACAAAGATGAAGCCTCTGATGCATCCAAGACGCTTGTTAAGGCTAACAAGGACAACGAGGACAAGGCCACAGCCAAATCATCAACCGACGCTCGCGATGGCCAAGCCTCCCGGCGCCCCTTTTCCGTTTGCTGCCGAGGACTTTCCGTCTTTGGGATGGTCTGCATCCCAGGCTGAGGGGGCGGCCCATTCTCCGCCCGGCCCAGCCGCGGCTGAGAAGGTGCCTCCTCCACCTCACGGAGATGCAGCTGCGGGCGCGGCCGTGCCCCCACCCCCGCCGAGGGAGGCGCCGTCATCAGCTGGGCCAGCGGACGATGTGCCAAAGAAGCCTCCGCCACCTTCTGATATAGAGATGGCGCCGCCACCGACCAAGCCGCCGAACGTTGTGGCGAAGAGGGATCCGCCCCCACTTAGGCCGTGGGATGACGTGCCGAAGAAGCCCCCGCCATCTTTCAATCCGAGAGGTGATGCACGAGTGGCAAAGCCTCCACCGCCGAAGGCGGCTCGCATTGACACTGAGGAGAGATCCCCCGCTAGGCCCGCCGATGCTGCCCCCACGGTTGCCCAGCCACCGGCAAAGCCGGCGGGCGAAGGACAGGCGGAAGGCAAGCCCATGCTTGGCCTGCGCTTCCGGGTAGGCCGGATTGGACGCCCCGTCTTCGCTCGCCTACGCCCCCTCCTCGGACTGTTGCGAGGTGGAGTATTCAGCGTCAACCACATGCCGACTATAGGGATCAGCAAGCTGACGCTACGCCCAAGGCGGCACCTCAGCGATCGCATTTCAAAGCATATCCGGGGTCTTCCCAGGCTGCCCAAGGCGGCACTGGCGTGGACCCGGCCACGCAGGCCGCGGGCTCAGTGGCCAAGGCTGTGGCAATTGAGACAGAAGCCAGGACTGCCGAGGATGCAGGCAATGGATGTGCAAACTGACAGCAAAGAGGATATACGAGCTTGCTGAGAGAAAGGGGAGACACGAGCCAGGAAAGTACTCGGACTCGTGGAAGCGGTTTGCAGCCACTGTTGTAGACCATATCCAGAGCACGAAACCAGATTTCGTCCCTACTCCTGCGATCGCCGCCAAGAGCAAGCGTTCACAGCCTCGCACTGAAGGCGACTTGATTGCAGGTGGAAACAGGCTGCCCACTCCCCCTGCGCCACCTTCCGGCCCAGCCGTGGCGGTGAGTGTACCTAAGCCTCCGCCTGGCCCAGCCAGAGCGGAGACCACGCCGGCGCAGGGGACCAGATGATGGTCGATTCGGGCGCTGTTGATGCAACGCACGCTGCGCCGCATGAGGCTGCCGAGTCATCCCCTACCAAAGATGTCCAGAGCTCCTCTCATGAGGCTGCTGCGCCCGCTGCGAAGGCAACCCCGCCGGTCGCCGCCCCGAGCGGACATGGCGCGGCGGAGCCGCCCCCTGCGGACAGAGGCGCGGGTGTCCCAGACACACCGGGGCCCCTTGAGGCCAGCCCAGATCATGCTCACCTCCATGAGTTCCCGTATCAAGGGGACCCTGACCCTATTCACTTTGAGGAGGAGCATTATCGGTCTGGCCCAGCCTCTACCAATTTCTTCTGCAGAGCGAAACTGCCGCCTTCCCCTGATATGCGGCAGCCTAGCCCGACGGAGGGTTCGCCCCGTGAGGGCGGTCATGAGGTTCACGTCGGCCATGCCGACCAATTCAGGGGCAAAGAGCTATATCTTCCGCTGGAAGACCGTGTCGAATTAATGGTATTTCGCCAGCCTTTTTGAAGCGGAGAGTTCGAGAGGCTTATACTACCGGTCCTGTACCCCCTCGTGTGGAGGCCCTTCGTAACAAAACGTTTGGCACGCTCAAACAGACTGCGGAGCTCGTAGAGGATCCCATATCTGCATTATGAGGTGAGCTTTCCGTAGACATAGGTAGTTTTGAGCAGGTGCGAGATTTTCTCCGCGCAGAGTTTCATTCTGATGATGTTCCCAGCGGATCTGACCTTCAGTCTTTTAAGGTCCTGACTCCGTTGGTTGTGGAAGTCACTGATCGCGAGAATCCGGCGGCCCTAGGCTCCACGGAGTTTTGGCGACGCCACAGTTGTCGAGTAGATGAGCTTGCTAGGCGCATTTGAGATTTTGCTACGTATCTCGCGAGGCACTGTTCTGATTATGCGAGGTCTTCGGGAGGCTGGGTCGACTTTGGAGACCTGGTGGAGAAGATGGATGAGGATGGGTTTAAATTCCAAACATACGCACTTGCTGCACACGGCCTAGCCGCGTTGCAGCCTGGGGCCGAGGAAGTCCTAGGTGTGCTCCCTGAAGATCTTGCCAGCATCAGAGAGACGAGCGTTCACAAACTGTGGCACGACTTTAAAGCCTGGCCCCTTCAAGGGGGAGAGCGGGCGAAGTGCCCCGGCCTTGTTTTCGATCGAGCGTGCCAGGGACATTCCACGCTTGTTGCCTCAATTGAGAGGATGTACGCGCCTTATGACGCTGGCCTAGCCAGGCGTCATGGGCCCCTCCTCCATATCACTGACATGGAGACACTGATGGGATCCATGGTCGGAGAAATTCAGTTCCCAAAGAGCACATCAGGGCTTTGTCTCGAGGCGGACTATGGATTGGTGAGGCTTCTTGCGACCAAGAAGGATCCGAACATGCAAAGCCCAGACCATTTTCCCTCCTGGCTAAGCCAGCGTAGGGATGGAGAGCCTGCTCCTGTGAAGGAGCACCGAGCCATGGGCAAAGACCCAAAGCCGGGAGAGCCTCTGACGATTGGGGCATGGCCCGCAGTGGACACAGTCCGTCTGTGGGACCAGCTTCCAACACACAGAGATTCCTGGCCATTAGTTCTTGTTTTCAATGGCCGTGTGCTCACCCGATTTCCGCACCGGGTCTGCCAAGACGGGGCTCTCGTGCCCCGTGAAGTGCCAGGGTTCACCGACATCGACAAAGCTGTCACTCTTGCCAAAGTTGATGACTGGTGGGATGCAGACGTAAAGTTGATGTCATGGTCACTTGCTTTATCATCAGGAGTGGACCTCACACGAGGTAACTTTTGATAACAATTCCATGCTTGGTTGGATTCACACTGACGAGAGCTCGACATTGCACCCGCAATTAGGCATGTTTGGCCTGAAAGGGCAGACGCATTCATTCAGTCTGCTCCCTGGGATGACGACGGTCGGTTCCTCTGTGCTGGACTGCACTGGGTGCGAATTGGCTTCGGCCGTTGCCCTTCTTGCGATAACCCAGTGAAGTATAAGTACATGGCTGCACATGATTAGTTGCTTCAGTCACTTAAGCACAAGATCATCCGATATTCACCGTGGAATAATGGCATTGAGTTGACCGTTCTCAATCATGGAACGTTGTCTTGGGCGCATGATCGCTATGTTAGAGAAAGAATACTTCGACAGCGGAGAGCGTCAGCGGATGTCATGACGAACATCAACAACAATTTGAAGCTGGAGCGCACATGGGCAACAGAGGATGGGTGCATCCTCATGGCTGCTTCAGGAAACAGCCGCCCGGGTAGCGTTCCTGCCTGGATCCCGGAGCACGCCGCGGCCCAGCCGCCGGCGCGTCACGGTCCGTTCTTTCAGTACCTTGAACCCCTCAAGAGGCGATTCATAAAATGGATTGCACATTTGGCTGAGAGACAAGGGATTAGGGCACCACCGCTCTCTGAGTGGTGGTCCCTACTTTGGGCCACAGAGATTGATCAGTATGCGCGCCCCTTGTCTTGTCCCGCTCTGGCTGTTTTCGACTGGCCAGATGCACCTGACTCGTGCATTAAACCTAGAGAAGGTTGGATTGAATGGGAGCGCAGCATGCAGGCGACTGACACTTTTGTGCCGACTCTTCGGACCTTGCGAGACGCAAAAACGGGAGCCGCACCCTGGCTGCCCGTTGCTCAGGACACCGGTATGGGCGTCACAGGGCCCAGCCCTCGTGGACGCCCATCGGTTGCTTGGGCAGATCGTTTCGTGGCACGTCTTGCTCGTGAGTCCAAGTCTGTAACCAGGCGCAACAAAATGTGTTCTAACCACCCTCTCAGTGCGGTGAAACCTGTCGCCAGTCAAACCGAGACGACAGGTGACGAGGGACCCGCAATTATGACTTTCGATTTCACCGCCGTCTGCGGGTCCCAGACCCAGCAGATGCTTGACGGGAGGATCGATCTCGATCTGCCCAATGGACTGGTGTACCCTCGCCGTGATGATGACTCGTTGAGCATCACAATGACGAAGACAGAAGCCATTGATGTGGCTGCACAATATGTCATGGAGTACACATGCTATCGCCCGGACACGAGCGTGACCGATAGGTTGCGCCTAACGGGAGAGAAAACACATGATGTCCCTGACGATGTGCGACGGACCATTGAGTGGAATTTGAAGATTCTTGTTAAAGACCTTGAGTTAGGCCTCCGTATAATACGCGTGATTGTGATCGTCCGTGAGCTCATTAGTTACTTTATTGTTGAGGGGTATTATATTGCATACCCCTCAGGGATTTCTTGCCCGCGACACAGACGCAGGGCACGACAGTGACAAACGTCTCACGGACGCATGCGCGCTTGATTGCCGCATTCGTGCGGCTGCGGAGACAGATGACCTCATCGAGGCATGGGCCCGCGACATGGGCAGACAGGGTCGTGTAGAGATCCGTCGCCAGGGCATGAAGCTGCAAGAAGCTGTCTTCTGGTTATGCCCATACGTGGAAGCGACTGAGCTCCAAGATTGAGATGAAGGCCCCTTTTCGTATTGCCTGTGGCAAATATGGCGCCTTTGTTGCTACTGCCGCAAGGGGTATTGTGAGGCATGCTAAAATGCGGCATGAAATGCGTCTTCGCGAGGAAGAAGGTGCTGGCGAGCCCCCCAGCGGCCCAGCCGGTTCGGAAGGGGTTCCTGTCGCGAAAGCAAGGCCAAGCCATGCTGTTCGCCCTGTGCCGCCTCCGCCTAGAAGGCCCGACGTCCAAGGCGATCGGGCCAACGATGACGTTGCTGAGTCTCCGCACTCCGCCGGCGGTCAAACCGCCACGGCGGGAGAAGAGTATTCGAGAAGTTCTCATGATGGGGACACATGGGATTGGTCAATGTCTGCGCGCGCGCGGCGGGGCCATGGATGCCGGGCGCGCTGCTGGCGGCTACAACCCCGGGATCCACTACCCGCAGTACGCGGAAGATGAATTGCAGGGATACTGGCTCCATCGCAACGCCATTCACTGGATGTCCCGCGAGGAGAACGAGCGTCGGACGCGGCACTTTGTGCTTCCCTACGACTACGACTACTACTTCCGGAGAGAGAAAGGCAAGGGGTACACCAAGAACAAGGACAAGGACAAGAGCAACAGGTCAGCTCCCTATGCTGGCCGCGGTAAGGGAGGCAGGCCAGCTTCGTCTCATTGGACAGCTGGCCAGACAGGAGGCTCATCGTCTTCGAACCCGAGACCTCCATCTCCGCCTTCGGGGCGGTACCTCTAGTAAAACAAGTGAGGGCATGCACATGCCGTGCGACAAAGTCGCCACGGCACCGACCGAACGACATAGTCGTTTCGGCGGAGAGGTTTTACTTAAATATTGGTGGGGTTCGTCGGGTTTTCTCCGGCCCTCAGCCCCCTGGCAACCACCGCTGAGCGGTGAAATGCTTTTGGGTTTCGATCCGGTGGCTGTAAATATGTACAGGCCGGGTGGGCTGTGGCTGGTTGGGCTCTACGAAACCCGCCGCGGGGGGAGTAAAGATGCTCCTCTCCGCCTCATCATGCACTTGCCTCTCCTGTTGCCTGCCTTGCCATACCTTGACATTGGTATCACTGTATACTGAAGCTGTATCTACTGCTCGAGTGAGAAAAGGAACGCGCCGGGGGGCGCGTGGGCGGCCCGTGTCGTCGTCCGTCCCTGGCCAGACTCCTCACTTCCTATACTTGAGTGTAGTTGCTTAACGGATAACCGATAGTTTCATCGAGGTCTCATCCCGCATCCCCTACCACTGAGCAGAGTCAACATGAGACCTTCATTCCTTTGGCATATTGCCCCGATTCTCAGAGGAAAGACTCTAGAGCCTCCAGACCTAAGAGGTTCGCGATCTATCCTCACCAAAGTTATCTTCGTTCTGGCCCCGCCTTAGAAGAGCGCTTGAGGAGGGAATGCTCTGAACCACGCACCCTACTCAAGGGCTGGCAGGATGAGGTTGCGCTGCGGAGTGCGTTGCAGCGGCGTCGCGGGCAGGCGGCCGGGATGCTCTGAAGGCTGCCGGAAAGAGAGTCGGCAGGCGCAGGAACAGAGAAGGAGGAATTGTGAGTAAGCGCGAAGAGGGGGGCAGGGGGAGGGCGCAAGGCTTCTTAGAAGTAGCCTGCTTCTTAGAATCATTCCCCTCCCCCTTACCCTCCTCTGCGCGCCGCGAGATTGCGAGGAAGCCGGAAGAAGGCCTCACCTTCAAGGTGTTCTCGTTCCAATCTTGGACGTTGCAGGCCTCATTCGGGAAACCATGGGTTCCTGGGCCGCGTATTGGATCACCGAGGCGCGTCGGTTGGCGCCCGCGGTTCGAGGAAACCAAGACATTACATTAGCACAAGCGTTCGGAGCTCCGCGCGGAGTTCTTGAATCTGCGCTGGGCCCCCCCCTGGCGGCGCCTCCATCGCCGCCTTTGGCGCGTTCCGCGCACCCCAGAAAAGGGGGGACCAGAGCAGATCCAGGAAGTCCGCGCGGACCTGAGCAAGTTCATGTTTCTACCGTTTTGTTCCTCGAATCGGTGAGTGAGGCCGTGGGCGGCTCCCGAGGTCCTCGATTTTTGACCTCGGAGGACGCGTAATGGGGCGGCAATGCGTGCGGGGGCAGCGAGGGCTGCCGAACAGGGTCCTTCTAGGGCCCTAAAGGAGCCTTCGGGCCCAGAAGGGGGCCTCGAGGGCCCGAAAAAGGCACCTGTCTTCCTCCCCCCCCCTCGTTTATTGACTCCCAAACCGTGCCCAAGATCCGCGATCCTCGACCCTCTCGATGTGGAAGGCCAGGCCGTGCTTGAAGGCTCCCGCTCGCCTGGGCGCGGCGCGCTGTTCCACGCACGGCCGGGGGTCGCGCTCACGGCGGGCGGCGGGCTTATGTTTCTCAAGTCTTGGGTGCGTGCGGCTCCCAGGATCCTCGATGCTCGATTCTCGATCCTCGACCCCTCGATGTGGGAGGCCAGGCCGTGCTTAAAGGCTCCCATTCGCCTGTGGGCGGCGCGCTGTTCCGCCGCACGGCTGGGGGTCGCGCTCATGTCGGGCGGCGGGCTTCTGTTTCTGAAGTCTTGGGCGCGTGCGGATCCCATGATCCTCGATGCTCGATTCTCGATCCTCGACCCGCGATGTGGGAAGCCGGGCCGTGCTTGAAGGCTCCCGCTCGCTTGGGGGGGGCGGCGCGCTGTTCCGCCGCACGGCCGGAGGGCTTGCGCGCTCCATGCCAGGGCGGCGGCTGGGAGCGCCATGGCGGCGAGAGACAGGGCGCACCCTCTGCGCGGGCGGAACGGTCGACGGAGTTGCCATCACTGGAAGCCGGCGGATCTCTTCCGCGGCAGAAGGCGGCGGAAGTAAAACGGCGGCGGAAGCAAAAGTCGGCCTCCCAAGAGATGACAGTATTTTTGGGTTCAGGGTTTCCGGAATCGGCCACATGGTCCTCTGATAGGGGAACAAACAATGACATAAACTAAACATTCGGCGGTCCGCGCGGACTCTTCGGATCGGCGCTGGGGCCCTTTGGCGGCGCCTCTGGCGCCGCCACTGGCGCGCTCCGAAGGCGCTCTGTCCCTTCAGCCAGGGCGCATCCTGCTCGGGTGGAATGGGGAGGAGGGGGGAGGAGGAGGACAGCGGCCGCGGGGCCGCCTGGGGCGGGTCCGCGGCCCCCTGAAGGGCGTCAGGGCCAGCGCCAAGGAAGGACGAAAGAGAGGGGAGGGAGAGAGGAAGGAGGTAGGAGGGAGGGAGGGAGAGGGGAAGAGGGAGGGGCCAGTGACCCAGAGACAGGGGAGGAAAGGAAGGGGATGGACCCGCCTGGGACGGGCGGGGCCGGCGGATCGTCGAGAGACCCTTGGCGGAAGGCCTCTCAGGGCCGCGACGGAGTCTGGCGCGCTCGTTGTCTTTGCTGTCCTGACGCGCTTGGCGCCGCGCAGCAGGAGGGGTCCTCCTCCTCTTCCTCCTCCTCCTCCTCCTCCTCCTCTTCCTCCCCCTCCTCCCCCTCCCCGTCCTGATCCTTATCGTACTCCCGCTCCTGTGGGGCGGTCCTGACACGTCTACGCGATGGCCATTTATTCCCAACCATCCTGTGGTGCTGGGTCCTCGGTTTGAAGAGACGGTCCCCGCGTTCTCTTCTCCTCCTCTTCCCCCCTCCTCCTCCACCGTCCGCACTCCCCCCCCCCCCCCCCCAGTAGTACAGCGTTTCGTGGCCCTCCTCCCCCTCCTCCCTGCGTTTCACACACCCAGGACAGCGCTTCGCGGCCCCATAGGGAGCCCCACCGAAGGTCCCAGTGCTACCGTCCGCATGCGTCCCGCACACCCAGGAGAGCGCTTCGTGGCCCCATAGGGAGCCCCACCGAAGGTCCCAGTGCTACCGTCCGCATGCGTCCCGCACACCCAGTACAGCGTTTCGTGGCCCTCCTCCCCCTACTCTCTGCGTTTCGCCCACCCAGTACAGCGTTTCGTGGCCCCACAGGGAGCCTCACCGAAGGTCCCCGTGCTACCGTCCGCATGCGTCCCGCACGCCCAGTACAGCGTTTCGTGGCCCCAAGGAGCCCCACCGAAGGTCACAGCGCTACCGTCCGCATGCGATCCGCACACCCAGTACAGTGTTTCGGGACCCCGTAGCGATCTTCACCGAAGGCCCCAGTGCCCCCGTCCGCATGCGCCCCGGAAGCCCAATTTGGCATTTTGCGCCCACCCAGTGCAGCGTCTCGTGGCCCCAAAGAGGGCTCCACCCAAGGCCCCAGTGCCACCGTGCATTTTCACCCGCGCAGTGCAGCGTTTCGTGGCCCCATAGGGGGCTCCACCGAAGCGCCCAGTGGGATCGTCCGCATGCGTCCCGGAATCCCAATTTGGCACTTTTTCTCAGTAGAGCGTTTCGTGGCCCTATAGAGAGCTCCTCCGAAGCGCCCAGTGGGACCGTCCGCATGCGTCCCGGAAATCCAATTTGGCACTTTTACTCAGTAGAGCGTTTCGTGGCCCTATAAGGAGCTCCACCGAAGCCCTCAGTGGGACCGTCCGCATGCGTCCCGGAAATCAAATTCGGCACACCACCCACACAGTACAGCGTTCCCGCCCGCCCTGTGCAGCGCTTCGTGGCCCCATAGGGAGCTTCACCGAAGCAGCTATTCACAATTACGGTACCCACAAGTGCGTATGGTTGGGTCCTTCGCCAGGATAATTGTTATTGTTCCCAACCATCCTGTGGTGTTGGGTCCTCGTTTTGAAAAGACGGTCCATGCGTTCCTCCTCCTCTCCTCTCCTCTCCTCCTCCCCCTTCTCCCTCCTCCATCATGATCATCATCATCATCATCATCATCATCATCATCATCATCATCATCATCATCATCATCATCATCATCATCATCATCATCATCATCATCATCATCATCACCACCCGTTTCAGCATACCCCTCACACGTTTCGTGGCTCCATAGGGAGCCACACCGAAGGTCCCAGTGCTACCGTCCGCATGCGTCAACCCCCACCCAGTACAGCGCTTCGTGGCCCCATAGGGAGCCACACCGAAGGTCCCAGTGCTACCGTCCGCATGCGTCCCTCCCACCCAGTACAGCGCTTCGTGGCCCCATAGGGAGCCCCACCGAAGGTCCCAGTGCTACCGTCCGCATGCGCCCCCCCCCACCCAGTACAGCGTTTCGTGGCCCCATAGGGAGCCCCACCGAAGGTCCCAGTGCTACCGTCCGCATGCGTCCCCCCCCCACCCAGTACGGCGCTTCGTGGCCCCATAGGGAGCCCCACCGAAGGTCCCAGTGCTACACCCCGCATGCGTCCCCCCACCCAGTACACCGCTTCGTGGCCCCATAGGGAGCCCCACCGAAGGTCCCAGTGCTACCGTCCGCATGCGTCCCCCCACCGAGTACAGCGTTTCGTGGCCCCACCACCGAAGGTCCCAGTGCTACCGTCCGCATGCGTCCCCCCACCGAGTACAGCGCTTCGCGGGCCCCATAGGGAGCCCCACCGAAGGTCCCAGCGCTACCGTCCGCATGCGTTCCCCCCCACCCAGTACAGCGTTTCGTGGCCCGCAGGGAGCCCCACCGAAGGTCCAGTGCTACCGTCTGCATGCGTCCCCCCACCCAGTACAGCGCTTCGTGGCCCCATAGGGAGCCCCACCGAAGGTCCCAGTGTCTACCGTCCGCATGCGCCCAGTGCTACCGTCCGCATGCCCAGTACAGCGTTCGTGGCCCCATAGGGAGCCCCACCGAAGGTCCCAGTGCTACCGTCCGCATGCGCCCCCCCCACCCAGTACAGCGTTTCGTGGCCCCATAGGGAGCCCCACCGAAGGTCCCAGTGCTACCGTCCGCATGCGTCCCCCCCACCCAGTACAGCGCTTCGTGGCCCCACAGGGAGCCCCACCGAAGGTCCCAGTGCTACCGTCCGCATGCGTCCCCCCCCACCCAGTACAGCGTTTCGTGGCCCCATAGGGAGCCCCACCGAAGGTCCCAGTGCTACCGTCCGCATGCGTCCCCCCCACCCAGTACAGCGCGTTCCGTGGCCCGCATGCGTCCCCCCACCCAGTACAGCGCTTCGTGGCCCCACAGGGAGCCCCACCGAAGGTCCCAGCGCTACCGTCCGCATGCATCCCCCACGTCCAGTACAGCGTTCCGTGGCCCGCAGGGAGCCCCGCCGAAGGTCCCAGTGCTACCGTTCGCATGCGTCCCCCACACCCAGTACAGCGCTTCGTGGGCCCAAAGAAGCCCCCAGTGGGACCGTCCGCGTGCGTCTCGGAAACCTAATTTGGCATTTTTTTTCTACCCAGTGCAGCGCTTCGTGGCCCCATAGGGAGCTCCACCGAAGCCCCCAGTGGGACCGTCCGCATGCGCCCCGGAAACCAAATTTGGCACACCATCATACGTTTCGTGACCCCATAGGGAGCTCCACCGAAACCACCACTGGGACCGCCCGCGTGCGTCCCACACACCAGGTTTTGCATTTTCTCCCCACCCAGTACGGCGCTTCGTGGCCCCATAAGGAGTTCGCCCGACGGCCCCAGCTCTGCCGCCCGCATGCGTTCCCCCCCCACCCAGTGCAGCGCTTCGTGGCCCCATAGGGAGCTCCACCGAAGCCCCCAGTGGGACCGTCCGCATGCGTCCTGGAAACCAAATGTGGCACACCCCATCATACGTTTCGTGACCCCATAGGGAGCTCCACCGAAGCCACCACTGGGACCGCCCGCGTGCGTCCCACACAACAAATTTGGCATGTTCCAACCCAGTATGGCGCTTCGTGGCCCCATAGGGAGTTCGCCCGACGGCCCCAGCTCTACCGCCCGCATGCGTCCCCCCCCACCCAGTGCAGCGCTTCGTGGCCCCATAGGGAGCTCCACCGAAGAAAATTATCCCGGCAAAGCAACCGAACAGCGATGTGTAGAAGCATATTTGGTAGCATTCCCCTTAAGATTCAGGTGAGAATCCAGTTGTAGAGTCCTGCTGTTCTCGCAGTCGCAGTCGCATTCGCAATGACAGTTGCAGTGGCAACGGCCTTAGGATCCAATGGAATCCTAAGGAGTCCTAGAAATTCCTAAGGCATCCTTAGGCACCCTTAGGAATACATAGGAATCCTTAGGAAACCTTAGGAATCCTTAGGAATCCTGATTCCTAGGGATTCCTAAGGATTCCTGAGGAATTCTAAGGATTCCTAAGGATTCCCGAGGATGCTTAACTATGCCTGCGGATTCCTAAGGATGCCTACGGATTCCTAAGGATTCTTAGGGATTCCTATGGATTCCTACGGATGCCTCAGCCTGCCTCAGTTTCAGCCTCAGCCTCAGCCTGCCTCGGCTTGCCTCAGCCTCAGCCTGCCTCGGCCTCAGCCTCAGCCTCACTTGAGTTCCCCCATATCAGGCGTGGACCCGCGGCACCCCCGACTGACTTCCCCCATATCACGCGTGCACCCGCGGCCCCCCCCGACTGAGTTCCCCCATATCAGGCAAGAACCCGCGGCACCCGTCAGCTGAGTTCCCCCATATCAGGCGTGGACCCACGGCACCCGTCAGCTGAGTTCCCCCATGTCAGGCGTGGTCCCGCGGCACCCCCGACGGACTTCCCCCACATCAGGCGTGCACCCGCGGCCCCCCCGACTGAGTACCCCCATATCAGGCAAGAGCCCGCGGCACCCGTCAGCTGAGTTCCCCCATATCAGGCGTGGACCCGCGGCACCCGTCAGCTGAGTTCCCCATATCAAGCGTGGACCCGCGGCACCCCCGACTGAGTTCCCACATATCAGGCGGGCACCCTCGGCACCCCCGACTGAGTTCCCCCATATCAGGCGCGGATCCCCGGTTTCCCGGGGGTTTCCCGGGGCACCCTGTCCGGATCCCGCCCAGACCCCCCTGGGGATTCAGGATGCTCTCTCTTTTGACCCTACTAGAAACCTATCAGTCTTCGCCGTTAGGTAATACTCACAATTCCGGTACCCACAACTGCATATGGTTGGGTCCGTCGCCAGGATCTTCTCCCAACCAACCTGTGTTGTTCCCAACATCCAAAGTGGGGTTCTTGTTTTCTCTGGACACCCCGCGCAGGAACAGGAGCCCACCATCATCATCACTCATTCCTCACTCACTCACCCACTCATCATCCCTCACACACTCACTCACTCACTCACTCACTCACTCACTCACTCACTCACTCACTCACTCACTCACTGACTCATCAGAATTCACATATGATGATGAGTGCGCGCGTGAGAGAGTGTGATGATCATCATCATCACCAGTCAGTCAGTCACTCACTCACTCACTCACTCACTCACTCATTCACTCACTCACTCACTCACTCGCCTTGGGCCTCGTCTGTGAGTGAATTGCGAGGAAGTTTCAAGCGGGAGCCCCCTCCCTATGGGGCCGGCGGATCATGTTACTAATCCGAGCGGGTCATCAAATTCCAGTAACTGTCGCCACTTTTGGGCTCTCGCGCTGCCAGAACGTCACTCCCAGGCTACATGTGTGAGTGAATTGCGAGGAAGTTTCAAGCGGGAGCCCCCTCCCTATGGGGCCCGACCTTCGGTGGGGCTCCCTATGGGGCCACGAGACGCTGTACTGGGTGGGGGGGACGCATGCGGACGGTAGCATTGGGACCTTCGGTGGGGCCCCCTATGGGGCCACGAAGCGCTGTACTGGGTGGGGGGGGCGCGTGCGGACGGTAGCACTGGGACCTTCGGTGGGGCTCCCTATGGGGCTACGAAGCGCTGTACTGGGTGGGGTGGGTGGGGGGGACGCATGCGGACGGTAGCACTGGGACCTTCGGTGGGCCCCCCTATGGGGCCACGAACCGCTGTACTGGGTGGGGGGGGACGCATGCGGACGGTAGCACTGGGACCTTCGGTGGGGCTCCCTATGGGGCCACGAAGCGTGTGAGGGGTATGCTGAAACGGGTGATGATGATGGTGTTGTTGTTGATGTTGATGTTGATGATGGTGATGATGATGATGATGATGATGATGATGATGATGATGATGATGATGATGCTGATGCTGATGCTGATGCTGATGCTGATGACGATGATGATGATGATGATGATGATGATGATGATGATGATGATGATGATGATGATGATGATGATGATGATGATGATGATGATGATGATGATGATGATGATGATGATGATGATGGGGAGGGAGGAAAGGGGAGCAGGATAGGAGAGGAGGAGGAACGCGGGAACCATCCTGTCAAAACGAAGACCCAATTACTCCGACGGAAGGACCCCGCATGAGAATCCGATGGGCGAACCTGGAAAAAGCCCTCACCGTCGTCCTCGTGGTTGGTGAGGCGTCCTGGCTGTCTCTTCTGCGTATATTTCTTCTCGCCCTGGCGCGGGCCCTCCCCCGCTCCCTACGTTGCCCCCGACCTTGCCCTCTTGTTTTGGCTCCGGACATTCAGAAAGTGGCCCGGGAGTGGTGTTCTGGGAACACGAAGAACACGAAGTGGCCTATTGTTGGCCCCGGGCATTCAAAATGTGGCACGGGAATGGTGTTCTGGGAACACGAAGAACACGCAGTGGCCTACAGTTGGCTCCGGGCATTCAAAATGTGGCCTGGGAATGGCGTTCTGGCAGCGCGAGAGCCCAAAAGTGGCGACAGTTAAAAGAATTAGATGGCCCGTTCGGATTAGTAACATGATCCGCGAGCCCCATAGGGAGGGAACTCCCGCTTGAGACTTCCTCGCAATTCACTCACAAATGCGGCCTGGGAGTGGCGTTCTGGCAGCGCGAGAGCCCAAAAGTGACGACGGTTACAGGAATTGGATGACCCGCTCGGATTTGTAACATGATCCGCGGGCCCCATAGGGGGAGGGGTCCCGCTTGAGACGTCCTCGCATTTCACACAAATGTGGGTTGGGAGTGGCGTTCTGGCAGCGCGAGAGCCCAAAAGTGGTGACATTTAAAAGAATTTGATGACCCGTTCGGATTAGTAGCATGACCCGCGGGCCCCATAGGGAGGGGGTTCCCGCTTGAAACTTCCTCGCAATTCACTCACAAATGTGGTCCACAAGTGTGGCCTGGGAATGGCGTTCTGGCAGCGCGAGAGCCCAAAAGTGGCGACAGTTATTGGAATTTGATGACCCGCTCGGATTAGTAACATGATCCGCGGGCCCCATAGGGAGGGGGCTCCCGCTTGAAACTTCCTCGCAATTCACTCACAACTGTGGCCTGGGAATGGCGTTCTGGCGGCGCGAGAGCCCAAAAGTGGCGACAGGTAAAGGAATTAGATGGCCCGTTCGGATTAGTAACATGATCCGCGGCGACGCCGCCGTGCTGGCGGCGGCTCGCCAGAGCCTCGCGGCGACGCTGCAGCGCGGGCGCGGAGGCTTTCCGCTCCGCCTGCCCGGCCGCGCGCGGGGTGACGCGCCGCGGGGCAGGCGGCGCCGAGCCGGAGCTGAGCGCGGGGGAGCGGCCCCAGCTGAGCTGAGCGGCTGGCGCTGGGGGCGCGCGCCGAGCGGCTGGCGGGCGCGCCGCTGCAGCCGGGGCTCGGGCGCTGCGCCGCGGGCGCTGGGCGCGCGCCGAGGCGGCCAGGCAACTGCGGCGCGGCGGCGGCGCCGGCGGCGCCGGCGCTGGGCGGCCTGGCGCGGCGCAGCGCAGCGCCGCCCGTGCGGCTCGGAGGGGCGCTGGCAGGCGCAGCGCTGCTGCCGCTGCTGCTCCACCAGGGAACTGGGTGGGCCGCGGCCGCGGGGCCCGGGGCGCCGGGCCACCAGGGCCCGACGGCGTCTGGCGCGCGCAGAGTTGCGGGCCGCGCCGGGGGCGGGCGACCAGCGCTCGCACTCGGCTACACCTTGCCGGGCGTCGCCGCCGTGCTCCCGTGCATGCGAGGTAGAGGCCCCGGTCGGCGCACCCCCTCGGCTCCGGGGCTTGCTCGCCGCTGAGCGGCGCGCTTGTCCTGGGGTTGGGGGGTTGCGCCGGCCCCCGATCAATGCGCCCCCGGCGCGCGGCAGACACGCGGCCGCCGCAGGAGGAGGAGGAGGAAGAGGAGGAGGAGGAGGTGGAGGAGGAGGAGGTGGAACATCAAGAGGCGGAAGAAAAGGAAAGAGGAACAATCCCTACTCATCCGCTGATCCATCTTAGGGCCCCGTGGGCCGTTTTGGGCGCCGCTGGGGGCGCCATGCAGCCCTGCTAGGCCGTCCCAAGTCCTGGGCCCGTCCTGAGGCGACCGTCGGAGGTTTTGTGGGCCGTCGTGGAGTGTCAGAATGCATCGACAAAGAGAGGGCACCGAAAACATATATATATATATATATATATATATATATATATATATATATATAACGAAATCAATTCGTTTTGCTTTTCGGGGCACTCGTCTGGGGTTTCGGGTGCCCTCTGGAGCCTGCCTGGGGCCGTCCTGGCGCCTTCTTGAGGCCTCCAGGGTGCCGCGCCACCATCACAACATCTTCGAATGGCTCACTTTGGCTGTCCTTTGGGGTTTACAGCTTCATTTGAGATACAGTGGCAACCTCCACGAGGACTTCAATACGGCTCCACACAGAATATTCCCGGAAACATGATTGTCACCGCCAGTCCCGCAAGGAGACGGAAGATGAGGAGGGCGGTCGGCGCCGTCCCACCGAACACCCCAATTCAGCGCAGCGCCGTGCCGTGGCCTCTCCAGCAACCGCCGTTCTTGAATCGAAACCTTGCCGGGGAGTCGACAGGCAACTTTGCCGCAGGACCGTCATCGCCCTTTGCCTCCCGGCACGATATGCGAGATGGGCAGCAAGCGGGCGTGTGCGTTGTCTCCCTCTCGCCTCTTCCTCCCCCTCTCCAAAATAGCGCTAGAAAACTCTTGAATCGAAACCGTGCGCTTCCCCCATTTCCCTGCCAAGCTGATCTGCACCGGCCCGTCATTCGAGCTTTGCGGCCTCATTTGGGTAACCTTGAAGACGAGGGCCCCCGCGCGGCCCGCCCCGTCATGTTCCTGGATATCCTTCCTGGAACATGACTGTCGTCACCTGACCGACTAGGAGACCTAAGAGGAGTCAGGGTAGGAGTCGGAGTAGGAGGAGTAGGAGGAGGATGAGGAGGAGGAGGAGGATCAAGTCGCGCGCAGCCGCTGCCCGGCCGCCTCCCTCCTCACCTGCTCTTCCCCCTTTCATTCCGCACCTTCCTCCCGCCCCTCGCGCAATTGCCCCTGGCGCTTGGGCAGCTGCGCAGCCGGCGGCGGTCGCCCCACTGGGGATGGAGAGCGACGTGAACGTAGAGGAGGAGGAAGATGTCCAGATGCAGGAGGGGGGCGAAGCGGCGGCGGCCGCGCCTTCTGGAGCAGCCCAATTTGGCGGCGCGCCCGGCGCCGCTGCTGCCCAGGGGAGCGCCGCGGGCGCTGCTGCCGCCGCTGCCGCGCCTGGGGCTGCTGCTGCGCCGCCTGCGCCGCCCGCGCCACCGCCTGTCGCTGCCCCTGGAGCGCCCGGCGGGGTGCGAGTCCGAACATGGGGGGCGAGCCTCCAGCCTCGACGCAAGCGAGTGGCAGTGTGTGTCTTGTGTTGCTCAGGGTTCGAGCCGGAGGAGGTGCGGCTGGCGAGCGCAGCCCGCCCGGACCGGCGCTTCCGCCACCCGTGGTGCATCCCAGGAGGCATCCCCAGGGGCAGTGTGCAGGGCCTGGCTGCTCTGCCTGAGCGCGCCCGCGGGCAGGTTCTGGCATGCGTCGCTCCAGCCCGGGCGCCCGACGCCGACGAGGGAGGGGAGGGTTCGCCTACCCACGACGTCCCGCCGCGCCACACCGAGGCCGCCGAGGCGGGGGAGCTGCCTGGCCATTTCTGGTGGGCCCAGTTTGATTTGAACGCAGCGTTCCTCGAGCCGGTGCCGACGTGGACCGCCATCCCGACGAGCCTGGACACGGCCGTCGGCGATATCTTGGCGGCCGCGTGCCGCGCCGTGGCGGCCCGGCCAGGCGACGAGGGGGCTTGGGCGCAGCTCCTCATGCTCCCGCGGATGCTCTTCGCCATCCCGCCGCGCTCCGAGAGCGACGAAGACCGGAACTCCGCGACCAAGGTGGTGGCGAACCGCTTACGCAAGGCTTGGGCGGGGGATTGGGCGGCCTTGCGGGCCGAATCCGCGCGCCCAGGCGAGCCGGAGACGGGGGCAGCGCAGCCGCAGCGCAGCATGGAAGCTCAGGCCCTCCGCGCGCATGAGCTCCTGATGCAGGGCGAGGTCAGCCGGGCTGCTGCGGCGGCAGCCGGGCCCAACAGGCTGGCCACAGGCGCCGGCGTGGCGGACCAGCTGGCGCAGCTGTTCCCGACGGCGCCCGCGCCTCGCGGCCCCCCGCCACACGTGGCCCCCACGACTTGGGAGGGAGAGGCGGCCACCAAGATCTCTGAGCCCTGAACAAATTCCCGAGACATTCGGGGCCGGGCCTGACGGGCGCGCGGTTCGAGCACTGGGCGGCGATCCGCGGGCGCCCGGATGGGCCAGAGGTCGTTGCACAAGTCTTGGAGCTGATCCTGCGCGGCCAGATGCCGGAGCGAGCGGCTCGGGCCATGCTGGGAGGCAGGCCATTGCCCTTGCGCAAGCCGCCCGCGGGCATCCGCCCACTGGCGCGCGGCGAGACACTCAGGCGCATGGCAGGCAAGGCGGCCACCGACGCCCACAAGACTGCCATCGCCGCAGCGGTGGGGCCCCGGCAGTTTGGGGTGGGCAGAAAAAACGGCACTGAGGTCATGCAGCGGGTGGTCGCCGGCGCCGTGGAGAAGTCGCCGGACAGTGCCCTGCTCAAGCTGGACGTGTCGAACGCCTTCAACGAGGTCCACCGGGACATTGTGCTGCAGGCGGTGTCGACGAAGTTGCCCGCGCCAGCCGGCCAGGCGGCCGCGTGGTACGGGGGCGCCACGACGCACGGAGCCCACCTGCCAGAAGGGGGCGTCCAGCCGGTGCGGGCGGAGCGTGGCCTTGACCAAGGGTGCCCGCTGTCGCCGGCCTTCTTCGCCGTCGCCGTGGCGGACGTGTACCTCGCTCTCGAAGCGGCGGCCGCCGTCGACCCAGAAGCGCGCCTGCTGGCCTACCTGGACGACAGCTACCTCAAGGCTACGCCGGCGGCGCTGGAGGCAGCGCACGCCGCCGCCCCCGCCGCCTTCGGCCGAGTCGGCCTCAGGGTGAACGACGACAAAACGCAGGTCTGGAACCCTTGGGGTCTGCAGCTCCCGGCGCCCCTGGCCGGGAAGGTCGCGCCGCAGATCTGCCTCGGGTCGCTCCTGCCGTTCGTGCGCGGCGGAGCGGCGGCAGAAGGGCTGAGCGCATACCCAGCGAGGGTGAGCTTCCTGCCGACGGCGGCCCCCGCGGCAGCGACCGAGCACCTGACCGCCTACCTCGGGAAGCTGCGCGGCCTGCGGGCGCACGGGCTCACTGCGCAGGACGAGGTGGTCCTCGTCCGGACTTTCGCGAACGGGGCGGCGCTTCACCACGCGCGGGCGCACCTCCTTGGCGAGGACTGGTGCCAGGACAACGACAACAGGGTGGTGGGGCACCTGGAGAGCTTGCTCGGGCGCCCTCTGCCGCCGGACGCGCGGGCGCAGCTCTTCCTTCCCCTGGCAGAGGCCGGGGTGGGCTTGCACAGCATGTCCCAACGCCGGCTCGCCGCCTTCGCTGGCTCGTGGCTCGGCTGCCTGGCAGACGTCCGGCGGGAGCTGGGCGAAGCCAGCTTGGCGGCGTTCGCCTCGAGCTGCCCGGCACTCTGGGGCGCGGCGGAGCGGGCGGGCAACGAGCTCCAGCTTGGCGCCGGCGAGTGGCACCGGGCCGCGGTGGGGCCGAAGCGCAAGGCACAGAAGTCGCTCGCGCACCACGAACGAGACGAGAACCGGAAGCGGCTCCTGGCAGGGCTGCCGCCAGAGCAGGCTGCCCAGCTCCGCTCGGCCAGCGGGAAAGGCGCCGGCAGCTGGCTGCTCCCGCCGACGCAGGACGACCACCGCCTGGCGGACGAGCACTAACGGCGCTGGCACTGCGCCTCCGCCTCCCGTGGCCTGCCGACGCCTGCGCCACCTGCCAGCGCCGCCGCGCCGACGGGCACCTCTGCGGAGCGGACCTTGCGCGGGCCACGACTCCCCCCCTGGGCTGCCATGCTGGGGCGGGCACGATAGCGCGCCACAACGCTATCCGCGATTGGCTCGCGCGCTGGCTGAAGGGGCGCGGGGCGAGGGGCGTGGGCACCGAGCAGCTCGCCCCCGCCTGGGACAGGACCCGCCAGGACGGCAGCCTGGAGGCGGCGCGGCTCGACGCGACGTATACGTGGACCCGGTCGTCGGCACCGCGTACGTGGACGTCGTGGTGACCGACGCTGCAGCCGGGGCCGCGACGCCGGCGGGGCGGGGCAGGGCTCGGCGCAACGGGGCCGCGGCGGCCGCTGCGGAGGAGCGCAAGCACCGCCGCTACCCTGGCGCGGCGCTGCGCGCGTGCGCGCTGGAGACGCTGGGCCGGCCTGGGCGCGAGGCCCAGGACCTCCTGCGCACCTGGGCGGCGGGCGACGCGGCTGTGCTCACGGCGGCGCGCCAGAGCATGGCCGCCGCGCTGCAGCGGGCCAACGCCGAGGCGCACAACGCCTCGGCGTGGCCACTGGGGCGGCGCGCCCGGCCGCGCTCCTTGAGGCGCTGAGCGCTGGGGCGGCCTGCTGCTGAGGCGCGCGCAGGGCGCGGCGCACGCGCCGCGCCCGGGCGCAGGGGCACCTGGAGCTGACGACGCTGGGCGCCCGGCGGGCGGCGGCGGCGCTTGCGGCGGGCGCGGCGCGCTGGGCAGCGGCGGCGGGCTGCGCGGGCGGCGCCGGCTGCGGGGGCGGCGCTGCAGCTGGGCGCGGCCGCCAGGCGGACGGAGCCGGCGCTCTGGCAGACGCGCGGCGGCGGCGGCGGCTGCCCGGGGCGGGGCTGGAGGCGCGGCGGCACCGGCGGCAACCGCCGCGCGGCGGCGGCGGCCGCGGCGGCGCCCGGCGGCGCGGTGCGCGCCCCCCACGCCAGCGCGGCGGAAGCGGCGCGCCGGCGGCGGGGGGTGGACGGCGCCGGCCGGGCCGCCGAGCTGCGAGCTGCCGCGGCGGGCTGCTGCGGCGCCGGGCTGCGCCGGGGCGCCGCTCGCTGACTGAGCTGGAGGAGCTGGGCGACTAGCCGAGCGGGGTCCGGGCTTGCCCGCACCCCGCTCGGGAGGCGTCGTCGCGACGCTCCTGGAGCTCAGAGCGGGCGCAAGCGCGGGCGCGGCGGCAAAGGGACCCGCGCCGCGGCCTTCGCAGGAGGAGGAGGAGGAGAGGAGGTGAGGAGGAGGAGGAGAAGGAGGAGGAGGAGGAGGAGGAGGAGGAGGGGGAGGAGGAGGAGGAGGAGGAAGAGGAGGAGGAGGAGGAGGAGGAGGAGGAGGAGGAGGGCAAACACAGGTAAGTCATGAGGCGAAGACTGAAGATGAACCAGACGACAACAATGTGGATGCCAGCCCACGCGGGCCTCAAGTCGGCCCCAGGGGCGCCCCAGACGGCCCAGAATGGTCAAAGACGGAGGCTTAGAAACGGCCCCCGAAAGGCCCCCGCGCGGCTTCCGTCAACATCCCACCGAATATCCTACACGCTTTCGACCCACGATCGAGGGGCGGCGGCGGGATGGGCCGAAATCCATTCCGGTTTGTGTCGTAAGCCCCCACGTTTTCCCCATTTGTTCTTTTGGCTTTGCCAATTCCAGCCGCTTTTGCTGTCTTAAAAGGATCTCATACCTCCTCAATTCCGTTTTCAAGCTCCACCTCCTCACCACCGTTCCCAATGTTTTTGGATGAGTACATTGGGCTGCCCTGCGGGTTCTGCAACCTCACTTGGGAATAATGGCGGCGACAATCATGTTCCCGGAAACCTTGCCGGGATCATGATTGTCGCCGCCAGTCGAAAAAAGGAAAAGAAGGGCGAGGAGGGAAGGAGGAGCGCGGAGGCAGAGCACGCAGGTGAGAATGGCGAGGATGAGGAGGGGAAATAGGTGATGATGATGATGACGATGACGACGACAATGATGATGATGATGATGATGATGATGATGATGATGATGATGATGATGATGATGATGATGATGATGATGATGACCATGACGATGATGAGCAGGAGGAGGAGGAGGAGGAGGAGGAGGAGGAGGCGCAGGGGAACACACAACATCAAAAAGCCCGAAGAAAAGGAAGGGGGAGGATTCCCGACCCATTCTCTGATAGATTCCTCTCTCCGTTCCCCGTCTTCTCAAAGGATTCGGCGAAGTACCTGCGGGCACGCCCACTCCGCGCCCAGCGGCACGGTGGCGGAGATCTCTCTTTCTGTCTCTCTGTCTCTTTCTCTCTCTCTCTCTCTCTCTCTCTCTCTCTCTTTCATTCTCTTTCTCTCTCTTTCTCTCTCTCTCTCTCTCTCTCTCTCTCTCTCTCTCTCTTGTTATAAAGATGTAGCGATGCATGTGTATGTGTACATACAAATATATGTGTGTATATATATAAATATGTATGTAGGTCGGTAGGTATGTGTGGATGTGTGGATGTGTGTATGGCTGTGTGTATGTATGTATTGCGTGTATGCTTGCATGCAGGCAGACAGACCAGAGATTCCTGAATGCGTGCATGTGTACATGCATACGTGCATACATGTATCGATGCATACGTACGTACATACAGACGCGCGTACATATAACCGCAGAGGGTCTTTAATGATGCACCTCCCCCCCCCGTAATCTCTCGGCGGGGAATAGGAACTCGTCCCTACTCCTCCTTTTTCCCCTCCCTCCTCCTTACTCTCCGTCCTCCTCCTCCTCCTCCCCCTCCTTCTCCTCCTCTTCCTCCTCCTCCTCCTCCCTCCCCTGTTCTGGGCCCCGTTTCGTAGACTCGAGGAGGAGGGAAGACGACGACGAGGACGACGACGAGGACCTCTCATGCATCCGCCGACGAGAGTAATTAATTTCCTATTATTGTCGGGGCCCCAATCCGTCAATAAGCTGGCGGAACAGTTATCGATGTTCCCATTATTACCCGGGGTGTATTAAAGACCTTGTGGGGTTATACAAATTTGCACGTCTACAAACATGCATACAGACATACACACGTACATATGTACATACATACATACGTACATACGTACATACACACATCAATCCATACATACAGAGTTGCATACCTGAATGCATACATACCTGTGCATACAGCTACATACAGCTACATATATACACGCATGCGCACATACATGCAACTATACCTACATGCGTACATACATACATACGTATATTCGTGCACGCATGCAGTTTCATACATGCATGCATACGCACATACACACATACACATATACACACATACACGCATGTATACCTTCATCCAGCATTAATGTGTATATATAAATGTATGTATACATGCATACATACATACGTACGGTCATACGTACATACATGCATGCAGACATGCTCACATGCATGTATGCATACATACATTCACACTTGCATGCATACATACACACTCACAGGCAAGCATGGTGAGCGTTTAAATGTGCAACTGCATGTGCACCTCTCTCTACCCTCTTGCCCGTTCCTCCTTAATGCATCTCTCCCTCTCTCCCTCGCTCTCTCTTCCCCTCTCTTTCTTTCCTGCCAGGTGGAGGGGGCGGAGAGGTCTTACACTGTTTCAGTGTGCGTGGTTGACGTGGGATTCCACGGTGCGGATTCTCGCTGCTTATCGTCGTCGCCCGCCCCGCGACCCGCCCGCGACCCACCCCCGCAACCCACACCGACGATCCACCCGCGACCCACACAAAGTGCTTTGCTAACAACATCGCCGCTTGTGGCAGGACTTGTGTAAACACTGGCGCTCGAGCCCCCGCAGCAAAGCAGTCCTGCCCCCCCTCACTCGAGTTCGTAAGGCTTAGATAAGCTGTTCCCTATCACTCCGCCCCTCCCCAGCCAAGCCAGGCCACCGCAGGTGCAGTGACCCTTGCAAAGGCCAGGGCCGCATGCGTGCCTTGGGTGGCCAAGTCATGCTGTCATTCCGTCCCTCCTCCTCATCCTCATTCCCATCAAGCAGGCTGCTCGAAGGATCCACCCCATGATGGGCAAGCCACTTGATTGAACCGCTTTTGGGGGAGGGGGGTCCTGCCGCTGTCCCACGATGTACCGGTTGAGAATAGCCGCACTGCGTTGACAGAAGGTAGTTTAAAGGGCCCCCCTCCAGACCTGTTCCGTCCGCCCTGGTAGTGGACCTTAGTACTTCGTAGTTGACGAGGTGCCTCTCCATGGCTCGAAGCATCGGCTGAAGGCACTCTTTCCTTTCAGCGAGGGCGCTATCGTTTCGATGACTGTGCGCCTCCAGGCTGTGCGTTCCTCCTCCTCCTCCTCCTCCTCCTCATCATCATCATCCACATCATCAGTTTCATCCTGACCAGCAGCATCAGCAGCAGTATCACCTCATCATCCTCATCCTTCTCATCAGCAGCAGCAGTTACATCACCCTCGCGATCACCACCACCGTTGCCATCGCCATCATCAGCACCACCACCACTATCATCGTGAGGCGAGCTCGAGCTCGTCTTGGCGGGAGGGCTTGCCTCTCTAGAGCTCCGCACCAGGCCCCCAGCATGTCACCCGAGGCTTTGCACGCGCGCGTGGCACCGCCGACGCCCGCTCCGTCAGGCGCGGCCAGGTACGGCGGCGGCTGCGCCTCCTGGGGGCCCGCCATGACGCAGCCGCGCGGGCCTTGCGGAGCAGAGACACCACGCCTGGCATCCACGCGCCGCCGTGGGCCTCGACGCTGTGCGGCCGTGCTGGCGCTGCAGGGCCTCGTCGTCTTCGCCCTGGCGCGGAGGGCAACTGGCCTCGCGGCGCCGCGGACGGCGGCGTCAGAGCTGTGCCGCGGCGCGCGCGCGCGTGGCTCCATGGGAACACCCAGTGCCTCCGCTGTGGGCGCAGCCCTGCCCTCGAGGACGTCCTGGGCCTCGCTGTTCAGTTTGCAGCCTCGCTGGCGGGCCTGATGCTGCGGGTGACGATCCTCGTCCTTTCAGCCGTGTTTTTTCGCGCCCGCCTGCTGTGGCTGAGTCCGCCGTGATGCACGCCGGCCTCACTGAGGCCATTGAGGTTTTTGCACGCAGGCCTCATGGAAGACAGGGTCATTGAGGTTTTTGCACGCCGCTTTTGCACGCCGTCTCTAGGCAGTGGCGTCCGTAAGGCGCTCCGTGTACCAGGGCGTTCCCGCCCTTACTTGGCAGCCTCAGAGACCGCGGAGAAGCAGGCGCTTACCTGGAGGAGTTACTCACGCAGGCGTTTGAAACCGCTGCGGGGAAGGAGGCGGACGCGCAGCGCATCCGAAAAGTTTTGGGCATCATCCAGCAGGAGCTGGAGACCAAGACGGCGCGACCCTGCGAAGGCGCTAACCGAGCTGGTGGCTGCCGTGGCGCTGGGAGTCGAAGCTGGTCACTTCGGCAAAACGGGAGCTGTGCGACCCGCTGGTTTCGGCACAGCCCGTAAACAACAATGCCGGCACTGCCACGCAGCAGGAGTTGCTGAGTCTGCCGCCTGCGGAGCGCCCGTCCGCCTGCCGCACACTTCGCGCGAGGGCTTGCTGCTTTTCTGGCGTACGCCGTATGCAGCCTCACTCTGGCAGCCGGTTGCCGCAGGCGATTTCTCATCCCAAGTCCCAGGGATCTCAATGAAAAACAAGCCGTTTAGAAAATAGCAGAAACCCGGGGATGGAGTATTCGGACGCACCCTTGTTGTGCATCCCCGAGTCTGGCTCAACATGCTTGTCCCGCAGAAAGTCCCGCAGAGTCGGGGACGGGTGGTCGCCATGTCTCCCGTGGAGCGGTTGCCGGCGCAGGAGAGGAGGGATTCCGCGGTTACCCGCGTGGGGAACACTTGAGTTTTTGCCAAGCGGTGCTGGCCGTGGAGAAGAATGATCTATGGAAACCGCGATGTCTTTGCGTTCTTTTCCGGACGGCACACGGCTGAATTCCTGTGCCAGAGGCGGTGTCGATACCTTTGGGTCGCGCGCTCTCCTTGAGTTTGATTAGTAGCTCCTAACGTTTCCCTCGCTAGCCCTGCCACTTCTCTCCAATTCAGGGTTGGCAGGCCTAGTAGAGCGGAGAGAGAAACACTTCTCCGCAGCTGCTTGTGCATCAAAAAAGGTGTCCACTTGCGCGCGTGGCCTTGCCGTTCTTCCCGGCCGGTTGCGCACGCTCATCCTACTTGCTCACATTGCGTAACGGTCTCTAAGCCACGACAAAAAGTTCGTCGTCTATTCGCCGGAACCTAATGGTCTCCCGTGAGCAAGAAGCACACTAACAGTACGAACAACAAATCATGACATCATTGACCTCACGAAGGGTGGGCCTGATGCCGCGCTGAATGGACAAAGCACGCGTTGTCAGCCGAGAGCTCTTCTGCGAGACCCGGAGGCAACGCCTCCCGGCCCGAAGACGATGTTTTTGGCATTCCCGAGCAATGCAACAGCATATAGGCGGCGAACCAAATCGTCTTCGAGCCCCCTGACGGCGCCAGGGACGGCGCCAGGGGCCGCGACCCACGCCCCTCGCATAACATCAACGCGGGCATCCCGATGACAGCTGAAGAGCGACGTCGAAGAAGAGCCCGACCGACGCGACGCGCACAGAGCGGGCGCAGACCTGGCGAATGACGACGGCGAGTTGCATGGCTGAGATTACCGCGGTGGACCGCAGGTGCCACCTTGTTCTTGAGCAGTCATGCGCGATCTCGTCCGACGCTGGAGATGGACCGGGCGACGGCCCTGGCCGCGTCTCGATCTCGCCCGACGATGAGAGGCCGATGTGGTCGACGCCGCGCCCGAGGCCGGACGCGACGGAAGTCGTTGGTCCGGGGGGGTACTCCGGGGCCCGTGGCCTTGAAGATTCGCCCACGTCGGCCCAGGAGTTGTCGCCAGAGTCGGAGCCCATGCGCGACGGGTGCCCCCGCCCGCCGAGCGACCCGCACGGGGGGGTGCTTGCTCCGCGCGCCCCCGCGGCAACGACGCGGTCTCCGCCCGCGAAGCGCGCCGGGGCCGACAACGCCCACGAAGCGCCCGACGGCGCCGACTCGGGGGGCCGCCCCGGGCGCCGCGCCCCCAAGGTCTCGACCCCACCAATAGACCCGATAAGGATGGAGCGAGTCGGGCGACTCGCGGCGCGCGCTGCCCGGGCCCCAATTCCCGCGCGCGCCCTCCCAGGGCCGGGGACATAAGGCCCGAGGGGCGGCGACAGCTGAAGGCCCCGCCCGGCGCTTCGCCCTAGTCAGCCCGCGCAGCGCGTTCCAACGCGTCGAGCGATCGCATCGATGACGCCCGCGCGAATCGAGGTCCTGCATGCGCGGAGCCCCCAGAGCGACGTTGCCCAGGCAACCGAGGGCGATGCAGGATGCTTGTCTGCGATGATCCGCGAGCTGCCAGCGCAGCAACGTGCTCTACCTCTGCCCAGATCGCCCGCCACCTCTCGCGCGCAATTGCTTCGCCCATCGGCGCTGCGAATGGGGGCGGGCCGACGAGGAGAAGCGGGGGGCCCCGATGGGGGAGCAGAACCCGGAGATGGCGCAGATGAGGGAACGGGCTATTGCAGCAGAGACTCAGCAGAGGGCCGCTGCCCAGGCGCAGGCCGAGAACGACCGCTTCGTTGCGATCCATTTAGTCGAACGGGCAGAGGGGCGGCAGAACGTCCTCGCCTCGGAGCGAGCAGCGCGCGCTTACTCGGAGCTTCGGGAGATGGCCGACTGGCCCGAGGCATCAGCGACTGCCGAACAGGACATTCCGGAGAGCGATGCGCGCCGCGCGGTGGGCTGGATAGGAACAGCAAACTGCCATCTCGAGGCTGCCCAGTGACTTGAAGGCCGAGGTGGCGCGCAATGTCGCCCAGGAGTCAGAATCCAGTGCCGCGGTTTAGACGGCCCTTGCCGGTCCGCAAGTGGCGATGGCAGTCGCTAAATTGGCGTCGGCGGAGAGCGTCGGCGCCAGCGTGAGCTGCGCTCGCGCTGCCGCGACGCGAGGTCCGAGACGCGCCGGCAAAGACCCAGCAGACGTAGCTGGAAGCGAGCCAGAGGCGAGCGCCACGCCCCGCAGCACCAGGCCGCGCGCGGCACAGTCGATGATGAGCGCGGAAGTTCAGCGCGAGCAGCAGCGCTGGGGGCAGGCAGAACTCCGCATTCGATGCTTCGAAGAAGCCTGCGTGAACGCGCCTCCCAGGTCAGCGCCGGGGCGGCTATGGTCGCCGCGGCGGGGGCGCCCTCGTCTTGGGCGCCGGCGCCGAGGCCGGCGACGCATGCCGAGCGAATGGACGGACTGCGGCGCGTCTTTTGCAGCGCCGTGGCAGGGCGCGACCGCGGGCCGCGCCCGCGGGTGCCACTTGTGCCGCGGCGTCAGCACAGGGAAAACGGGAAGCTGAGAGGAGAAGTAAGGAAGAAGAGGAGTTGGAGCGCAAAGTGAGGATTGCGCCCGAAGAGCAACTTGCAGCCAAGACAGCGCCCAGAGGCGGGCCGTCCGATTGCCCGCCCATGCCCGGGGCGCCTCGCGGCCGCGCCGCGAGAGCCTCCGAGCAGACGGTAGAGAGGACGATCGAAAGCCAGGTGGTTTTGCGCCTGAATGCGTTTGAAGATCCCACGCCGGCCGAGTCACGGGCGATGCCGACTATGCTTCGGGAGGCCACGCAGCGCGTGGAACGCCGCGCCGAGGCCGACGCCAGCAGGCGGGAGCTGCGCGCAGGGAAACGCGCGGAGGTAGCTGCCCTATCCTAGAGACGGGAGATGACAAGAAAAAACGAAGAAGCGGAGCGACGCTCGAGGGGCGAAAAGAAAGCAGAGAGCGCGCAGGCCGCGCCTAGAATATCTCCCCTTGTCATGCCCCTCCTAACCCGGGCAGCCCCGGCGGCCGCGCCGCTGGCAGGGGCGGCGCTTTCCTGGGCGAGGCATCGGCGATCCTGGGCCTGAGGGCGCTGCGCCCGCGAGGCCAAAGAAGGGCCCCGGCCCTCTCGGCCTCTCGGCGACGGCTGCGGCGATTCAGGCGACGATCGGGGCGGCGACCCCGACGGGCGACGACGAGGGCAAGTCGTCCGATGAAGAGGGCAGCGACGACAAACATCGACGTCGCCGCCGCTATGCTCCGCCGCCCGGCGGGCCTCCCGGCGGCGACGGGGTCGCCGCTGTCCCGGGCGGCGCTCCGGGAACGGCCGCGCATTGGAGCGGCGCCGTCAGATCCAAGAAAGTCAACGTAGAGCCCGTGCCAGATGCCGGCGTCCGCCGAAAATGGATCAGAAACGCGGCGGGGCACGTCGCATTCTGTTTCTTCGACGTGAATCCTTGAAGTCTTGATCTGCCTCCAGCCGAGGAACTGAGCGACGCCGGCGAGTTCGGCAGAGTCGACCTCGTGATAACATCCGACCTAGTGAACGAGATCAACAGGATCTCCAAGGACCCAAGGTCGCCCCCCCCCCCCCTCCTGCTACACCCGGCGCGAAGTCAACCGGCTCGACGCCGTGATGTTGGACAAGTCGAAGATGCTCACGGGTCGCGCCATTCTGCGTGCCATTAGCCGCGCATGCGACCGCCCGTCAGGATCACGGCCATGCGCGCGCGACTCAGCGCTTGACGGGAATCCGGATTCGCGGCGCGGGCAAGAAGGCAGATGCGACCTCGTTACCTTTCGCGACGAGTGGATGAAAATAGTAAACGAGATGGGGAAGCCGCACAGGCACCTTTCACCCTAAGTCCATCCAAGACCGATCACGAGTTGAAGAAGTCACCCTGCATGGCTATGACCCTGGTGGTGAAAGATTACAGCGTCGACGAGTACGGAACAAAGGGATGGAGTTCTACGAGCGGTTGCTGGCTCAGATCTGCAGGCGCACGCAGGCGGACAGGGGCCCCGGCGGCCGTGCCATTCAGCGCAAGCAGCCGAACGCCCGCGGCCCGCCCGCGGGATGCGCAGGCCGCGGCGGCGGAGCGGGCGGCGGCGGCGGCGTCGTTGGAAGAAATACGCGTTTTCGAAACACTCTTTTACAGTGGCATCGTCAATGCTTCTAGCCGCCGAAATCGTCGCCCTCATGCTGTTCTGCAGTTTCGGCTCGAGCGGTTGAGAGGCGGGGGTCCCCCTAATCTCGGGCCCGAGAGCACACCGGCCTTGGAGGTGTTCGTGGGGCCCGCGCGGCGTGGGCGATCGGCCCCGAGGGCCTGGGCGGCGCGCGCGGCCGAGGGCAGCGCTGGCGCCGCGTCATCACGGCGCGTGCTGGGCCCATCAGCTGGGCCCTGGCGCTGGCCGTCCTCGCCAGCGAGTGGGAGGCGCCGTTGCCGGGCTTCCTGGCGACCGCAGGCGAGGAGGCGGAGGCCGACTGCGAGCCGCTCTTCGGCGAGCAGGGAGCGGGGGCCGCAGGCGAGCTGTTCAGGGGGTCGCGCGCGAGCTTCATGGCGCCGTGGGCGCGGTGGAACAGGCTCTACCTCCAGTCGCAGACGAAGCCGACGGGGGTGGTGCTCCTCCTGCTCACCCGAGTGTGTGTGTGTGTGTGGTTGTGTGTGTGTGTGTGTGTGGTTGTGTGTGTGTGTGGTTGTGTGTGTGTGTTGTGTGTTGTGTGTGTTGTGTGTGTTGTGTGTTGTGTGTGTGTGTTGAGTGTGTTGTGTTGTGTTGTGTTGTGTTGTGTTGTGTTGAGTTGTGTTGTGTTGTGTTGTGTGTGTTGTGTGTGTTTGTGTGTGTGTGCGTGCGTGTGTGCGTGCGTGTGTGCGCGTGCGCGTGTGCGTGTGTGTGTGTGTGTGTGGGGGGTGGGGGGGGGGGCAAAGAGCACCGCGTGGACGTCGGTGGGCCCGACGCACAGGGTTGTGTCTGTGAGCGTGCGGGACAAGAAGTTCGCCTTCAGCAAGCCCAAGCAGGGCTTCGCATGGACGGAGCACCCAATATTGACCGAGAAGCAGCGGGATGCAGCCCTGATTCCGCCGGAGCGGTTGATAGCTCGTTCGGAGTTGAAGGATGCCGAGGCGAGGTCGGAGAGAGCCAAGAATGCCGACCAGAAGAAGAATAACCATACTAAGAAAAAGAAGAAGAATAATGGAGAGAAAAAGAAGCCGAGCTCCAAGACGCAGACGGCGAGCTGGATGTTCAAAGGGTTGTCGACGGTCATGGTGGCCCGCTGGAGCTACCGCACCGCTGGGGCCTGGGGCTCGGCGGCGTTTCTCGGCTGGCGGCTGTGGCGCTACTTCGAGCTCGGGCCCTGGCTGAGCAGCGGGTGCCACGGCGCGCGGGCGGCTTTGCAAGCTTTCGAGGACTTCCAGTCGTTCGTGGAGCTGGTCAGCGACATGCACGAGAACGGAGACCTGGAGAAGATCGCGCGCGCCATCGGGGGCATCGCGGTTGCGGGGTACATGATGTGGCTGTACATGAGCGGCAATGGCGAGGACCGAGGTGACAGCTCGGACAGCGACAGCGGGAGCGACGACTGCTCGGCGGTGATCGGCGGACACGACGTGAGCGACAGCGACGACGAGCCCGACGCCAAGGCCTTTTTCTCCGAGCTGGCCAGGGGGCAGGCGGAGTTGGCGTCGGCCGTGATCGACTTGAAGGACAAGATGCGCTAGGAGGCGGGCGCCCGCCCTCCCATGCCCCCACCTCCCCACGCGCCGACTCCTGGCGAGGCGAGGCGCGAGGGTGCCCTTTTGGGGCGTGGGTGGCTGGGGAGGGCGAGCCCAGTGTTGGCGACGTCGACGCTTTCATCAGGAAGCTGAACGAGCACGAGGGTGCGGTCCAGAGGGGCTCGGCCAAGGCGACCGCGGGCTCGCCACCGACTCCCGTCAGCAGCAGTGCCAGCAGTGGCTCTTGGGAGAAGATCAGTGGCGACCTCGACGATCCGCTGAAGGACCAGATCGCGCAGTTCAAGCTGGAGTCCACCAACCCCAAGGACAGCCTGCTGAGCATGCTGCAGCAGTGCAGGCCTGCTGTCGGGGCCCAGGTGGGCGGCGTCAGAACGAGGGCGTCACCCACGGTGCTGGCGAAGCTCTAACGGGGCGGGCGGACCGCCCGTATCGAGACGCAGGAGTGGCTGCGTGCCAAGGAGCTGCAGACGGCCCCGGTGGCGAACGAGGTGAATATGCTGGCCATGGCCCTTGACCGCATGATGAGCTCGGGCGAGCACGACGCGCTGATCAACAGTCAGGCGTCCGAGCTGACGTGCTTGCGGCTCTACCCGATCTGGAAGGCTTACGAGCGGGCGCAGTGCCGCGCGGACTGACAGCGCCCCAAGGCGCAGAACGGAGGCAAGTGGAAGTCTAAGGTCGATTGGAGCCTGGCCGATGAGTACCTGCCTCTGGATGGCGATCGGGACAGCGAGAACTTGAAGGCCGACGAGGAGGCGCTGGAGAAGCTGAGGCGCCGCGCGACCCTGAACAAGCACCTGAGTCAAGGTGGTGGTGGGGGAGGCGGCGCGGACGGCGAATAGGTTGCGGCCGGTGCGATCGAGGTAACTACTGGCCAAGAGCGTGCTACAGGCACTGCGCCACGTTGCTGGGGAGGGTCGTCGACCCCTGCTCGCCAGCCGCGCGCCGCCGCCCTTGTCGGGCCCCTCGCGGGCCTGCTGGGCCGGGCGTTCTACGAGCCTGCCTGGGAGGAGGTTTCTGCCCAGGAAATTCTCGAGTCAGAGGAGGTCTACCTTGACTTTCTCGAGGCCCCCATACCGCGAGCTGGTCAGCCAGTGCGTTGTGGCGCAGGTCACCAGGTGGAGCCATCCCTGGACATCGCCAATGGATCCTCGGGAGCGCGATCCGCCGAGGACCTTGCCAGGCCTCCCTTTTCCCATGACTACCAGGAGATCGAGCGCCGGGCTGGGTTCTGCCAGCCTGCGCGTCACTTGGAGGAGGGTGGCGAGGACGATCTCGGCGATCAAGAGCATGGCCGCGGGCTGTGCGAAGGGCTGGCTGCTGCCGGCCCCCCTCAAGACGGCGGGCGAGGCGAAGGAGAGGTGGGTGTCGAGCAGCCCGCTACAGAAGAATAGCATCAGCGATATCGCGATATCTGGGACCGGCGCGCATGTCGGGCGAGCTGGGGCAACATCAACGACGGGAAGCGGCTATGGGCCGCCTCGAGGAGACGACGGGCAGCGGCCATTTTACGACGGTAAGGAGGAAGGAGGACATCAAGAAAGTGACGAGATTCAAGAAAGGAGATCTGTGCCCTCTCCGAGCTGGGCAAGTCTCACTGCCCAGCCTAGGTTCGACGCCGCTTCGTGTCCAGGACCTCTCGGCTTGCGCGGGCAGCTACATCGATTCGTTCGAGGAGCTGATGATCAAGAGCGCGGGCGAGGTGGACTGGGAGCGGTACGAGACCACGAAGAGCTACTCGGACCCGGCGCTGAGGAGCAAGGCCGAGAAGCTGGAACTCCTGTCCCGCATGTACCACGCGGGGATACTGGACTACGCGAAGGAGGTGCGGGAAAAGGTGGGACTGTTCACGGCGGCCAAAGGCGTCGACCCCGACTCAGGGGAGGTGCTGAATAGTCGCCTGATCTGGGGCTGCAGGAAGGTCAACGTTCTTTTTCACGAGCCGCCGCGGGTGCCGCTTGGGAGTCCCGCAGGCTTGGCCCTGCTGGAACTGGACGAGGTGGTCTTACATGGGCGGCGGCTCTCCTCCTTCCAGGGCGACGTGCCGGATTGGTTCTATCGACTGCACTGGGGATCTGAGCTGGCGGAGTTCTTTGTCGTGGAGGGTGTCTCGTCGCAGGAGCTGCACCAGTATGGCCAGGGGAAGGGGCTGGAGCTCTAGAAGCCCGAGCCCTCAGAGGTTGGACTTGGGGCAGCGAGCTTGGTGATGGGCTCAGCCTGGGCAGTCTTTCTGGTACATAATTGTTTGGCAGCGAGCTTGGGGGCTCTGAAGGCGCCGACCCTTGCGCAAGGGGTTCCGACCCCGAGCTTTCGCCGTCCGACACCCTCCACTTGACCTTCGTTGCAGCAGAGGGATCTTCCCTCGAGTGCGACCGAGGCGGTGGAGGAGGAGACGTCTGCGGGGGTGGCGGTGAAGCTCATCCTGATGCTGTGCATCGACGACTACGTCGGCTTTACCCTGAAGAGCCCTGGCGAGGAGGAGGAGGAGATTTAGCAGGACAAGGAGGAGGTGAAGCGGCTCTTGAACCACAAGGGTCTCGCAATCCACAAGGAGGACTGGGGGGAGGGGCTCGGCGCGGGAGTTGGGCTCGCGATCCCGGCGGCGAGGCCGCATGTCCTGCGGGCCCTAGCGAAGAAGTTCGCGGGGCTGGTCCTGGCGACGGAGGCTCTCCTGCTGGAGGACATCGCTCTCCTTCCGTTTTGGCGAGCCTGGTGGGCCGTTGGACGTGGGCGATGATGATTTCCAGGCCCGCCTTTGCCATATTGGACGAGACCTACAGGTGGATCAGAAGCTACGAGGTGGAGGAGTATGTCGTACCGCGGTGGCTACCCGAGATAGTCAAGAGCGAGCTCTCGGCGGTGGTGAACATCTCGATCTACATGGAGGCGGACTGGGAGGCGCCGTGGTGGCCACGAGCCTACATGGCCGACGCCTCGGAGAGTGGGCATGGATCTCTTGCTTGCGATTGCGACCTCGAGGAGGCACGAGCGGAGGCTGCTCGTGGGACGGAGGGGCTCTGGGGGACCTACTCCGAGATGGAGAGAGGTGGAGGCAGTCGGCGACGAGGAGGACCTACCTTCCCGACCACGGGCGGGCCGCCCGGGGGTGCTGGAGCTGTTCTCGGGCTCGCCGAGGCTGCTGGGCGCCATCAAGGAGCTCGCGAACTCTTGGGGGGGGGGGGGGGGGCGTGGGACATCTCGGAGGGGGTCGAGCACGACGTGCTGGTCAGCGAGAACCTGGAGTTGCTGCTGAGGAGGCTTCGCCAAGGCTGGTTCTGGCGGGTGCAAATCGCGCCCCCCTCCACTACTTTTTCGAAGGCACGGATCCCACCTTTGCGATCAGCGGAGCACATCTGGGGCTTCCCCGAGCTGGACGGGCCGAGCCAGGCCAGGCCACGCTCGAGGAGGGGAGTTTGCTGTGCTTGGCGGCGGTGGAGGTGCTGAAAATCTGCGGGGCCATGGCGATACCCTTCACGCTAGAGAGCCCGGCTGGCAGCTACATCTGGGCCTTCCCGCCCCTCTTGGAGGTCCGATCGACGACGGACGTTTGGAGGGTGGAGTTGGACTACTGCTCGTGTTTGGGGAGATCTGGAAGAAGCCCACCGCATTCGTCACGAGCGTGAAGGAGATGACCAGCTTGGCGAGGAGGTGCACTGGTACCTTTCGATGCTGCAGCCGTACTCAGAGGCCCCACCAGGAGCTGAGAGGCAAGTCGCCGCGTGGGCTCAGGTGGACTCAGTTAGCGTGTGCGTACCCGCTCGAGTTGTGCAGATGCCGCGCGGAGATCGCGGGGCAGCTCGAGCCTTCCTGGGAGACGATACCGTCAGGAGCAAGGCTGAGGCTGAGAGGAGGTCGTCCGCAGAACGCCAAAGCGGCAGGTAGTACCATCCCGCCGAAGGGCGTTTGGTTGAAGCACCGCTGGCACGTTCTGTTCTGCGGAAAGTGGGGACACCAGGAGCACAACAACATCCTGGAGCCGCGGGCGGCGGTGGCCACCCTGAGGCACCTGGGCAGGACATCTCAGGCCCGGGGCCGCAGGATTCTGATTTTCACGGATTCGCTGGCGTCGCTGGGCGCGCTGCAGAAGGGCCGCTCATCGGCGAGGGGCGTCTTGCACCTGTGCCGCATCGCAGGCATCATCCAGATGGCTTGCAGGATCAGGGGTTACTATCGATGGGTGCCGTCGGAGCTCAACCTGGCGGACGGGCCCTCGAGAGGGCTGCCCATCGGCGCGGCGGAAGAGACGGTCAAGCTACACGTGTCCCGAGGCGTCCCGCAACAACTCCAGCGGCTCTTGCATCAGCGGCAGGCTCGTCAAGGCACCGTCGCTGAGTCGGCACATCTGTAGCCTTCGGGATGCTGGCGACGCGAGGAGGAGCCGTGGGTGACCAAGGCAGCCAGAGCCCGCGCGCGCCCAGAGCAAAGGGGGCGAGTGCGCCGCCGCCGTTGGCCAAGAAAGGGGCGCGGGCCGGGGGCGAGGCGCAGCGCGACGAGCTGCTCTACGCGAACCGCCTGGTCATCCACGCCGTGGATGACGCGACCAACCTGGCCTGCCAGAAGGCGGTGCACGAGTTCCTGGCGGACGTCAAGAGGAACCAGCTGGACTTCGACACTTTCGAGGCGAGGGGCGAGGCGCTGGCGGACTACATATCCGACATGTGCTACGTGCGGCAACTGGGATTCGGGCGTGCCAATATGGTGTTCAATGGCTCCATGCGCGTCTTCCAGGACCACTCGGACCGGCTCCCAACGTCGGCGAGGGCGCTGAAGTCGTGGCAGAAGCTGGGGCAGCTGGGCGAAGGCGCCCCTGTCCCCATGGAGACGGTCGGTCTGGTCATCGGCAGGATGTTCCGCGCAGGCCGCTTGATCGAGGGCGCGGCGGTGCTCGCGCAGCTGGGCGGGTGGCTCAGGGAGCAGGGCTGGGGCCAGCTCAGGGCCGAGGACGTGTCCGAGGGGCCCGGGGGCCAGCTGGCTTTCACCCTTGGCAGGCGCGAGAGAGGGGGGAAGGTCAAGACGGGCGCGAACCAGGGCGTGGTGATCTCATGGCCGGTGACAGCGGCCGCGGTGCGGGCCCTGCTGCGGGGCTGCGCCCGCGGGGACCTCGTCTTCCCCGTCTCGCAGGACAAGTTCAGGCGCGAGTGGCACAAGGCGCTGGACGACGAGGGGGCTGGCCGGCACGGGCCCGCCGCATGCCATTCGGCTCTCGGGGGCGGCCATCTTCGCGGCGGGGGGCGGCCGCTTGGGGGCCGCCCGCCGCAAGGGCAGGCGGCAGACGACAGCGGCGCTGGCGCGCTACACGAAGACCCACATGCTGACCAACCAGCTGGGCAGGATGACGGACGAACAGGCACGCGCAGGCGTCGGCTTTTGGGCGGCACCTGCCGAGGCGCTGACTTCTTTCATCGAGGAGTCGCCCGCCGCCCACACTACATGGGCGAAGCAGCTGCTGGAGGAGCTGGAGCGGGCGCGCGGCCAGAAGGTCGAGCTCCCGATTTTCGAGGGAGGACGGGCGCAGACGACGGGCCGCCCTAGCACAGCATCCCGTGCCCGACACAGGCGCAAGGCGAGCGCCGCACGTGAACCATGATTGCTGGGCTTGTCTGTTCTGCCCGTCAGATGTGTTTGTCGCTCAGCCTTCTTGGCGTGCTGGAGCTCAGCTTTCGCGTGCGCGTTGGATTTATGACCAGCTTTCTATGTTGATATAGCCGGTGCTTGCCTGGAGGCGCGTTGACGCGTCCCCTGTCCTCACCCGCATTCCTCAAATTGAAGATCAGAACAACAATCGGACCAGGGTTTCTTTTAACAGGGGGGCTGGGGCACAACATAGAAGAATAACCCAAACCCCCCCGCCCTCATCTTGTGGCAAGGCTGGTGTTTAGGCAGGTATGCCAGTCTCGACCTGTTGGGGCTGGGACTGATGCGTTTCCGAGTTTCTCGCGGGCCTTTTTTTTGGAGGCCAGGTCAGGCGCCGCTCAAGGTTTGGGCCCAAGGTGGCTCGGCCACGCCTTCTAACACCTCGCAGGGGGACCCCCCTCTAGGCTCGCTCGCGGCACTCTCCTGGACGCACCTGCTGTTGCGTCGGATGTTCTGCCGTGGTGGAGCGTGCTCTTCGCTCTTGCTATTCAGTAGGGTTGTCGCTCCAGCTCCGCCTGCCCCGCTGTTAGAGGTCCCCGCGAGCTTTCAGTACAAAGCTGGTTAATCATAGAGGCGCCAATGTACATGCGTTTTTTCAAAACACACTTTTACAGTAGCATCGTCAGTGTTTCTAGCCGCCGAAATCGTCACCCTCATACTGTTATATATGGCTGCAGTTTCGGCCCCGCCACTCCCGCCCTGGGGCTATCACCCTTGGGACTGATGCGTTTCCGAGTTTCTCGCGGGCCCTTTTTGGCTTGGAGGCCAGGTCAGGCACCGCTCAAGGTTTGGGCCCAAGGTGGCTCGGCCACGCCTTCTAACACCTCGCGGGGGGACCTCCCCCTCTAGGCTCGCTCGCGGCACTCTCCTGGACGCACCTGCTGTTGCGTCGGATGTTCCGGTGCCGTGGTGGAGCGTGCTCTGGGCGTATAGCGCATGCGGTGCGCGCAGAGGATGTGCTCTCATTCGCGTTCCGAGTGCCAGCGCAATCATCCGAAAGCTGGGGTTCCAGCGCCCGCTGCGCCAGCGCCGTCGAACGCCGCCCCAGGCAGCGGGGGCGGCGGTGGCGGGGGAGGGGGGAAGAAGGAGAAGCAAACGACTATGGATGACGTCGAAGGAGGAGATTCTGGCTGGGGCCAGGATCGCAGTGGCCAGCACGAATGGGGGAGGCGGGGGCCGCCACCGAGCCCAGAGGAAAGCATCAAGCACAAACTCTTCCATCAACGGACACGGATGCCCCTTCAGTCGCGGCGCGCGCGCTTTCTCGGGGCCAGCGCCCTCGCCATCACCGCAAAGCAACGGCCGAAGCAAAGCTTGCGCTGAGTAAATGGGAGGCGCAGTCGGAAACCAGTGGCGGGTCGATTCCCTTCAGGCGAAAACCTGATCAGATCTCCGCCGCCGCTCAGAACGCCGAGAAGAACGCGGCGCCCGGCGGGCAGGGCGGGGGGGGCGGCCAAGGATGGCAAAGGCATGGGGAAAAGGCATGGAGATGCGCCAGCGCTGGAGGCACTCAGCTGGGCAGCCCTGTCCCATCGGAAAGGGTTGCTGAGATAGTGCGATCGCTCTCAGACATCCGCGGCGAGGCAGGTCGGCGCCCGGCGTCGCCGGCGCTGACAAGGACCGGGCCGACGCTAGTGGCGCCGCCCTGGCCCCGGGCAAGGGCGCGGCGGCGCACGCCGCCCCTGCGGTTTGAAAATCAGGGCCCCCCGCGTCGCCGCTGGAGCAAGTGGCTGGCTCGGACAGCCTCGGAGGCAGCGACCTCGGCTGTCGCGCGACAGGGCCAGTCGGGCGGCCCCGGCGCCAGGTCGCGATGGGGCGGTTGCCGACCCGCTCGCTCGACTGCCGCGGCGCCTCCAGGCCGGTGGAATTACGGCACCCCGCGGTCTGCTTTGGGCCAGTTGCGACGCGGCGAGCCGGAGCGAAGCGTCCTCCGCGAGGACGCGGGGCGCGAAAGAAGGAGCCTTGCCAATCGGCGCGGCCGCGCGCGAATTAGCCCTTCCACCCCCGCCCCGGCCGCGAGGGCGCCGCGCGTGCCCCGAAAGGGGCGCCCGCAGATGATCAGGACGTCACTTGGGGACGTCTTCGGGTCTGAACCTGGGCGGGCCAGGTTGCGGGCGGGGGCGGAAGACGAAAGCACACTGGGGGCTGGCTCGTGACGACGCGGCCTCTCCAGTGGAAGAAGTCTGGCGCCTGCGGGTCGACTGGGAGCGGACCTCGGCCGGGGGCCTCCCTGGCGCCATCAGCGGATCTGACGGCGACCGCGTCGTTGCTTCCGCGAGAGGACCAGCCTCGCACGGCGCGGGCCCATGAGGTTTTTAGCTGACACTGTCTGTGGATCCAACTCGATTGTTGATGATGTGATGTATTCCGCGATGGGGGGATGATGAGCAGAATCGCCCCTCCGGCTACGCCCATCACCCCTAACGCGGCAGGGCGGCAGTCGCGCGCTCCGGGCGCGGCGGGGATCACCAGCAACACGCTGCGCGGGGGGGTGTAGAGGCCATCATCATGCTGGAAACCCCGAGCGCGATATCAGTGGGCGGACTCTGCATGGACCGCGGCAGCATTTTCCATTGGAAGGCTGGCGGAGTTCCGCACTTCCACATACTGCTGCCATTTGGAGGACGCTTTGATCTCGCAGTGGATGGCAAGTTCCCGTGTCTCACTATGGGGGGCAGATGGGCCCTGGGCGAGGTAGACGAGGCAGTTCCAGGCAGCCCGGCGGGGCGACCCTGGCAAGGTGGGAGGTTCTCCGCCCCAGGCTGCCAGGCGCCGCGCGATTCGAATTGCGCTCGCGCAAGGCGATGGCCGAGGACACTTCCAATTCACGAACGGCGCCAAGGACACAACGTCCGAGCATGCCGGCGGAAGCTGTGCCTCGACCGATGCAGCTTTGCGCGGTCAGGACACGCTCGCTTTTTTTCCTGAGACCCACGGGGCAGCTCTTTGGGGCTGGACTGGTTCCAGAACAGGTGATTCTGACGACGTGACCTCAAGAGAAGTATTGACCAGTGACCGCGTCACGGGCGGTCGAGAAAGGCACCGGGCGGCTCGCGCGACAGCGTCGCGTGGTTCTGCGGCGGCGCTGGCCCCGGGCGACAAAGAGGTCGCCGAGGTTGTGCCTGAGGGGCCAGGAACCGTAGAGGTAGTCGACGACCTCGGCGTGTGTGACCCATAAGAGGATGCTGAACCCGCGGGGACTTCCAAGACGGAATGACTCAAACTTGAGGCCGTCTCCCGGCTGTCTCCCGGCAGCATCCACATGCGCATGCGCCGAAGAACCCTTGCTGCGCGACTTGCCAGTGGGCTGCGACGTTGAGGGCGCATCAAGGGCATAATCATAACCAGGTCTACAATCAGCTACGCCCCTACTCTGGGCCGACGAAGTTCGAGGGTCTGTGCTCTATGGGCCATTGGTTCGCAGCTGATGATCTCTCGAGGAGATTCCACGGTGAATCATCGCGCGCGACGTTGCGCGACTGGTTTGCGGGGTTCTTGGCCAGCCAAGGAATTCACGACACATCGGCAGAGCATGCGGTCGATTTTATGGCCAATCTCCAGACGCCGAACAAGCAATTGGCGCGCGCATACACGGAAGCGGCACGTTTGCTCAAACGGGCATGCAAGTCACTCGACGCGCATCCCTTGAGCGAGTCGGCGACCGCTCACGACTGGACCCAACCTGCCAAAAAGAACCAGAAATCCGTTGCGAAGCGAGCGGGCGGCATAGTTCACGACGGAGCTCGCGCGCCCCCGATGAGCCGGCTTGCCCGCGCCGTTTTGGGCACGCGCTGCGCTGCGCCACAATGCGCACCAGAGAGGTGCCGACGAGTCGCCGCGGAGGCAGACATTTGGAAGACCTTTGGGAGACCTTTCGATTCCCCTCTTGCGCGCCCTTCGGGTCGGCGATCCGATATTTGCCGCCGCCTGACGCCCGCGCCCATCAACCAAAGACCAGTCCGAGGACGCGGATCGACATTTACTTGGGATATGCCCAGCATCATGGGGGCCGAGGAGGACCCGACCATTATTGCATGCCGCCAGATCAGCTGGAGGGCCTTATTTTCAGAACATGCATGAAGAAGGACGGCCGAAGGGCCGTCGTCCAGAGGTCTGGAGAACTCTGGGCCGACACCGTCGTAGAAGACGGCGAGGTTGTTAGCCTGGATGGCAGCGGACAACAGGCCTCCGGGAGCTACTGTTCTCTTCCCGTTGCGGAGGGCTCACGACCTGGCGTCGGCGACGGTGCCATCTATCAACCTGGGGGGCCTGCTTTCCTTCGATCGCGGCGCTGGCGGCGGGCTGGCGACGGGCCGACCAAGACCCCGGGCGGGGCCCAGCCGCCCGGGGAGAACTCCGCGTCGTCGAGCGGGAGTGCTGCGCGCGAGGGCCAACCGCCTCCTGCCCCGACGATGGAGCGGGAGAGGTGGCCAGAGATGGGGCCGGAGAGGGCCCGGCCGACGACGGGGGCCCATCGGGGCCGCCTCTCGTTTATTCCGCCGCCTGGAACGGCGCTCGGCCCGCTGAGTGCCGAAAAAAGGGAGGTTAGTCCGACAAATGGCGATCGTGGCCTGGCAGACTCGCCGCCCCCCCCCCCCGCCCCCGAGCGCGGAGGGCGAATGTCCGAGCATATCATGGCCAGGGCGACCCAGGATTTGGCGACGGGGGGGCGCTTTGAACGCGCGGTCGCAACCGCGGGAGAGACTGCGCGCGAAGTCCGCTCATATCACCATCTATATGCTTATCTACCGCCGACGTCTCGGCATAGGCATTGGCGCTAGGTGCCGCGCCGCCCCCTCCGCGGCGCATGGGAAAGGGGCTTGCGACCTCCCCCCCTGCCTTCCTCCACCTACGGGGAACGCTGGAGGTCCGACTCTTCTGTCGCCAACCTACTTGCACAGGTTAGCAGCCTATGACTTCGCGCTCTCCGTCGCGACACCCCGCCTCGTCTTCGACTCTGCCGCGCGGCGCCGGGCCCCACGGGGGCCAGTGCCACTGCGCGCGCAGGGTCTTCGACGGAGAGAGGGCGCCGCGGCGCCGCGGAAAGGGCGAGGGGGCCGGCGATGCCGCCACCCCCTCTGTCAGGCGACGGCATCGCCGCGGCGCTCGAGGCTGCGCGCGGGGACCCCGTCTCCGATTCGCCGCCCGCGCGCGCGCCCTCTCGCGCGCTTGGGCAACGTGCCCCGGTGCCCGACGCGCCCGAAGCGTTTTCTGGCGCCCCTCTCCTCGACGCCCTCGCCGGTGGAAACGCCGGCAGTTGCCCTCGGAGCCGCCGCTGGATTCGCCTCGCCTCCTTCTTCTTCTCCAACCCTCGCTGGCAGAAGCGCCCGCGGAGGTGGCGCCAGAGAGACGCCTCCTCAGAGCGCCTCCGCGCGACGCCGCCGCCGGGCGACTTCGCGCCCCCCGCCGCGGTTTCCATGTCAGAGCACGCGCGAGCCATTGACGATCGCGCTGGGCGGGCAACTCAGCGAAGGGCCCCTGAGCGGCATCGCATCCAGCCCCCCGCCAGGGGCAACAGTCGAAGCCCCTCCCAGCCCAGAGGCGCCCCCGGCAGAGCTCCCGGCGGCGCGATGTCGCACCGCGCGCATCACCCTCGGCCAGCGACCTAGCCGAGCTTCGAGACCAGGTTGAAACTTACACGACCCAGCAAACTCTGGTCTTGCAGCGCAGACAGCAACACTTACTAAGGCAAGAGGTCCGTCGCGCCCTTGCCCTCATCGACGCTCGGATCGCTGAAGGTCGATCGATCCTCGCCCAGGTCCAGCATCAAGTCGTCCGCATGGAGTCGCACCGAGGTTCCGATTGCAATTCAGACGCCCCGCGATCACCTCCTCGCTGCGGGGGCCCGACTCGCGAGCGTCAGGGGCACGGGCACCGCCGCTGGCAGGACACTACACGACGAGCTCCTGACAGCGCGGCAGGTTCCAGCCATGGAGGTGCATGGACTTACGGATCCACAGCTCCGAGAGGACCTCCATATGCTTCGTGGCCAGGTTGAAGGAAGTGACTATTGCCAACCTACGCTCCCGAAATGCCACGCTCACGTCCGAGCTGCGCGGCAAGCTGCGCAGCGCTGCGATGGCCATCGCCCAAGGTCTCGACGCTCCAGAGGGACGCGCGCCAACGCTTGAGAGCCGAGTCTCCGGTCGAGCAGCAGTTGCCTGACATAAAATCTTCCCTGGCTGAGTTGCGCGCTGCACGGGCCCAGACGGATCAGCTGGGCACCTCGCCTCCAGTTTGCGATTTCGCCACCCTCGAAGCCCGATTGGCCGAGACGCGGAAGACGGCGGACCGCGCGCAGCTACGACTCACGTCGATCCCCCACGAAAGAGACGCTGAAGAGGCACGGGTCGAGGATGCACTCGCCCGTTTGGAACAAGAGCTCGAAGCGCACTACCGACGAATCCATGACTTAGAGCATCGGCTGGACCGGCACCCCAGCGAATTCGCGACACCAACGACGAGACACGTGGTCTACGACAAAGCGTCGAGAAGATGCATATTGACACTGCGACAACTGAAACCACTATAAGGGCCCACGTAAGCGACGCCTGGTTTCACAATCCGACCCCACCTCCACAACCGAATGACGACTGTGCCCCAGCCCTCGCCGATGGAAACATCCTCGCTGGACAAACGCGACGCGCGTCACCAGTCGCCGCCTCTGCAGTTGCCTCCATTCAGACGCGTCGCCATCGCCAGTTCCACCGGTCCCACTGCAGAACTTCTCGCAGTTCTCTCTCGGCGGCACCGCCCCTGTCAAAGAAACGGGCATTCCGCGCGCGCCTCAACTGCCACGTACCGCCCAGATGGTCAGGAACAACTTTGGTCAGATGCCAGGAGTGGCAACATATGGTCAGGAACAACTTTGGCAGCTCGTGCGGACGACCTGCCAAGGCATGCGCATTCTTTTGCGTTGCCGAATAACCTGCTACC
>CAUYUJ010008269.1:132500-135000 GCA_963575745.1 Prorocentrum cordatum | reverse complement strand
TAGTAGGACTCATAGTAGTGCGAGTAGATATGGTAGTAGTCGTAAGAGTAGTTGTAGGTGTAGTAGTACGAGATGATGTAGTCAAACGAGTATGAGTAGTACTAGTAGTAAAAGTAGTACGAATCGTAGGAGAAGAAGTAGTAGTATATGTATTTTCGAAGCCGCTCGGAGGCCTCTTGGGGCGTCTTCGGCGCCTCTTGGGGCCTCTTGGGCACCTCTTGGGGGTATCTTGGGGGCCTGATGGAGGCCTCGTGGTGCCTCCTGGGGACCTCCTGTGGGCCATCTGGGGACCTCTTGGGGCCATCTGGTGGACCTCTGGGGGCCCTCTTGGGGGGCTTGTATGAGCGCTGCCCCTCCTCCTGGTGTGACTCGTTCGGGCTCCTCGTGGTGTGAGTCGTTCGAGGCCCGCGTCGTGGTGTGAGTCGTTCGGGCTCCTCGTGGTGTGAGTAGGTCGGGCGCTTCGTCCTGGTATGAGTCGTTCGGGCCCCTCCTTGTGGTGTGAGTCGTTCGGGCTCTTCGTGGTGTGAGTCGTTCGGGCCCCTCGTCCTGGTGTGAGTCGTTCGGGCTCCTCGTGGGGCCTCTTGGGGGCCTCTTGGAGCCTCTTGGGGCCTCTTGGGGGCCTCTTGGGGGCCTCTTGGGGGCCTCTTGGGAGCCTCTTGGGGGCTCTGGGGGCCTCGTGGGGGCCTCTTGGGGGCCTGTTGGGAGCCTCTGGGGGCCTCTTGGGGGCCTCTTGGTGGCCTCTTGGGGGCCTCCTGGAGGCCTCTTGGGGGCATCTTGGGGCCTCTTGGGGGCCTCGTGCGACCTCCTCAGAAGCGCAAATGAGCGCTACCCCCTGAGAAGGACAAAATGAGCCCAAAACCCTCGTAACATCAATGATTTTGCTAGGAAGGAAGATGAGCGCGGCCCCCTCGGGAGGCCAAAATGGGGCCAAAACCATCGTAAAAGCAAGGATTCTGGCTTCACAGAAGAGGAGGGGGCTACAAGAGCGCCCCCCCGTCGGGGCCAGAATCCTCGTGATGGTCGTCGTTTTTTGGCCCTCCCAGGCGTCGAAAAAGACCCCCCTGACCACCCGCGGGACTCCCTGTCCAGGCCCAGGGGGAGGGGGTAGGGGGAGGGGTAAACCCCTCCCCGAAGGGGAAGAAGGGGGGTTGGGGGGTTCAGGACATAGGGGGCTCTCTAAACCACTCACGCCCAAAGGGCTGGTGGGACTTGCTGCTGGACTCTCGGCAGTTCTCAATACTGAGCTCCGGCACCGAACGCAGAGCCTCACAGCTCAAGAGCGTAAAGCCGGCTGCGTGTTGAAGGGTAGACAGATAGATCGGACCATCCTACAATCTTACAAGGCCACCGACGTCGACGACGCGACGCGTGATTCTGAACGTCTACAACTTACTCTTATCTGGTACGACGACTGACAAAGGTTTATTGTGGACTGGGAGAATCTACTCTTGGAGTGCCGCGAACCACCAGAAATCAAAGTGTTTGCGCCATTGTTCCGAATTCAGTTCCGCAGACATCAATGGATTAAGCAGGATATGCACGAAGATGAACGCGAACGACACCAATCGCACGCACGATTGGCCCCAAGAACGCGCTCTTGCCAACCTCGAGACGCATCGAATCGAACGCAACCAGCGCAATCTCGAGAACGAAACGACTGGTTACCAGACAGTCGTCTGTGCTTGTTTCAGGTCAGGACGCTGCAAGACCAGAGAAGGGCGCAAGCTGCTACGCGCAGGATCTGGCAACCGTCCCACGCGGCGACCTTCATGACGACCATCGACTGCCGGCAGAGACGCCCGCGAAAGATGACCTTCTACAGGCAGAGGTCCCAGGCCACCGCCCGAGGAAAAAAGCAAACAGAACTTTTGATTCACTTTCGCGAAACACGGCTCCTGCCCACAACGAGATCGATGCACATATCCACAGATTGCCACCCAAAACTACACTGCAAACGTGGCAACAGCTGCCGATTCGCGCACATCGATCCTGGCGCGAAGACTCCTGAACGGAGCCCCGCGACGCTCCCGATCATCACTGATCAGGGGACCCCAACCGCGACCATCATCGAGGACGTTCCCCCACCAGGAGCTAAGCCGATCCACATCTCGCGGCTACAGCCGATCACCGTCGACCCGTTGCCGAAACCGCACTCTTGCAGCAGCCCGGCACAATTGACGGCGTGATCGAACGTATGTGACCCGCTAACAGATGCATACCATACCCAATCCACATTCACGGCACCTACGTTTCGACTTCGCAAACATTGACATCATCACTAACACGGTTCATCACCGATCTTACGAGTTCCCATGAACCATGCGCCAATGTGTTCATTTGGAGTTGGTGAGCCGCGCGTTCGAGATCGCCACAGCGCGCATGGTGGACAGTCGCAAACATCATAACCATAATCATCATCACGATCTCATTCATCGCATATGCCTCTTTGTTGGACCCGCCGCTGACGGCGGTCCCGATCATAATCACCGCTATGATTATA
>CAUYUJ010008269.1:17500-127500 GCA_963575745.1 Prorocentrum cordatum | reverse complement strand
GCACTCGGCACGAACTTTTTTCCTAGCCAGCACGGTTCATGCGGGATTCGAAAGCCAAAGATCCGAAACACGGGGTTGCATTTTCAGTGCAGAGCGCAGCTGGTGCACAACTCTTGTATGGAAGTCTCCAAGTCTTGAACGTGAGCGACAAAACACTTGCTCATATTATGACATGCGTTTGGTGTCCGATTCCGGACCATAGAAAGGGCAGTGTCGTATATGTGCAGGGGAGACTATTTTACCCAATCTTCATTTCGCCAAAGAGATCGTCAGGTACCTGCCCTCCTGCGCAGGCTCGCTGACTCAGAATATGTCCGTCTGTCTGTTTGCAGCCTTGCATCCCTGACAGACGCGTGGGCAAACATACATAAAACAAAAGTTTGGCTTGGATGTGCATTCGTACGCGGGCAGAGGGCAATGCAAAACATGCCCTGGCCCGTATCGTCTATGGTACTCACGCCCAAGATCTGGCAGCCCACGGCGCGCAACAATTCACGCGCAAGACACCATATTTTCGCGAGCGTGCAGATTCGAGTGACCGCCAAGAAGAGGCAACGACCGGTAGGTGATGGAGTTCAGTTTCGTTCTTTTGTGAATGCTCGTAGTTTGCGGAAACATGCGCAAGACAGAATGTGACACATACAAATGCGTGCCCGAACTGTAGACTGATGTCGCCCACTGCTGTCCCGGGCGCCCCCAGCGTCTGCGGCAGGCCAAATTTCTAGGCACGCCGTCGGCATCGCACACCTATCGTTCGACTAGTGAGCCGTCGTTGTGCGAAGAGATTTCCATCTCTACTTGGACGCATCCTGGCTTAGCTAAGGGTTATAACACTTAACATCGTTTAAGTTGGTTTAGCTAAGCTTTAAGATGATTTAATTCGGTTTAACTTGATTTAGCTAAGGCTTAACATGACTTGGCTTTGGGGTAAGGAAGTTAACGACAGCTAAGGTGTTATGTAGGTGTATGTAAAGTTATGTAAGTCATGTTAGACCGTGTTAAACTAGGTTAAACCATGTTAAGGAAAGCTAGCGAAAGCTAACTCAAGTTAAGTGGTTAGCTAATGTACGTTAAAGTAAGTTAAACCAACTTAAAGTACGTTAACGTAGGTTGAATCATACCAGCGCCATCGCGATGATGGGGAGAGGACGGGGCGAGGAGGAGGGGACGGGGTGCGCATAAGGAGGAGGAGGGGCCGCCTCTGCAGCTGCAGCCCCTCGCAGCATGGAGCTGTAGCTCGATTTGTTGGGCGCGGCTGCAGCCGCCGCGCGCATGCGGGCTCATTTTTTTCACCCGCTAGCTATAGCCAGGCGGGTTGAGCGCAGTCGCGCGGCCTCCACTGAGGGGCCACGCGGGCGACGCCCGCATGACCTCGTCGAGCGCCACCCACTGCAGCGTGGCGCCAGCAGTCGCCCAGACGCTCGCGCCGCGGCTGCTGCCAGCGCCGCGGCGCGCCCACCGCTCCACCAGCGCCGCGTTGAACGGCTGCGGCACCCGCGGGGGGCACGCGATGGCGACCAGCTGCCGCACCGTGCCCATCACGTAGCCGCCCCCCGCGTCCCACGGCACCGCGGCGTCGCCCGCGGACACGCGGTCGCACTCGTTCAGGCGACCGTGCTTGGCGACCCTGAACTCGAGCCCAGGGGAGCCGAACACCGCCCTCAGCTCCGCCGCCAGCCGCCTCGGCGCGGGCAGACCAAATAACAGCGCCAGCAACGGAAATCAGGCGCCTGGACGCGGGCTTGCTCGGCTGCAGGGGCCCCGCGTCCTCGGCGAACTCGTCGTCCGCGACGCCGTGCATCCGCTCGGACTTGCGCCCCGCAAGACGCTGCGGCCCCACCTGTCGCAGACCGAAGCGGCGCTGCTGAACAGGTGGTCGGCGAATTGCTTCACCGCCTTGCGCTTCCGATCCAGGGGCCAGCACGTGGGCAGCGGCCCGGACTTCGCGATCAGCGCGGGCACGCGCGCGAGGCCCGCGCCCGCGCCCGCGCGCCGTGCGGGCGCGCGGGCGGGGAGCGGCTGCAGCCGCGATGGGGCATCGTCGTTGTCATCGTCGTCGTCGCCACAATCATCATCAGCAGCATCATCATCATAATCGTCGTCGTCATCATCAATCGCAATCGTCATCGTCGCCGTCGCCATCATCATCGCCGTCGTCATCATCCCCATCATCATCATCATACTCATCATCGTCCTCATCGTCATCGTCATCATCATCCACTCATCATCCTCATCCTCCTCATCGCCGAGCTGCAGCTCGGCGACGCGGGGCGGGGCAGGCGGGCGAGCGGGCGAAGCGATTGCATAATGAAGCTTCGGCGTCATCTGGCCCTCGCCGCACAAGCGCTCGAACTCGCCCAAGTAGGCCCCCACTGCGCGCTGCAGCGCCGCCGCGTCGACTGGCACGCGGCGGGCCTCGACGACGGCCTCGACGATGTCGACCAGCTGGCCGAAACACCGCGCGCGCGCCGCCAAGTCGGGCGCCCCGCGCGCCGACGACGCTGCGCGGAAGAAGTGCTTGAGCCAGGGGGCCAGCGCGAGGCTCTCGGACGCCGTCGCCTTGAAGCTCACGTTCTCCCAATGGCTCTCGGCTCGCTTCGGCGCAAATGCGCCAGCCGTCTTGCCATCGCAGGGCTTCAGCCCTTTGCGCCCGATGGCGGACCGCTGGAAGGTCTGCGCGGCCACGTCCACGACCTTGCACGTGATACCGTGGCCTTGCGCCACGCGCATCAGCTGGCCCACGTGGAAGCCGAAGACGCCGTTGGCGAAAATGACGTGCATCACGTCCCACATGCACGTCTCCATGGGGGGTAGAGCTTGTGCATCGCGCGCTCGTTCCCGGGCAGGCCGCTCGTCACGGCGAGGGCCCAACCGAGGTTGGTCTCCAAGTCCTCCAGCTTGCCCTTGCTTCTGGGCATCAAGGAGAGTGCCCGCAGCTGCCTGGAGATGGCCTGCAGGACGGGGACGGTGACGGGGACGAACTTGGCGCTGTCAGCACACGTGTCAGGGACGGCAGTCCCTGTCGGGTCGTGAAGGTGGACCTCGCGGACGCTTTTTGCGCCGTACACATTAGTGCACATGAGGCATGGCTTCAGCCCACCAGACCCTTTGCACCCATATATTGCATGGATGCCGCCATCGCCGGCCAGTATAGCACCTGGCCGCAGAAACAGGTGAACAGGCCGACGACGGCGCTGGCCAGCCCCGACACACCGCTCACTGCTTTCCTGGCCAGCAAGCGCCGCACGATGGCAACCTCCATCCACGCGTCCTACCGGGGGGCGCAGGCCGCGTGGCGCTGGATGGGCCGCAGCCCAGAGTCTCGAAGTTTGGGCGCTTGGAGTTCGGAGGTTGTGAGGGTGGATTGGCTGCAGCCCAGAGAATGGAGTTTGCGTCGCCCGAGTCGCGTCCTCGTTGCTCAGGGTCGCTGGGCCGAGCTCGAGGATGCTCCAGTACCAGCCCCAGCACTTCCTGTGCAGGGTCTGGGCAAGTGCGCTGCCAGGCATGATCTCGTCCGAGGAGACGACGATGGTCCACGGGTCTTGCGGCGTGGGCTGCCGCATGTTCCAGGCGTCCTCCACGCGCGCGGCGAAGGAGCTGCGGGAGCTGACCATGCATGTAAGCATGGCCTGCGGCGTTTGGACCTCGAGGTCAAAGTGCCCATCGGGGTCGTTGTTTGGCACCTTTATATCCCTGTGGATCGGGCGGCAGGCAGCGCGGTGAGCGCACGACTCGCATCGCGCCCCCCGCAGGCGGTTGCGGTTGCCGCTCGGCAGCTCCTCGCGCTCAGCTATCTCCAGGAGCGCGCCCAACGCTGCTTGGCTGCAGAACGGCAGGGAGGCACGCAGCCTGCACAGCTCACCATTCGCAGCCTGGCGTCGCAGATCGCGGGCCGCGGGGGCCGCGCCCGCAGGCGCATCAGCGCGCGCGCGCAACCGCGCCGCGGGCGGCGCCGCGGGCGCCGCGGGCGGCGCGCGAGCGCGGCGGGGGGCGCGCCCCCAGCGTGGCCCCCTCAGCGCGGCGGCGGGCGCATCGGCATCACTCCCCGTCGCGAATCGTTTCCTCGCCCAATGCTCAATGCCGCGAGCGGCGGCTGCAGTCGCGCTCGTTGCCACCGCCGCCGCCGACGTCATCATGCGGCGTTGGCTGCAGCCGCCGTCGGCATCACCACGCGGCGGCGGCTGCAGCGCCCCCGCGCGCTCGCGCGCAGCGGCGGCGGCAGCCGCGCTCGGTCGCGTCGGGCGCTGCGGCTCAGCGTTCGTGCATCGCCGCCGTCGCCGCCATCGCCGTCGCCATTGTCAACGCCCGTGCCTTATAAGCGACAGTATCCGACCGCGGCGGGCACTCACGGCAGCATGAGTAAGTCCCCGTCATGGCCCATCACGCGGACCTCCTGCGGGCCGTCGGCAAGCAACTGGCAGGCAAGGCGGGCTTGGCCGCCGTGCCGGTGCAGCGGCGTCTAGCGAGGGCACGCGCAGCGGCAGCTGCCGTGATCTACCCATATGCCGATCCTCCAAGATCGGCTCATCATAGTGGGCGTAATAGTCGTACTCGATACCCGCGAGCCTGAAGATCCACGTGCCGTCGAACCACCTGGGCACGGACGACGCGCGACATCCCGCCCGCGCTGGTGCATCCCGCCCACTTGCGGGCGACCATGTTTTCGTTGACCACGTTGGTCATCATCCAATAGAACAGGGTCTTCAACTGTGGGCGCGGCTGACATTTGAATGGCGACGCGGCGGCCCAGCCCCTCGCCTTGCCCAGTCGCTACACCGCGGGCTGGCGCCACGCTACAGCGCGCGCGCCCTCGTAGTTCCACGCCGGTCGGGTCACCAATAAGCGCCGCCAATGGAGGGCCGAGGCGCTGACGTGTCCCGCCCAGCCGTGGACATGCGGGGTGCGCGGTAGGCGCGGAGGCCATCGAAACATTGCGGCGCGGGTTCGGGCGGGCGCGGGCGGGGCGGGGCGGGGTCGCCAATTGAGACGACGCAGCTACGCTTGCAACAACGTCCCCGTGCCTGCATGTAGCGAAGCTACAGCTCCGCGGGACAGGAAGGGCTGAGGGCGTTAACAATCGTGCGCCGAGCGCGGCGCGCGCACTGGCGAGCCCAATCCCGCCGACGCGCCCCCGCGGCGGTTCTACTAGGCGCGCTACTTGAGAGGCTTGATGTCGATGCCCGCCCTGATCGGCGTGATCGGCTTGATCGGAGCCTTGCCGAGCAGGTAGAAGAACGAGCCCACATCAGCCTGGCTGAGCGGAAAGGGGGGCTACAGCCCGTGGGGCAATGGTGATGGTGATGTGATCGAGTACGGCACTGAAGCGGCGGGGGAGATGATGATGCGGAATGGGATGTCGACGGCGGTGGCGGCGTGGAGCTTCAGCTCCAGGGAGGCCCGCCTTCGGCCGCATGCTGAAGTATTTCGTCAGTTTCTGCTGTACCTTCACCTTCCCCTTCTGCTGGGCCTTCACCTTGACGCTGAAGCATTTGGTCAGCAGCTGCCAGGTCTTCACCTTGGTGACGCGGCCGTCGGGCAGCGGGATGGCCACGTTGCTCAGGTTGCTGAACCTGCTGCGGCAGGCAGCAAACACGCTGACAATATTTGTTACAGCAGGTGCCAACGATAACACATGCTGCAGCATGTAAAACAAAGCGATTGGCGTTGCCGTCTCCGTAGAGCAACTCGTTGGGAGACATCATCGAGCGCGCCGCCGCTTGGCGTGCACTCCAATGCTCCCCGCGATTGAGGCTCATGGCGGTGCAGTACCTTTGCTGCAGCAGGTAACGCAAAGCGCATGCAGCGTTACGTCGGCCGCGGCGCAGCTACAGTGAGGGAGCCCTCGCAAATGTCTGAGCCCTCGCAGATGCATATGCAATGGTTGGGGGTGATTGCCGCTGAAGCTTCAGCTCCAGCGGGGACTGTGATCGGCGGAGTTGGGAGCTTCAGCTCAAGCGGTGGGGGGGGGGCTTCAGCTCCAAGGGGTACGGTTCATGGTCAAGAGCTGAATCAACACATAGATCCGTTGATATAAGCGCAGGCGGCGGCGCCGACGATGACGACGACGACGACGACGACGTCCTCAGCGAGCGCCCGCGGGGCGCCTCAGCGCGGCGGCAGGACGCTTCCTCACGGCAGACGGCGCGCCCCCGGCGTCGGCGGCGGCGGGGCGGCGGCGGGGCGTCATCTTCCCACCCGCCATTGCGGTGGCGGTGGCGATGCCGTCCGCGGCGTCAGCGTCGTCGTCGGCAGCGGCGCTGGCAGCGGCGCTGCCAGCGCTGGCAGCGGCGCTGGCGGCGCCAGCAGCTGGCGGCGCTGCCAGCGGCGGAGGCGCCCCTGGAGGTCCAATGGCAGCGGCAATGGAGGCCCACACATCCGCCAATGTAGGCGCCACCCCTGTCCCTGATGGCGGCGGGCGGTTCGCCACGTGGCATCCAATGGTGCGCGGCGCAACCACTGGCGACGTCGACGCCGCGCATCTTGCCATCATCATCTGCATGGCCACCAGATCTGCTGCCGATGGCGGCCCGCTGCTGGCGCCAAGTCCTGCAGGATCATAAGTGGGAACAGCGCGCCGTTGCATCGGCAATCGCGGCAACCGGAGCGCGCGCCACCGCTGCAGCGGCAGCCGCGCCAACGGCGGTTGCCGATGCAATGGCAAACGCGCGGGTTGGCACACACGCGGCCCTTTAAGCGCACCGCGCGTCGTGCGAATGGCCCCGAATGGGTACTTGGGGCGCGCAGCTCCAGGGGCCCCTGACATGGGCACCGACGCGCGCACCTCCAGGGGCTGGAACGGCGGGGCAGCTGAATCTCGAGCCCTCGCAGCTGCAGCTGCACTGGTTGAAGCCCAAGTGGCAGTACTGCTCAAGCTTCAGCTGCAGCGGGGAACGCGAGTGGTGGACGGGGGTTGGCCAGGAGGTCTGATTTCAAGGGCCGCACCAAACCATAGCTTAAGTATAAAGCGCTCGGCTCTAGTCGGCAGGCTGGTCACACGCGCGCGATCGGGTCGGGGCTCCTGCCCGCCGAACCGCTCATGCGCCCCAGCTGCTACCCGCCGCAACTGCTACCCGCCGCCGAATCGCCTACCCGACGAAACCCGCGGCCACCGCAGACTTGCGCGTGCGGTGGCGCTTGCCCGACGGCTCCACCCACGTGGTGTCGGGGTGTCCGTGGTTTCCGCTGCCCTCGCCGCGGATGTAAATTTGGGTCCACCATCCGCCCTTGGCCTTCGCCATCTTCGGCGCGGCGCCCTCCTTCGCCGAGGCAGCGGCGGGCTTCATTTTCACCGGAGCCGCCGTCGCCATGGCGGGCCTCTTGTTCACCGAAGAGGGCGCCGCGGCGGGGCGCTTCAGCGCCCTTGCCTCGCCCTTGGCGTTGGCTTTGCCCCTGGCCTTGGCCTTGCCCTTCGTGCCCTTGGCCGCGGCAGCCATTGCCGCCGCCGCGGCGTCTGCGGCGGCGTCTTCGTCGTCGCCGCCGCCGCCAGCGTCGCCACCGTCTGCGTCGCCCTGGCCAGCTGCCGCCTCTTCGCTAGCACCAGTAGTTGGCGGCAGCGGGATCGGGCGCGCGGCGGTGCTGCCAGTCCCGACTGCGGCCGCGGCCTTCGCCAATGCGCCGCCCCTCTTTGGCTTGCTCAGCGGGGGTGCAGCGGCTGCTTTGCCCGCCGCGCGGCCGTCCTCGATTGCGAGGAGCCCCCCCGCGCTGGGCGGGCACCCGCCGTAGTTGGTGAGGAACCGCGCGGCTGCCTGATGCTTTCATGGTATGTTATGTTATGGCTGTGATTCCCCACATGCTTCGTGGGGTTATGGTTTTCTTCCCTTCCGCGGCTCACCCGCGTCTCCTCCTCCTTCTCCCCCCTCTCCTTCTCTCCCCTGCCGCGCCGCGCCCGCGCTCATTCACCTCGCTCAGCTCAGCACAGCACGGCGCAGCACAGCTCGGCTCAGCTTAGCTGAGTACACAGGGGGTGGTCTCCCTATGCGTGCCAGGGTCGCCCAGGCATAGCAGGCGTGGCATTTGCTCGACGCCGTAGGGGGTGCGCAGGGGGTGGTCCATGAGCGCGGCCGCTATCCACGACACTGTCGCAAAACCTAGCAGGCGTGACACTTTCTCGACACCAGAAGGGGGCGCGCAGGGGGGTGGTCCCTGAGCGCGGCCGCTATCCACGACACTGTCGCGAAGCCTAGCAGGCGTGCCTACGCCGTAGGGGGTGCGCAGGGGGTGGTCCCTGAGCGCGGCCGCTATCCACGACACTGTCGCAAAGCCTAGCAGGCGTGGCACTTTCTCGACACCCGGGTGGGTGCGCAGGGGGTGGTCCCTGAGCGCGGCCGCTATCCACGACATTGTCGCAAAGCTTAGCAGGCGTGGCACTTTCTCGACACCAGAGGGGGTGCGCAGGGGGTGGTCCCTGAGCTCGCCCGCTATCCACGACACTGGCGCAAAGCCTAGCAGGCGTCGCAGTTTCACGACACCGTAGGGGGTGAGCGCGGCCGCTATCCACGACACTGGCGCAAAGCCTAGCAGGCGTGGCAGTTTCACGACACCAGAGGGGGTGCGCAGGGGGTGGTCCCTGAGCTCGCCCGCTATCCACGACACCGTCGCAAAGCCTAGCAGGCGCTGCAGTTTCACGACACCGTAAGGGGGGGCGCAGGGGGTGGTCCCTGAGCTCGCCCGCTATCCACGACACTGGCGCAAAGCTTAGCAGGAGTGGCAATTCACGACACCGTAGGGGGTGCGCAGGGGGTGGTCCCTGAGCCTGCCCGCTATCCACGACACTGTCGCAAAGCCTAGTCGACACCGTAGGGGGTGCGCAGGGGGTGGTCCCTGAGCTCGCCCGCTTCCACAACGCTGTCGCAAAGCCTAGCAGGCGTTGCAGTTTCACGACACCAGAGGGGTGCGCAGGGGGTGGTCCCTGAGTTTGCCAGCTGTCCACGACACTGTCGCAAAGCCTAGCAGGCGTGGCAATTTCACGACACCGTAGGGGGTGCGCAGGGGGTGGTCCCTGAGCGCGGCCGCTATCCACGACATTGTCGCAAAGCTTAGCGACACCAGAGAGGGTGCGCAGGGGGTGGTCCCTGAGCGCGGCCGCTATCCACGACACTGTCGCGAAGCCTAGCAGGCGTGGCAATTTCTCGACACCAGAGGAGGTGCGCAGGGGGGAGTCCCTGAGCGCGGCCGCTATCCATGACACTGTCGCAAAGCCTAGCAGGCGTGGCACTTTCACGACACCGCAGGGGGTGCGCAGGGGGTGGTCCCTGAGCTCGCCCGCTACCCACGACACTGTCGCAAAGCTTAGCAGGCGTGGCAGTTTCACGACACCGTAGGGGGTGCGCAGGGGGTGGTCCCTGAGCGCGGCCGCTATCCACGACATTGTCGCAAAGCATAGCAGGCGTGGCACTTTCTCGACACCAGAAGGGGGTGCGCAGGGGGGTGGTCCCTGAGCGCGGCCGCTATCCACGACACTGTCGCAAAGCCTAGCAGGCGTGGCACTTTCACGACACCGCAGGGGGTGCGCAAGGGGTGGTCCCTGAGCTCGCCCGCTATCCGCGGCACTGGCGCAAAACCTAGCAGGCGTGGCAGTTTCACGACACCGTAGGGGGTGCGCAGGGGGTGGTCCCTGAGCGCGCCCGCTATCCACGACACTGTCGCGAAACCTAGCAGGCGTGGCAGTTTCACGACACCGTAGGGGGTGCGCAGGGGGGGGGTCCCTGAGCGCGGCCGCTATCCACGACACTGTCGCAAAGCTTAGCAGGCGTGGCAGTTTCACGACACCAGAGGGGGTGCGCAGGGGGTGGTTCCTGAGCGCGGCCGCTATCCACGACACTGTCGCAAAGCGTAGCTGGCTGAGCGGCCTTTGCCCGCGCACTTGCCCGTGCTGGGGCCTGCCCGCTGCTGTTTGCCGAGCGGCCACTTGTGCACTTGCCCGCGCGGCTGCCCGTCGGCCGCGCGGGCCGCGTCGCTGGCGCAAATCCGAAATTCTTTCGACCGGTCGTGGGGCACTCTTGGGGGCCTCTGGGTGCCATTGTGGGGGCATCTTAAAGCTGTCTCAGGGCCCGATTGGGCCCCTCCGAGGGCCCTGGCGAGGGTCCAAGAATACCCCGAGAGGGCTCCGAGAGGCCCCCGAGAAGGTCTGAAACGACCCCCGAAGGGGCTTCAAAATCTGTCGCGCAGGAGATGCTTCGCGTGACCGCGCTGGGGGTCCGCTTGGAACCGTCTTGGGGCCCCGAGCTGTCTCGGGCCCCCCTCGGGCCCCCTCCGCGTCCCGAGGGCCCTCGGACGTCTCCAAGAGGGCCCCGAGACATTCCCGAGAGGACCCCAGGAGCGATCGCGCGAAGCCTCTCTTGCGCGACCAATGTTGGGGCCTTCTCGGGGCCCCCCCGGACCTTTTGCGGCGCTCTTGGAGCCGCCTCGGGGGCCCCATTTGGCCATTCCCAATTCCTCAGGCAGCTCCAAGAGGGCCCCGAGACAGCTCCAAGAGGCTCCCGGAGCGGTCGCTGAGGGGGCCGGACGATTCACCCGCGCCGCGACCCACCCGCAACCCACCCGCGACCCTCTCGCGACCCGTCGGTGCCGCAAGCCACCCGAGATCCACCTGCGCCGCGAACCGCCCGCGCCGCGACCCACCCGCGCCGCGACCGGGCCGCCGGGGTGACGACGACAAAAACAACAACAAGCATAATCCTCACCGTGGGAGCCCACATCAGCCGCGCACCCAATGACACTGTAAGACCGTTCGGCCCCCTCACTCTGATGCACATCGCCGCGCCGTGAAGAACCCCTCCGAGAATTCACCCGCCCATGCCCTCACGCGCGAAGGAACGCTCGCTAAACGAGATCCTGCAATGTAGTTCCGCGCCCGCGGCCGACGCGCAAATGGCGTCGGCAGGTGTCTGAGTCTGCCGCAAGGCACCCGCTGGTCTCCATGAGCACGCCAGCGAAGTTGCCCCACTTCCCCGGCCAAACGCACCACTGGCATTCTCGATGCTTCGCGATGTTTAGACGACGGCGTGGGGGGTCATGGAGGGGGGTGCCGGGCGGGTTGTCGCTGGGTGGGTGGCCTTAAAGTTTGCGCACAATGGCTGCGGGCGGATTTATGCTGGGCGCGCGGCTCTCAAGCCTGCGCAGTGGGGGCGACGGAAGAAGGCTCGAGAAACCAAGCGCGGTCGGCCGCGGTGGGGGGGCAGGGGGGTGCCGGGCGGATTCCTACTGGGTGGGGTGCCCTCGAACATGTGCGACATGGATGCGGAACGTGGGTCCAGGAACAAGGCGCGGTCGACCGCGGACGGGGGCCAGGGGGGGCGGTGCCGGGCGAATGTCTGCAGGGTGAGTGGCTGTAGAACTTCTACGAGCTGGCGAGGGAACAAATCTCCAGGAAGCCGGCGCGGTCGGCCACGGTGGAAGGTCAGGGAGCGGGGTGCTGGGAGGATTTCGGCAGGGCGGGTTGCTCTGAAAACTGTGCGACGTGATTGCGGAGCAGGGTTCCACGAAGAAGGCGCGGTCGGCCGCGGTGGGGGGTCAGGGAGGGCGGTGCCGGACGGATTCCTGCTGGGTGGGTGGCTCTAAAACCTGGACGACATAATTACGGAACAAGGCTCCAGCAGTCCGGCGCGGTCGGGGCCGCGGGGGCAAGCGCGGTCGGCCGCGGTGAAGGGTGAGGGAGGGGGGTGCCGGGCGGATTCCTGCTGGGTGGGTAGCGCTAAAACAGCAGGAAGCAGGCGCGGTCGGCCGCGGTAGCAGGTCGGCGAGGCGGGTGCCGGGCGGATGTCTGCAGGGTGCGCGGCTGTGGAAATTCTACAAGCTGGCTATGGAACGGAGCTCCAGGAAGCTGGCGCGGTCGGCCGCGGTGGGGGGTCAGGGGCGGGAGGGGGGGGGCCTGGCGGATTTCTGGTGGGTGGGTGGTTCTAAATCATGTACAAGGTGGTTGCGGAACGCAGTTCCAGGCACCAGGCGCGGTCGGCCGCGGCGGGAGGTCAGGGGGGGGGGCGGATTTCTGCTGGGAGGGCGGCCCAGAAACTGTCGAGGTGGGCACGGGGCAAGGCTCCAGGAAGCGGGCGCGGTCGGCCGCGACGGGAGGTCGGGGAGGGGGGTGTCGGACGGATTTCCGCTGGGTGCGCGGCTCAAGCCCGCGCAAAGTGGCTGCGGCAGAAGGCTCGCGGAGCCGGGCGCGGTCGGCCGCGGCAGGGGAGCAGGGGGGGCGGTGCCAGGCGGAGTTTTGCTGGGTGGGGGGCTGTCGAACACGCGTTAACGCGGCTGCGGAAAGGATCCAGGAACGAGGCGCGGTCGGCCGCGGTGGGGGGTCGGAGAGGGGGGCGCCAGGCGGATCTGCAGGGCGGGTTCCTGCAGAACTTCTTTGCAAGCAGGCTGAGGGACGCGGTGGCTCCAGGAAGCAGGCGCGGTCGGCCGCGGCGGAAGGTCAGGGGGGGGCGCCGGGCGGATTTCTGCAGGGCGGGTCGCTCGAAAACCTGTGCAAGATGGCCGCGGTTGCACGTCAGGGAGGGCGGTGCTGGGCGGACTTATGCTAGGCGCGCAGCTTTCAAACCTGTGCCGAGTGGCTACAGAAGAGGGATCGAGGAAACCAGCGCGGTCGGCCGCGGCGGGGGTCAGGGAGGGGGGTGCTGGGCGGATGTGCGCTGGGCGGGGTGCTCTCGAACGCGCGCGACGCGGCTGCAGAACAAGGGCCCAGGAACGCGGCGCGGTCGGCCGCGGATGGGGCCAGGGAGGAGGGTGCCAGGCGGATGTCTGCAGGGTGAGTGGCTGTAGAACCCCCACGAGCTGGCAGCGGAACGAGGCTCCGGGAAGCAGGCGCGGACGGGCGCGGTGGAACGTCAGGGAGGGGGGCGCCGGGCGGATTTCTGCCGGCGCACAGAGGTTGCGGAACTTGGTTCCAGGAAGGCGCGGTCGGCCGCGGCGAGGCGCGGGCGTCCGACGACAAGGGCTCGGGCAAGGGCGTCCGCTCGGCGAGCGAGACGAACGCCCGCCGCCGCGAGATGCGCGGAGGGCACCTGGCCGCAGAGCTGGGCGCTGCCCGCCCAGTGGACTTCGGTGGGCGCGCCAGGGCCACCCGCCGCCAGACGCTGGCCGCGCAGCTGGGCGCCCATGTGGGGCCCACCGCGAACGACCCCTAGTTTGACGAGTTTTAGTTTGAGGAGGGCGTGATTTGACGAATCTTCGTCTCAAGGTTCGCGCAGAGCTGCCATCGTCAAAGTAAGTTTCCCTCCCCGAGGGCACTCTTCAAAGTCTCGTCGATTTGCTGCGATGATGTCTCGAACAAGTTGCTCGCGTCAAATATCATCAAACTTCGTCACATGCTGTCAGATTCCGTGTCAGCCTCGTCCGAACAAGATTCGTCATGTCGCGCCATCGTCAAAATCGCCTCGTCAAACTATTCGGGAGTGGGCGACAATGACGCGAGGGGAATTGCGGAATTGCGTTGCAAACCGAACGCGGCGCGGTGGCCGATGGCAGGTCCCCCGGAGCTTTCAACAAGTTGGGGGCATGGTAGGGTAGTCGGCCAGCAATCGCACTCCGGGGTCGCTCGGGCCCCTCTGCTCAATGTTTACCAGCCAATCGGGGCAGCCCCTGGGCGGGCGCGCGTTGAGTTCCTTGTTGGGCGCGGGCAGAAGCGAGATGAACCGACGTATGCCAGCGCGTCCGCATGGCTTGAGGCTCGTGATTCCGTCGAAGGTAATAGCGCGCGCGAGCTCGGCGGCTCTCATTGCCGGCGTTGCCAGACAGGGAATTGCAGGTCCGCGCCCGCCCTTCCGGGCCTGGTCCCGTTCCGAACAAACACTGCTGCCCATTTCAACATGTAGCGCGGTGCGCCTTTGGAAGCCTTGCGATGGCTCGGCGCTGATCGGGGGTTCCTTGCAGCGCGAGGCGGCGTGAGCATCGCGCGGGCGCGTTGGCGGGTGATCCTGTTATCTGTTTGGCGCGGCTTGTATTTTTGTGATTCTCGTTTTGCGCGTGCAATGTGCCCGGTGTGGCCTCTGTTCTTCGCGCGCCTGGCGCCCCGCTGGCTTGCCTGGCGCGCGCGCGCGCGCGGCGCGCGCGCTTGCCGCGGGTAGCCTTCGATGTATTTTTGCTTTTGTTCCCTGTCCTCCCGCATTTGAGGCCCTCGCTTTGAATTCGCGGCGCTTCGCGCCACATCCTTTCTTTTCTACTCTCCCCCCTTCTCCTCGCCCTCGTCTTCCTGGTGTTCTTCCTCCCCGCTTCGTTTCCTCATCGTCCATCCTCTTCCATCTTGCGCGGTCGGCTTTCGGTTTGTAGCCGCGCCGAGGCAATTTCAGCACGCCCTTCGCGCCGCGCGCTGTTCGTTGTCCCGATGCGGGTTTTCATTAAAAGTCCCTGTGGCGCAAATCGCATGCCGATGACAAGTCTAGCACGCGTTATGGCCCCGTGCGCATCCCTGCCGACGCGTCGCGGTCGCGCGCCGCCTCGCCGACCGTTCCAGAACCATTTTCACAAGGTCGGTTGCCCCATATGGAGTTCAACCGAGATCCCACAGAGCACAGGCCGCACGCCGCCGCCCAGACTCTTCAAGGGCGTTTCTCTCGCGGTTCGCGTCTCCATATTTTTGGAGTTCCATTGAAGGCCCCTGCGGCGCAGGCCGCGAGCCGCGTCCGGGCAATGTCAACGCGCCCGCCACGCCATTCGCGGCCCCATAAGGAATGCCACCGAATCCTTTGTGGGATAAGCCATTTGCCACCGCCCAGACCGTTTCAGTTCATTCAATGCACGGTTCGCGGACCCCCGCGGAGCTGTACCAAACGTATTGATGTTGCGCAGGACGCATGCCACCGCGCAGGCCGTTGCAGCGCGCCCATCGAACGAACGGTTCGTCGCCCAATCATACGAAACCCCATCGAAGGCGCTTGTAGCGCAGGGCACATGCTGCCGCTCAGACTCTGTTAAAACGCCAGCCATGCTTTTCGTGGCAATATGAGGGGTTCCGCCGAAAACGCTGGTGACACAGGCCGCGCGTCGCCGCCCGGGCCATTTCAACTGTCTTCGCACGATCCGCGGCCCCATGAGGAAACTCCACTGAAGGGTCGTCAGGCACAAACCGCACGCCGCCACCGAGACCATTCAGCACGCGCCCCTCACGGTTCGTGGCCCCGTAGGGAACTCTGCCGAAGGCGTTTGTGGCACATGCCGCATTGCGCCGTCCAGACAATTTCAGCACGCGGCCAGCGTGTTTTGTTGCCGAATGTGGAGCACAGTCCGCAAGCCGCCGCCCCAAGCCAATTCAGTGCTGCTTCGCGCGATCCGTGGGCCCAGTGGGAGTTCTATGTTTGCCGCCGCCTAGACCGTTTAAGCACAGTCTTCACACGCTTGGTGGCTTCATGGGGAGCTCCACTGGAGGCCCCCGTGGTAAATTCCGCATGCGGACTCATTGTGTTCGCGCGTGTCGGGCGGTCTTGTTTATTTTCGCGCTGCGTTCAGAAAGTGTCGGCTCTCTCGCCAGGTTCACTCTGTAGTGAAGGGGCAGAAGGGAAACGTCGGAAAGACGGACCAGCACGATGAGGACGTCGATGGCGGGGTCACTATTTGAAGGATGACGCGGGCGAGGGGTGCCTCCGACGCTGGACATTCAGAGCATTTGTTTAGCATGTGGGCGAGCAGTGCCTCACAGTTACAATATATTTTGGCGAGGCTCGGAACTGTCACAGTGCGTGGGCGGACGGCATTGGAGGCAGGATCGACGAGGGGGGCGTAGGAGCAGAAACGAAGGGGGGACGAGGGGCGGAGACGGGGGCGGCGGGCAGGGCAGGGGGGGGGGGGCAGAGGGCTTTGCGGGGAAGCCCATGGAAGGCTCCGCGAGGGCTCCCATGGGCCCGCGGTGGGTCCGGACTCCCCCCCCCGCGGTGGGTCCGGACTCCCCTCGGCATCGTTTTTTTACACGTCTGGGAGGACTGCCGAGGGGAGTCCGAACCCACCGCGGCCCCCATGGGCGCTCCCGCAGCGGTGGGTTCGGACTCCCCTCGGCAGTGGTTTTTGACATGTCCGGAGGGGCATGGCGCGGGCTCGGCATGGCCCCCCGGGGCCCTCGAGTCCGTTGCGACTGGGGATCCAAAGCGCTGTCTGGGTCCCAGAGTTGTCGTGTCGTTGGGGGCATGGGCGGGGGAGTCAACCGATGCTGCCTCCAGATTATGACACTGGGTGTGCGAAAATGAGCTGATGGAGCCTGCGCGGGGCCTGCAGTGGGCCGTCATGGAGCTGTCTTGATGTCTTGCATCAGTGCCATATCAGGATTTTGTGTTTTTTCTCTCGGGGGCGTCTTGGCGACTGCCTGGTGCCCCATGGGGGATCAAGGGAAGGTCTTGGTTTGCGTTGCCGCGGACTCGGCTTGTCTTCGAGCCGTCCTTCGCCTGCCTTGGAGGCGACGCGGAGGCATGTGAGCCATCGGAAGAGTAGTGCGATGGAGCTCTTGGAGGCCGTCGTTTTGTTCTAATTATCCTGTCTGTTGGGTCCTCGTTGTGAGCCCGCAGCGCTGAGCGCCTCCTCTCCTGTCTTCCCCCCCTCTACCGCCGCCTCCTACTCCAAGCCGCTTCAGCTCCTCTTCATATATTTTTGTTTTGCATGGTGAATCTTCGTTTTGTCTCCGCCAATGCAGTTTCCGCGCGCCGCCCGGATTCGTGGCCCCATAGGGCCCCGCCGATGGCCTCCGTAGCACAGGCCGCTTTCCGCTGCCCGATGCCAATTCAGCACGCACCCCACACGGTTCGCGGCCCCATAAGAAGGTGACACCGAAGATTCTCGTAGCAAAGGGTGCGTGCCGCCGCCCAAACCATGTCAGCACACCCTTCGTTCGGTTCGTGGCCGCATAGGATGCTACGCCGAAGTCTTTTGCAGCTCGGGCCGCTTGCCGCCGCCCAGACAACTTAATCACTCCCCTCAAACAGTCCGTGGCCCCATTAGAAGTTCCACCGAGGGCCCTTGTAACACAGGCCGCCTGCCGCCGCCTAGTCCACTGAAGGTCTTGCTTCGCACCGCTTGTGACCCCGAAGGGAACCCCGCCGAAGGTTTTTTGGGCATAGGCCGCATGCCGCCGCCCAGGCCGCTTCAGTTTTGTATTCGCACGATTCGTGGCACCATGGGAAGTTCGGCCGAAAATTTTTGTTGCTGCGCAGGCTGCGTGCTTCCGACCATGCATGTTCAAATCAATTATCGCGCGCATCGTGGCCTCATTGAGGTTAACGCGGAAGGTTGCTGTTGCACTCGCCGCACGCCGTTGCCGAGAGCATAGCAGCACGTTCTCACGCGGCTCGTGGCTCCGCAGGATGTAGCGCAAATGGCGTTTGTCGCACAGGCCGCTTGCCACCGCCCACTCCACTCCAGCACCCCCTCACACTGTTCGTCGCCCCGCTGGGAGCTCGACCGAAGTTTGTCGTTCCAGCACAGGCCGCACGCCGCTGCCCAGGCCATTTCATGTTTTAGCTCTTGCAATTCGTGGTCCCATACGGACCCCTGCCGAAGGCCCTTGTAGCGCAGGCAACTTTGCGTTGTCTGGGCCATGTCAGCACGCCTTGACACGGTTTGTGGCCCCATAGGGAACGCCACCAAAGGTTTTGAAGCACAGGCCGCTTGCCGCCGCCGAGACCATTCCAGCCTTTTCTTCATTCGGTTCGTGGCATCATAGGGAGCTCCACCGCCGGCCATTGTAGCACAGGCCGCTCGCCGCCGCCCGGGCCATGTCAGCGCAGTCTTCACACGGTTCGCTCGTGGCCTCCAAGGGGGGTGCACCGAAGGTTTTTGCGGCACCCTTCGCATTCGGGCTCGATGTGTTGGTTTGTGTTGCATGCGCGCTGCGTTCTGAAAGGGTCTGCCTCTTCGCAAAAATAAGTATGTGAGTCTGTGTGGGGCTCGTCGTGGCGCTTTTGTGCGAATGCGTGGAACTGCGCCCTGAAAGAAGACGAGTCTTGCGTTTGGACGGTTGCTAATGTCAGTCATGCCAACCTTGCAGCGCGCACCCTTTTGAACCTAGCGTGAGACGTGCCTTCACCGTCAGCCCCGACCTGGGGCGGGACACGCGCGGCGCTGCAGACATTCCGCAAAACCGACTTCACCACAAGTGTGCGGGAGGCGCGCTAATCGCAAATAATTGGGTACGCAATTGCCAGACGTGCAACAAAACGCAACAGTTGTTGCATCGCTGCGCGACGAAAGCGAACTGTGCGCCGGCAGAAAGCATTACAGGACAGCAACACCGTGACACATGATGCAGCCAACTCTGACCACCGTCGGGGGACGCGGTGGGTTCGGTCCCGATTGCTTGGTAGCTACTCATCTGCAGGTCGCCCAGGGGCGGGCGAGCGAGCTCCCAAGAGGCACCGCGGACCCCGTCGCCAAGGTCGCTGCCCGGCGGCGGGCCGCAGAGGCCATTATTCAGGCCGCGCGCGAGCGTCGGCGCGACGCCGTTGAGGGTCGCGCTGCGACGAGGCCAATATATGACGACCAGGCCAAGGTCGGGGAGTGCCCGGGGCCCACTCGCAGCATCCTCGTTCGCGACGATGCTTTGCGGCAGCCCTTGAATACTCGTCGTTTCGCGCGTCCCCGCCGCCCCGTTCAGAGAAGATGCCTGGGCGAGTCGCCTTGGTCAGGGAAGTGCAGCAGCGCGCAGTGAAACAAACGAGGGGGCAGCCGCTGCCCGTGGAAGACGGGTCGTGGACGGGGGGGGAACGAAAGAGTAGCTCCAGCTTTGTCGTCGCCAGGGGCCCCAGAGGGCCGCGCTAGGGCCCAATGTGGCGTCGCGGGTTCTCTTGTGGATCTCTTGAGGATCCCTGCAGGCCCCCCCGAGCCGCGCGATATCTTTGGGGCTCAGGCTCCAACGATTTCATGCGATTGCCTGTTCGCATGATATCGTTGGGGCCTGGGCACCAGCGATGTCACGCGGCTATAGGGAGGGCCCCGAGGAATTCCCGGACATGTCACAGAGGGGCCCGCGAGGGCCCAGAGTGGGCCCACAGACGCCCCCCAGCGGGCATTAGCAAGCGTCGCGCCAAACACCGCCAGACGGAGTTTGGCGCGAGGCGTGATGCGCCCTTCTCGGGGCCCCCATGGGGCCGCTCCAATCGGGCTTTCTGCGGCCTCTCTCGGCGCCCTCTCGAGCCTGTCTTGGGGCCGCCCCCGGCGCCGCCCAGAAGCTCCGGGAAGGCCCCGAGAGGTCCCCCCAGCGAAGAAAGGACCCCTCGAACGTTCTGCGCCCACAGGGCCGGGCGCTGGAGGGAGCGAAGGGCCCGGCGCCAAGCGCCCATCGCAATCGCTTCCGCGTGGGCTTTGCAGGCCAAGTTGCCGGCGGGCGGGTGGGATAATTGCGCGTGCAGTGGAGCTGGCAACTTCGAGTTCGGCAAGTGAATTGCACCGCGTAGATTCTTTATATGTATGTTTGTATGTGTATGTATATATACATATATATATATATATATATATGTATATGTATATGCATACATAAGGATCCACCACCCCCGCCCCCGCGGGTTTATCGATCTACCTTTTCGCATTGCAGTCTACGTGAGATTTTGCCCCATCGCCCATCCTAAATATGAATGCACGCCATTCCAGGCAGGCCGGTTTTGACCCCCCCCCCCGGCCACCCCCCGCAAAAACATAGTTCGCGCGCACATTCGCTGATCGGAAATTTTCAGTTTCCAAGAATCCCTTGCAACAGATGCGACGAAATGCGCACGCGCGCGTCGTCGAGCGGGCACGCTGGAATCCTTACAAAACTTTCGGTGCCGGACGGGCATCGAGCGCCGAGCAAATGAATACAACGCATGCGGCTTCGCAACGCGAAGTTTCCCAAACACAGCACGCGCGCGCGCCCTTGCGAAGTCTTCAGAAAACCATATGTTCAAACATGTTCACCAAGCGGGCTTCGCGCGCGCACGTCGAAATTGCTGAGATTCTTCACGCTTCGCGTATCCCCACCAGCCCATCCCCAAACAGCAACTCCAGCGAAGCATGCCGACATTCGTGTTTTTCAGGCGCGTTTCTGCCTGCTCTCGCATATACACCCTGTTCCTATGTCCTCCTGCCGCCTTGCACATCCACCTAGTGGGGGGAGCGGGAGGGGGACGAGTCCGAGGAGGAGGAGGGAGAGAAGGTGTTGGCAGGGAAGACAGAGGGCGGTCGTCGTCGTTTCACACACGTGAACGAGTCAGACGACTCAAATGACGGCGACGCCTCAGACGATGACGGCGACGACCACGACGACGACGACGACGACGACGACGATTACGATGACAACAACGACGTCGGCGACGACGATGCAGGCGACGACGACGACGACGACGATCCAGCGTTCTCCCCCGACCAGTTGTGCAGTGAGCGTAACTCGGCACGGATGGGCAGGTCTCCCTCTGAACGCATAGTTCGGAGAGTGGCAGTGAGCTTAGCTCCGCCCATCCAGCAACCTGCCCGACCAGTTGTGCAGTGAGATCTAGAGACCGCCAGCGGGCTACACCACAGCACACCACACGACACCACAGCACACCACACCACGGCACGCCACGCCACGCCACGCCACGCCACGCCACGCCACGCCACTGAACCCATACCAGCACGATCAGTAAACGCGACAGGAATCAGAAAAGGAACCAAGAAGCAGCAAAGGCGAGATCGGAGGAATCATCAAAGGAGAGATTTCAGAAACCACACCGCACTGCACCGCACTAGACCACCCCGCACCAACACCACACCACACCGCACCACACCGCACCACACCGCACCGCACCACACTAGACACCACTGCTCACCACTACAAACCTCTACACACGACACCACACAACATCAGACGACGACACTTCAGCCCTAGATGCCCCCAGGGCTCGCCACGAGGTCACCAAGGCTCTCAGGAGAGGCCCAAGTCTATATTTCCTCCAGCGTTGTCGTCGCTGTTGCCATTCTGGTTCACAGTGTTGCAGTGTGGCTGTGAGCGTAGCTCCGCCTACCAGCAATCGCTTCCGTCTACCAGCAATCGCTTCCGAAGTCATGGAGAAGCGCCCGTGCGCTCTGGTAACCTTGCTAGCCACGGGGGCCCCTTGGAGCGAGCAGCGCGAGGGCACGTCCTTCGACGAGTTCATGCGGGACACGTTTGGAGCATCGATCGATGGTGGCGGTCCGTCGCAAAGCCAAGATTTGGAATTTAGCTGCGCGCGTCCGTCTCGGAACGGGTCGAATAGCTTGCTGAAAGGTCCTGCCGCGTGCCGGTTTCCAGATGCGCGAGAGACTCCGCGCGTCATTCTTGCAGTGCGTGGCGCATGGTTACCGTCTGGCGAGGCTGATGGCATCCACAGTACGTTGCCCGGCAAGTCAGTCTGGAAGTTTTGGGTGGCTGTGCGTGCCGATGAGGAGGCGGTCATTGCCTCTCCGTTTGGCAACGACCGGTCGTCGCCGTACCGGCGTCGCCCAGCAGACATCGCGGATTGCCTGCCGCCAGAGCTACTCGGGCGAATAAAACGGAACGCCCTGCAAGCAATAGACTACGCGGAGCAGGCCATCGCGAACGAGAAAGGTCAAAGTTCTAAGAGGCAGAGGGGGGATGGCAGCGGTGAGCTGAACTGCATGAGGAAACTCGTCGCTCAGTTGGGCGCGAAGGAGCTGCCTCCTCCGGAGCGCCGCAGCACTGCCTGGAAAGCTCGCGGCGACGCGGTGTTTGCGCCGGCGGATATCGCGGTTGGGGGGTGCAGTTGCGGCCGCCTGGAGAAGTTCGCCGTGCACATGTCCGTCGATTGCCGCGGCTTGGGGCCCAGCAATGCGGCTCGCAAGACCACGTTCAACGTAGAGGCAGAGGTCGCGCCAGCGCTGCTGCATGCGGCGAAGGGCAAGCTGCTGTGCGAACTGCGGGCGGGGTCTGTTCGCAACGAAGATGTGGTGCGTCTGAAGGTTCACGAGGACAACCTCGGTTGTGCTTCCATCGTGTGCAACATGCAACATAGTAGTGGTGGTAGTCTTAGTAGTAGTAGTGGTAGTATTCGTTGTAGTAGCAGTAATATGACTAGTAGTAATAGTAGAAGTAGTAGTCTTAGTGGTAGCAGCAGTAGTAGTAGTCCCAGTAGTAATAGTAGCAGTAGTACTTGTAGCAGTGGTAGTGGTAGTAATAATAGTAGTAGCAGTAGTAATAGTAGTAGTACTAGTAGTAGTACTAGTAGTAGTAGTAGTAGTAGTAGTAGTAGTAGTAGTAGTTGTAGTAGTAGTAGCCGTAGATGATGTAGTAGTAGTAGTAGTAGTAGTAGTACTAGTTGAGTAGTAGTAGTAGTAGTAGTAGTCGTAGTAGTAGTAGTAGTAGTAGTAGTCGTACTAGTAGCAGTAGTAGTAATAGCACTACCAGTAGCAGTGGCACTAGCAGTAGCAGTAGCAATAGCAGTAGCCGTCGTAGTAGAATTAGTAGTGGTACTAATAGTAGTAGCAGAAGTAGCAGTAGTGGTCGTAGAAGAAGAAGAAGAAGTGGCAGTAGTAGGAGTGAGAGTAGTAGTAGTAGTAGTAGTAGTAGTAGTAGTAGTAGTAGTAGTAGTAGTAGTAGTAGTAGTAGTAGTAGCAGTAGCAGTAGCAGTAGCAGTAGCGGTAGAAGTATGAGTAGTTGTTGTTGTTGTAGTAGGAGTCGTGGTGGTAGCGGTGGGAGTAGCGGTAGAAGTCGTAGTCGTTGTCGTTGTCGCAGTGCTTGGGGATATACTAGGGCCTTCTTGGCGATATGTGGAGACATCTTGGGGATATACTAGGGCCTTCTGGGCGATATGTTGGAGGTCTCGGAGCCCTTTGCGGGCTCTCCCGGGGCGCTCTTAGGGCCCTCTTGGGGCTCTTTGGGAGGGGTCTGGGAGGTATCTTGGGGCCATCTTTCGGGCGATCGATCGCAGATGGGGCGAGCATCCCCCCCCCCCCCGTCGGGGCCACGATCCTCGTGGGGGGTGTCGAATTTTAGCCCTCCCAGGAGTCGAAAAAGACCCTTCCGACCACCCGCGGAAGGACCTCTCCAGGCCCAGGGGGAGGGGGTAGGGGGACGGGTAAACCCCTCCCCGAAGGGGGAGAAGGGGGTTGAGAACAGAGCGGTCTCTCCAACCACTCACGCTCAAAGGGCTGGTGGGATTTGCGCGCGTGCCGTCGCGAGAACCCTTTACAAAAGATGGGATGAAGCGCGCGCGCGCGTCGTCGCGCGCGCGTGCCAAAATCTGTCGAAAACCTTCCGTGTCATAACGATAGCAAAGCATGATGTCAAACAACAGCCAACACGCACAAGGCTTCGCAACATTAGTTTTCAAAGAAAGCTTGCGGGCTCTTGCGGATCCTTACGAAAAAAAATGGTTTTTGTTGTTCAACATGCGCATGGGGTTCTGCCAGACCGGCCTCTGGCGCCGCATGACGACATCCTTCGCGCGCCCGCGCGCGCTTGCTGGGGGGGTCGCCGCCCGCGTCACATAAGATCATGCGGGCCACCCTCGCGCGTCGACCGCGCGCACGTGGAACTCTTTTCCGAAACCTTCATCGCCGACGCGAGGACGCCGTCATCGTCGCCGGCGCGATCAGCATCGGCGCCCGCACTGGCCTCGCCTTCGTGGGTGCGAACATTGTCGCCAGCATCGCCACGATCATCATCGCGTCTACCGTAGCCGGCTTTGTCACGATGCCGCGCCCGCCCAAGTCGCCGACTCGCAGCGAAGTGCCCGCTGGGGCGCGCCCGGCGGTCAGCGCCGCCGCGGCCGCGTCGGCGGCGCCAAACTAGCAGGCCGCCGCGCGCGCGTGCCAGGGTGGGCGCGGTTGCAGAGATGCACCAGCCGACGCCAAGCATGCATCGCAGTCGCCGCCGCGTGGGTTTTGCAGGCCAAGTTGCGGGTGGTGGGTTGGGCGTGAGCAAGGGCATGGGACGCGTCTACTCATGGGTAATAACTGATTCACCTTTCTGAGAAGAAATTCGATTCTACCCCCCCCCCCCCCCCCCGCCCCCCCCCCCCCCCAGGGTTATCCGCCGCGCGTTTCGAGTGTAAACTCATATTTGGTCGCGACCGTTCGTTCACTTTCCAATTGAACTCATACCATCCCATGCCAGCTGGCATCGACCCCCTCCCCCCCCATCCATTGGAAAAACTTACGCGCGCGCACCCGCTCATCAAAAGCATAATATTTCCAGAGCCCCTTGCAACAACAAAACAAAACAAAGACGAAGTGCACGCGCCCGCGTCGTTGCGCGCGCATGCCGACATCCTTCAAATACTATTAGGACCCTGAAGGATTTCAAAAATCGAGTATCCCAAGTATCGTTTCGCAACGCGGATGTTCAACAAAAGCGCGCGCGTGCGCTCTTGCGAATCTTTGGAAACTTATGCGTTTTTACATTTCCAGAACATGTTCCCTACCTAGGCTCTGCCTAGAAGGGTTCTTACCCTCTGGGCTTAAAGGGGCCGGGCAGTGGAAAGCGCCCCGGGCGGTTCCCCCGGCATCCGCCCCGCGGTTCCCCCAGTTGCGCCCCCTTAGCTTAGCCTTGCTTATCTCATCTTAGCTTAGCTTATATCATCTTAGCTTAGCTTAGCTTCATCTTAGCTCTGGTCTATCTGAGCTTAGCTTAGCTTGCCTTCATCTCATAGTATAGCATTCGCATGAGTGAAATTCCCTACCTAGGCTCTGCCTAGAGGCTTAGCTTAGCTGAGCTGAGCTTAGCATAGCGCAGACCTGCATTAGCACAGCATAGCATAGCAAAACATAGCCAAGTCTAGCATAGCAAAGCATAGCGCAGCATATCATAGCATATCATAACATAGCATAGCATCGCATCGCATAGCACAACACAGCATAGCGCAGCTTTGCACAGCAGCATCGATAAGCATAGCACAGCGCAGCATGACAAAACATAGCTTAGCCTAGCTTAGTTAGCCTAGCATAGCACATCATAGCATAGCATAGCGCAGCATATCATATCATAGCATAGCTTAGCATAGCATAGCGCAGCATAGCATGGCATGGCATAACATAGGATAGCATAGCAACCCATGCTGCTTTCCTAGGGGCTCCAACTTCTAGGTAGGGTCGCTTTGGGGTAATTGCCCAACGGGCTTCGCGCGCGCCCTGCGAAAAATCGCGCGAACGCCCTTGCTCGCGCGCCGTCGCGAGAATCTGTGCAACAGACGGCACGAAGTGCACGCGCGCGCGTCGTCGCGCGCGCATGCCGGAATCCGTCAAAAACCTTCGGGTTCGGAAGGATTCCAAACTCGAGTGCCCCAATGTTCCTTACCTAGGCTCTGCCTAGAAGGGTTCTTACTCTCTGGGCTTGAAGGGGCCGAGCAGTGGAAAGCGCCCCGGGCGGTCCCCCCAGCATCCGCCCCGCGGGTCCCCCAGTTGCGCCCCTTGGGTTCACCCAGCTTACCTGAGGTTAGCTTGGGTTAGGTTAGCTTAGCTTAGCTTATCTCATCTTAGCATAGCTTAGCTTAGCTTAGCTGAGCCTATCTCATCTTAGCTCAGCTTAGCCTAGCTCAGCATAGCATAGCATAGCATCGCTTAGCTTAGCGCAGCGCAGCATAGCGCAGCGCAGCATTAGCACAGCATAGCATAGCATAGCCAAGCATAGCATAGCATAGTATAGCAGAGCGCAGCACAGCGTAGCATAGCATTGCGCAGCATAGCATAGCATAGCATCGCTTAGCATGGCACAACGCAGCATAGCATAGCATCGTACCGCATAGCATAACATAGCATGTCATAGCATCGCATAGCATGGCGCAGCACAGCATAGCATAGCACAGCAAAACATAACATAGGGCAGTATATCATATCATACCAAAGCCTAACGTAGCACAGCGCAGCATAGCATAGCACTGCATTGCATAGCATCGCATAGCGCAACATATCATAGCATAGCATAGCCTAGCATAACACAGCGCAGCCGAGCGTACCCCATCATAGCATAGCATCGCATAGCGCAGCATAGCGCAGCATAGCAAATCAAATCATAGCATCGCATAGCCGAGCGCAGCATAGCATAGCATAGCATAGCATAGCAGCAAAGATGTTGATGTAGATGTGAGTGTCGCTGATGATGTTGGTGTAGATGTAGATGCAGGTGTAGATGTAAATGTAGATGTCGGTGTAGATGTAGATGTTGCTTTCCTAAATGCTCCAACTCGTAGGCAGCGTCGCACTGGGATAATTTATATAAGTATCCCCATATTGCTTATGCAATGCTAGCAAACGGGCTTCGCGCGCTCATGTCGAAATCGTTCGAACGTCCTTGCGCGGGTGCCGGGATGGCACGATCCGTGTCGAATAGCTCCACGCGAGCCACTCTCGCGCGTCTGCCGCGCGCGAATGTCGAATTCCTTTCAAAACCTTCATCGCCGACGCGAAGACGCCGTTATCGTCGCCGGCGCGATCAGCATCGGCGCCGCCACTGGGCGCCCCCCGTCGTCGTCGTCAGCATTATCACCAGCATCGCTACGATCATCATCGCGTCTACCGTTGTCGACGTTGCCATGTTACCGCGCCCGCCCAAGTCGCCGACTCGCACAGATGCGCCCGCTGGGATGTGCCGAGCGATCAGCGCCACCGCGTTCGCGTCGGTCGCGCCAGACTGGCCGGCTGCTCCGCGCACGAAAATGCGCGGGCGAGTGCGGCCGCAGAGATGCGCCAGCCAACACCAAGCGCTCATCGCAATCGCTTCCGCATGGGATGTTTGCGCGAGCAGTGGGGTGGACAATATCAAGTTGAGCATTAGTGAATTGCGCCGCGTAGATTGCCGCGCGTAAATTTCACCACGCTGACTGCACCGCGTAGATTGCATTGCATAGGGCCGCGTAGATATATGTTTTTTAGTTGTGTAGATATACATATATATATATAAACATGATCCCCCCCTACCCCAGGAATATCGACCCCCTTTTTCGCATTGCAATTTACGATTCTGCCCCATCGTCCACCCCATACATGAGTTCACACCGTCCCAACCCAACCGGCATCGCCCGCCGTCATGCCATAGAAAACGTTGTTATGCGCGCGCACTCGCTCATCCATATTCATCAGTGTCCAGGAACCCCTTGCAGCAAATGGGGCGAAGTGCACACGCGCGCGTCGCCGCGCGCACATGCCGAACTTATTGCAAAACTTTCCTGGCTTCGAAAGGATTTCACAACCGATTGTCCAAACCATACAAATACATATGGCTTCGCAACGCGGATTGTCAACAACAAACGTGCGTTTTTTGTTTGCGAAGTCTCGAGAAAGCCCTACATTTGTTTCCATATGTTCATAAGATGCTACCAAACAGGTTTTGTTCGAACGCCCTTGCGCGCGCGCCGTCGCGATAATCTTTTGCAACACACGGGGCGAAGTGCACGCGCGCGCGTCGTCGCGCGCATGCCGAAATCCGTAAAACAAGTGTTCGTTGTCGTACCGATGTCAAGACCGAGCGCCAACCAAAAAATGAGTTCGCAACATCAGTGTTTTTAAGCGTGCGCTCGCATTGTTGTGAATTGTTGAAGAAACTTGGTTTTTTTTCTTATATCTTCATGCAATTCTGCCAGACGGGCCTTTCGCGCCGCATGCCGACGCCATTTGCGCGCCCTTGTGCGCGTGCTGGGCGAGGGGGGGGCGCGTTCCGCGTCGAAGACTGCCATGGGGGCCGCTTTCGCGCGTCGGCCGCACGCGCATGTCGAACTGTTTCCAAGACATTCATCACCGACGCTGGCCGCACCGTCGTCGATGTCAACATCGCCGCCAGCGTCGCTGCTATCATCATCGCGTCTACTAAACGAGCTTCGCGTGCGCATGTCGAAATCGTTCAAATTGCCCTCGCGCGCGTGCCGTCGCGAAAATCAATTGCAACAAATTGGACGGAGTACGCGCTCGTCGTCGCGCGCGCATGCCGGAATCCTTCGCAAACCTTCGATTGCGCAACGATTTCGAAGCGGGTCCCAAACATATTCAAAAACACATGGTTTCGCAACATCAGTGTCCCAAAAACTTGAGGGTTCATGCCAAATCTTGAGAAAATCAGCGGTGTTTCAACATCTTCATGGAATTCTGCTAAGCGGGCCTATGGCGCCGCATGCCGACATCACCAGCACGCCCTTGCGCGCGTGCTGGGGAGGGGGGGCACGACGCGCGTCGAATGAAACCATGCGGGCCACTCGCACGTCGGCCGCGCGCGCATGTCGAACTCTGTCCAAAACATGCATCACCGACGCCAGGGCGCCGTCGTCGTCGCCGGCGCGATCGGCATCCGCGCCGTTACTGGCCGCGCCGTCGTCGCTGTCAGCATCGCCGCCAGCATCGCCACTATCACCATCGCGTATGCCGCTGTCGATGCTGCCATGATACCGCGCCCGCCCAAGTCGCCGACTCGCAGTGAAGCGCCCGCTGGGATGCGCCCAGCGGCGCGGCCGCGTCGGTCGCGCCAAACTAGCAGGCGGCTTCGCGCGCGCGCTTGGGTTTGCGCGGCCGCAGAGATGCACCAGCCAACGCCGAGCCTGTATTGCAATCGCCACCGCATGGGTTTGCAATCCAAGTTGTGGGTGTGTGGACTCGTTTGGAACGTTTGCAAGGGCATGGGATGCGTCGACTCGTTTGCTCAAATCAATTGCACCGCGTACATCACACCAAATAGATTGCATTACATAGGATGCATCGCATACATTCTCGCTTATGAAAGGACTTCGGATCCACCACCACCCACCCGGGGGTTTATCTGTCCACCTTTTCGTATGGCAATATGCATGCGATTCTGCCCCATCGCCCATCCTAAATATGGATGTACACCATCCCACGCAGGCCGGCATCGACGCCCCCCGCCATCCTCTGCAAAGAAAATGAACGCGCATTCTTTCATTCAAAATCATAAGATTTCAAGGAACCATTGACACACATAGAAATGTTTAAAAAAACGCTGGACGAAGTGCACGCGCGCGCGCCGTCGCGCGCGCATGTCGCAGTCCATCAGAAACTCCTGGCTTCGGAAAGATTTAGAAATCGAGTGTCCAAAACACACTTTAAGAACACATGGCTTCGCAACGTTGACTTTCTTTATATATAAAAAGCACGCACGCGCCCCTGCGAAGTCTTAAGAACACCACCGGCGTTTTTAACACGTTCAGGAAAATTTTACCAAACGAGCTTCGCGCGCGCGTCGAAATCGCCCGAAAACTCTCGCGCGCGTGCCGTCGCGAAAATCCCTTGCAGCAAATGGGGCGAAGTGCACGCGCGCGTCGTCGCGCGCCCATGCCGAAATCATTCGAAACCTTTCGGTTGCGTAACGGCTTCAAAACTAAATGTCCAAAACACATGCACCAACACATGGTTTCGCAACATCAGTTTGAAAAACAAACTTGCGCGCGCGCTCTTGCGAAGTCTTAAGAACACCATAGGTGTTTCAACATCTTCATGGAATGATGCTAAACGGGCCTCTGGCGCCGCATGCCGACATCACCAGCACGCCCTTGCGCGCGCGCTGGGGGGGGGGGGGGGGGGCTCGATCCATGTCTGATACAACCATGCGGGCCACTCTCGCGCGTCGGCCGCACGCGCATGTCGAACTCTGTCCGAAACCTTCATCGCCGACGCCAGGGCGCCGTCGTCGTCGCCGGCGCGATCGGCATCCGCGCCGTCACTGGCCGCGCCGTCGTCGCTGTCAGCATCGTCGCTAGCATCGCCACTATCATCGTCGCGTCTGCTGTCGTCGATGCTGCCATGATACCGCGCTCGCCCGAGTCGCCGACTCTTCGTGAAGTGCCAGCTGGGATGTGCCCAGCGGTCAGCGCCGCCGCGGCTGCGTCGGTCGCGCCCAACTAGCTGGCCGCCGCGAGCGCGCATGCGCGGCCTATCGCGGCCGCAGAGATGCACCAGCCAGCGCCGGGCACTCATCGCAATCGCCGCCGCATGGGGTTTGCAAGCCATGATGAGGGTGGGCGGGCGGGACGATTGCGCCCCCCCCTCGGCGCTGGGGTTTGCAACCAATTTGGACCCCCCCCCCCGGCTTTGTCGATCCATTTTTTCGTTTTGCAATTTGCACATGAGCCTGCCCCATCGCCCATCCTAGGCACGAATTCGTACCATCCCAGCTGAGCCGCATCGACCCCCCCCCCCGCCATCCCTGGCAAAACAAATTATGCGCGTGCACTCGTTTATCAAGAACCCCTGTCTGCAAAATTGAGACGAAGCGCAAACGCGCGCGTCGTCGCGCGCGCATGCCGACATTCGTCAAAAACCGTCGGTTCCGAGAGGATTTCTCCATCTAGTGTTACAAACATATGAAAACAATCGGTTTCGAGGCTTATATTTACACATAAGTATATATCGGTATGTATATATATATATGTAGAGAAAGAGAGAGAGAGAGAGAGAGAGAGAGAGAGAGATCCGCAACAAAAAACGCGCGCGCTCTTGCGAATTCTTGAGAACAGTAGGTTTTCAACATGTTCAGAAAATGCTACCAAAATGGATTCGCGCGCGCATGCCGAAATCGTTCGAATGCCTTCGCGCGCGCGCCGTCGCGAAAACCCTTTCAAACAGGACGAAGTGCAAGGGCGAGCGTCGTCGCGCGCGCACGCCGGAATCTTTGGAAAACCTTTGGTTTGGCAGCGATTTCAAAACCGACCAAAACAATTGTTTAGAATAACAAAACACATGGTTTCGCAACATCAGTTGTCAAAATGAATTTGCGCGCGCGTTTTTGCGAATTTGTAAGAAAACCGCACGGTTTTTTTAAACATGTTCATGGGATTCTGCCAAATGAGCCTCTGGCGCCGCATGCCGACATCATTGGCACGCCCTCGCGCGCGCTGGGGGGGGGGGGGACGCGATCCGTGTCTAAAACAACCATGCGGGCCACTCTCGCGCGTCGGCCGCGCGCGCATGTCGAACTCTGTCCGAAACTTTCAGCGCCGACGCGAGGACGCCGTCATCGTCGCCGGCGCGATCAGCATCGTCGCCCGCGCTGGCCGCGCCTTCGTCAGCGCGAACATCGTCACCAGCATCGCTACTATCATCTTCGCGCCCGCCAAAGTCGCCGACTCGCAGTGAAGTGCCCGCTGGGATGCGCCCAGCGGTCAGCGCCACCGCAGCCGCGTCGGCGGCGCCAAGCTAGCTGGCCGCTACGCGCGCGTGCTAGCTTTGGCTCGGCCGCAAAGTGGCACCAGCCAACGCCAAGCATGCATCTCAATCGCCGCTGCATGGGTTTTGCAAACCAAGTTGCGGGTGGGTGAGTAGGATGTTTGCAAGAGCATGGGATGCGTCAACTCATGGGTGAAAATCAAATGCAAAGCACAGTCTGCAAAAACCTATTGCGCGGGATCCCCGCTGGCCAAAATATCGCACATTCGAACCGCACTTCCCATTGGACCCTCTCGAAATAATCAGGCAAAGCATCCAGGCCGTCTGCGGCATAAGTGGGACGATTGCTGAGATCTCGAACTCCAGTATGCTTTGTTTGCGGTGTCTTCCGTAACTTCCGGATTGAAATCCACTTGCTACCAGCCAAAGTATTGTTATTGTAGTTGGTGCGGTCGGTCCACGCAGCCTTTCGAATGAGTTTGTTCAGGATTTCTTTTTGTCGGGCGTATTTCTTCTCGGTGAAATCCAAAGTGCCTCGGTATATCCACGGGCGGCGCGCTGGCTGCCGTCTTGTCCTCAGGGCGGTAGATGCAGAGGCGATGGCAGCATCAACTTGTTCAGCGAAATCGTTAAGCACACCGCTCGCGTCTTTTACATCTTCCCAGTTGTCGATCGCTCGGCTTGTAAATTCGCGCTGGATTGCCGGGTCCTGCGCCGATGCTATATCAATGCATGTGGTATCCGGATTCGAAATTGCATTCCAATCCCCCTTGTCATCTAATAGTGGTGGCCATTCAAGGCTTCGGCCTGGCGCTTTCTGCAGTGCTGGGCGCAAGGGCGAGTGCATGCGCGGCAGCGCGAGTGGTCTATCTGAGCGAACTTCTTCGCGGCTATCTCTTTGTCCACGGGTGCCTCTCCAAGGTTTCTATGCGCGACGCGCTCTTCAAGTGAGGCGCCGAATAACATTTGCAACTGCCGTGCCCGCAGCAGCGCAATGTCCGAGCAAGAGCTGCCCATTTGAAGTTGGACGCCGGTGAATGCGCGCGCAGAGCTACTCCATCAGCCGAGAAAACATGTTGTCCGACATGTTTCTCCTCACTCGGATGTTGTCGCAGATGTTTGGCATTGAAATCGCCCAAGCAGATTGCAGCGCTGCGTTGCGTGGCACGCCGCAGTGCTTCCAATAAGTCTGCGCAGAAAGAGCGCCGGTCATCGCACTTGCAATAGCTCTGCGGAGCGTAGGCGGAAAAGATTGCACGCGCACCGCATTGCGCTCGGACTCGCAATGAAGCCCACCGCGGGGCAAGTGCACGGGCCGCCACTATGGCCGAGCGGGCCCATGGAGCCACGATAATATCCATTCCAGCCACAGAGCGCTTTGCATCGTCAAGCTCTTGATAAACAGACCATGAATTCGTCGTAATGATAGTGTTTGGACAAGTGCAGTTGCGTCTGCTGCATTGCCAGGAGTGGCTTGCCATCGCGTCGCGGGTGACACCGCGCATGCTCTGAGCTGGAGGACTGCGCCAACGGAGCCAGACACATCGAGGTACCCTGGGGTAGGAAAGAGGAGAATCTCGCAGCGGGCGCTGGTAAAGTACAAGATGGAGATAAAGACGCGGAGGGAATATGCAGCGCAAGCTGCACCCCGAGATCCTTCCAAATGCCCCGTGCAATACTTGAGAGGAGGCCCGCAAGATTTGTCGAGGCCACTTTGCCGCTCGAGTTGTTAACGCTGCTGTCGTGCGTCTCATCTCCGCCCGCGTCCTCGTCGACGTGGCGTGTGCCAGAACATGTGGTGATTGCAGCAAACGCACTGGGTGAGACAGCGTCGCCATGGGGCGCTCCACCAAGAGTAACTCCCGCGCACGAGAACGATGAAGACGTAGTCCACATAGATGTGGAACTGGAGGAGGACGTCGTGGTAGCTTTGCTCAGCAGTTGTCCAGCATCAGTCAGAATTGGTTTTGGAATATCCCAGCGCGTGCATGCTTGCTCGCTTCAGGAGGGGATCTTTGGTGAGTAAGCGAATTTAAAAAGGAGAGGAGACTGAATAGGGATATGAAGGTATATGAGGTTGATCGACGGCGCGATCTTCTTGAAGCGCGGAAAGGCGTACACTCCGCGGCCAAGATAAAAGTATGTCCGTAGCTTTGCCCAGGATGCACACCGTCCCAAATTTGGCGCACAGCATATTTGCCCGGGTTCTGGCACTGGTGGCAGAACAGTTTCTACGGGTAGATTGATGCAACGTTTGCCAATTGATCCTGCTTCCCAGTGCCTGTGGATGCACATTTTCGCTCCGCCCTTCATCCCCTGGGTGTTTCTTTGCACACTGCCCTCACATGCTTTGACGAGCTCTTTGAACTTCTGGGCGCGAGTGAAACTCCGGCCCTGCATCCCAGTCGTTAGCCCAAGTGCGAGTAATGTTGCCTCAGTCTAGTCAGGCGGTGTCCCGCGGTGTCCCGCGGTGTCCCGTGGTGTCCCGTGGTGTTCCGTGGTGTCCCGTGGTGTCCCCTAGCGTGACATCGATAGTGAAATTGATAGTGAGATCGATAGTGAGATCGATGTGGTGCCCCGAGGTGTCCCGTGGTGCCCCGTGGTGTCCCCAAAAGGGAGATCGATAGTGAGATCGACATGTGTCCCGTGGTATCCCGTGGTGTCACTTTTACTGAGATCGATAGTGAGATCGATACTGAAATCGATGTGGTGCCCCGAGGTGTCCCGCGGGGTCCCGTGGTGTCCCGTTGACTGAGATCGATAGTGAGATCGACATGTGTCCCGTGGTGTCCTGTGGTGTCTCGTTGAGTGAGGTCGATAGTGAAATCGATAGTGAGACCGATAGTGAGATCGAGAGGTGTCCCGCCGTTTCCCGTGGTGTCCCGTGGTGCCCCGTGGTGTCCCGTGGTGTTCCGTTGTGTCCCCTGGTGTCTTGTTGAGTGAGATCGATAGTGAGATCGATTGAGTCAGATGTTGGTTCCCCCCGTGTGTTTCCACCCACACAGCCTCCTTATCATCCGAAGGGTGGTCGTATAGGTACGGGTTTTCATCGTGAACTTGCGTATTTGCACCCCAATGCCATTTCGTTCTTCCCTCAAAGCAGAAATTACGAGCTGCCCGAGCCAATCGCGGGCATTCTGGCGAGGCCCAGACAAATCTTCCATTCCGGCCAAGCTTGGCGTTCCGAAGTTGGGCAATTGCCGCGTCTCGCTTGTCGGTGTTTTTTTAGTTTTTTTCAACTTGCGGAAAAAGATATTCTGGAAGTCGCCTGTAGATTACAGATTTGTCAATGAAGGAGCCCCAGTCGTTTAAGTTTAGGTTCCAACCATTGGGCAGTTTTTTCGAGCGATGCGGACTTATCCAAATTTCCCACCCTAGCCGTGATGTTTCTTTTGTCGTTCACGTTTGTCTTGGCTGAGCCCGGGTGTCCTGTTTGGGTTTGTACCAGAAAGCTAGCGTGGAGCAGTGCTTACAAAATTGCCGATACCGCGTTTGATTGTATCGAGTTGCTAATTCATGTAGTTCTCCACGCTCGTCATCTAGATGTGCTTGTCTTCGATTTCGTCTTGAAGTTCCTCAATCTGTATTTTCAAAGGCTTTGTCGCATTATCCATGTCCTGGCGGGATACGCCGTGTTGCTTGATGGCGGTGTTGTCCTTCTGGATGGGCCAGAGGTGGTCAGCAGTAAGCGTTACAATGGCATCCAAAGTAATTTGCTGTCCTGCTCCACGTGCGCTTTAGGGGGTGCTTGAATTGGTCAGTGGGTACTGCTGCTGACGGTTCACCTAAGGTGCGGTCGTCTTCCAACACGTGCATCTTTTGCAGTGGATTGTGCATCCGGTGAAGCTTTGCAGGAGGCGAAGCAGTTTGTTGCGAAACGTCCTGGAACAACTGTCTGACCGGGGTACCTGGCACGCGCGAGTCGCTTCCAACATTTACAGACTACGGTATGAGATCGAAGTCATGAAGTGAGAATTTTGAGCCAAAATAGCTTGAGCCAAGATGGATTGAGCCTCGAGCCAAAATGGCTGCGGCTGAGGACTCCGAGTGTCTGAGCCAAGTGTTCGAAGACTCCGAATTGTACGCTTGAGCGGGTATGCGATGTCATCGCGCGTCGTGGCGAAAAGAGAAAAGCCTGTACAGACTTGTGCGCACGAGGCTGGCCCAGCTTGTGACTGGGTCTTCGGGACTTCGTACAGTTCCTTATTCGCAGTCCTGGCTGCAACAAGCTAGAGTGACACGCGTTCGCTTCTTCATTTTGGGCATCTCATTCGTCTCCCTCAATTTGGGTGTTTCGATCGCTCTTGACCGTTCGAGGTGGGAGTACGACATCCACAGCTTGTTCTACAAGCGCGAAAGGTACGTATCGCAAGCAGATGTTCGGGCACGTTCCTCTACTCGGACGTGTGAGTTGACGGTGGTGGCGCATCCTTCGCGGGCCATCAATCTGAGCACATTCAAAGTTCTTCCAGGGGCCTCTACAGATAAATGTGGTGTCTTAGGCGGCCAGAGTACGTACCTTTTCAAGGGTGGCCCCAGAGGGGAGAGACAGCGAAGGAGGAGTGGAGGATGTTGGGGAGAGGGAAGAGCAGGAAGAGAAGTGTACAAAGAGGAAGGGATGATGAGAAGAAGGGGAGGAGAGGGAGGAAGCGCAGGATAAGAATGAGGAGAAGGAGGAAAAAGGAGAGCACGTGGGTTATGACGATGAGGATGAGCGGAATGAGGAGAATGTGGGAAAGACGAGGAGGAGGAGGAGGAGGAGGAGGCGCAGCAGGGAAAGGAAGAGGAGGAGGAGGAGGAGGAAGATGAGGGGATTGGACAATACGGTTTTGATAAAAATGGCAGTATACAATTTGCCCTGCCAGTTTTTTGTCTGCAGGTAGCGTGCCACGAGAATTCGCACGGTTCCCATTCGTTTAACGCAGCGCGCAGAAAGCAGCGCCACGGAGGAGCCGAGCACCACCTTGCACAGGTCCTTGACATCTTCGATCGGCCCTGCGCTGAGTAGGACACGAACGGCGCAGCAGTTGCGGTACCAAGATCTTGGCTGCTGGCAGCGTGCCACGAGAATTCGCAGGGCTCCTGTTCGTTCAACGCGTCGCGCAGAAGACAGCGCCACAGAGGGACCGAGCACTGGCTCGCACAGGCCCTTGATATCATCATCGTCGACGGGCCTTGCCCCCGCTTCGAGGGTTGCTGCTGGAGGTGCCCCTGGCCCAAGGTGCCACCAGCTTTTCGCTCAACGTTGGGGCCCTTGGGGCCCTCGGGGCCTCGCGAGGGGTGCTCTGGAGGCCGTATGGGGGCCTCCTTGGGAAACATGGGGGCACCTTGGGCCAGGAGCACTTCTAGCAACACCCGACCGCTAGAGAGAGCGCCAGCGGATGCTCGACTCATCGGAGCGCCCTGCACCCGCCCCCCCCTCCTCTGCGACCACTTGCGACCCCTGCAGGGCCCATTCTCCGACCCGACCCGACCGATCCGATTCGACATTGGTGTCGGCCAGCCCAGTCCTGTCCGATTCCGATATTCCGACGATGTGATGTGGCCCCGATGCTTGCATGGTGCCGTTGTGCAGCTTGGCCCGGTCGATTCGATCCCGACTCCGTGCCGATGCAGCCCGATTCGAGGCAAGTCCCGACGCGATGTATCGGTTCGATGTTGATTGGTCTTGCCCGCGCGGGCGCAGTCGGCGTGGGGGTAGCGGATTCCACGATTGGGGTTCACGTGGTTGCAGGTGCCGTTCAAATTCTGAACTCCTCTGGTTCACGTGTGTTTGCCCACCCCAGACGGGACTATGACGAGGATAAATCCGATCCAGAGTGTTCCGGAACGCTCCCAAAGCGTTTCGCAACGCTTTGAGCAGGCCGCGGCGCCCGAGACATCCTCTAGAACCCCTGGATCTCAGATATTCTCGAATAATCTCTGACCCGAATTTGTCATCGTCCTGGCTTCGTCTAACCGCCTTTCCTCGTCCGCCCGTGTTTCCCCCTCTGGCACTCGTCCCTCAAAAGTTGGTAGACTTCCAGACCTGACGTGGGGTGTGTTTTTGGCCAGAACCCCAGGGGCAACCAAGCAATGGCGACGAAAGGCCTCCCGGGCGCCCGAAAAAGTATTGGACAAAACACACCCAAAGCATCGACCCTCCTCATCGTTATCCTCCTCCGTCCTCCCTCTCCCCTCCCTCCTCCCCTCGTCATGGAGGATTTCTTCCCCTCCTCCTCCTGGAGGAGCTCCTGCCCTCGCTCCACTCCCCTCCCCACGCCTCTCCTTCTACTCCTGCTTGGGGGGGGGGGGCGTCTCCCTCTTCCTGGAGGATCTCTCCCTCTGTTCCTCCCTCTCCCCTTTATCCAACGATGTAACTTGCTTCAATCCGCGCCGCCAGATCTCCTAACCCCTTTACCTGGGACCAGCTTTCAACCCAGGATCCATCCTTGATTGTCCAGGAGGGAAAAATACCGCCCTGGACCGAGCAAGCAGTCCTTCGGAGGTCCCGGTCCCTTCCTCTCCGCCAAACCCTTCCCCCTGCGCTCTTCGGGGGAAGGTGGGGGACCGCCGACGACGACGACGACGGCGACGACGACGACGACGACGACGACGACGACGACGACGGCGGCGGCGGCGGCGGCGGCGGCGGCGGCCGTGGCGGCGGCCGTGGCGGCGGCGGCGGCGGCGACGGCGACGGCGACGGCGACAGCGGCGCGGGGGGGGCAGGCCCTTGGGTTCTGCCCCCCCCCCTTGGAGCTCTCTGGGAAGGCTCCCTCCAAATATTGGGCGACTTGCATCAATTCGGACGATTACCCGGCCAATTCCAATTGCAGCCAGGAAGTATAGAAAGTCGTAGACTTCCTGAAGATCCCGCATGTAAATAACAAGTTCAGACGCGATGTTTCTTAGGAAATCTTAAGATATTCTGAGGGTTCCTAGGGCAATCTTTCGTAATCGATCAGGAATTTGAGGATTCCGTTAAAGTTTCTGGAATGAAGTCGGGGATCTTTCAGTAGATTTACGGAAAGACAAGAGTTGCTTGGAAGTCTGGATGAATCTTTAGGAATTCCATAGGATTCCTTAGGACATTGGTCGGAATCAACCAGATTTGCGAGGGGGATCCGGTTCCTTAGGAGATTTGCAAGAAAGATTCCGTTGGACATCCGTAGGATTCCCTAGGAAGCCTACAGGACTCCCTGGGAAATTCGTCGGTATGCTCACGAGATGTTGTTAGGAATCTTCTGGAAACCTTTGGGGAATCCTTCATATATATATATATATATATATATATATATAGGGGATCCTTCGGAATCATTTGGATTATCCCGCTACTTGCGGCAAGTCCCACCGCCGTGCCAGCCCAGCTTTCTGGGTGGCAATTGCCTGCGGGGGCACGGGAGGCCGTCACGTGTGAAACCTCGCAACTCCAGGCTTTGCGGAAGTCGCAGTTGGTGATGATGATGGTGATGATGATGACGATGATGATGATGATGACGATGATGATGTTGATGGTGATGTTGATGCAGGTGATGGTGATGATGATTGTGATGGTAGTGGATGTGGTAATGATGCTGATGATGGCGACGCCGATGGTGGTGATGATGATGTCGATGATGATGGCTATGATTATGATGATGGTGAGTGTGGCGATGATGTCGGTGATGATGCTGATGATAATGATGCTGCTGCTGATGATGATGATGATGATGGTGGTGGTGGTCGGGATGAGGGTGAATGGTGATGCTGTTGGTGGAAGTGATGCTGATGTTGATGCGATGAGGGCGAGGAGGAGCACGATGATGAGGTGGAGGATGGTGATCAAGATGTTGGTGATGTTGTTGAGCATGATGCTTATATTGGTGATGATGATGTTGATGATAAGGATGATGGCGATGTTGGTAGTGATGATGACTTTGGTGAGGGTGATGCCAGTGTTGCTGGTGATGATGACGATGAAGATGGTAATAGTGATGGTAGTGGTGATGATGCTGGTGCTGATGGTGATGATGATGACGATGGTGATGATGGTGGTGTTGGTGGTGATGATGCTGATGATGATGACTGTGATGGTGACGGTGATGGGGATGGGGATGGTAATGGTGATGATGGTGGTGATGATGACTACTTTGATGATGATGCTGATGGTGATGGAGTGAACGATGGTGATGGTAATGATGCTGATGATGAGCATGATGATGATGATGAGGATGATGATCAGGAGGAGGGGAAGGAGGTGGAGGAGGAGGAGGAGGTGGAGGAGGAGGAGGAGGAGGACAAGAGGAGGAACATGAGGAGGAGGAGGAGGAGGAGGAGCAGGGTGGTGGAGGGAAAGGAAGGCCGTCAGATGTGACGGCTGTCATCTGCATTATGTCAAGAGCTGTCATGCAACTCGTTTGGGCCGTTTTGGGGCTGTCCTGGCCTCCTGTGAAGCAGTCTTGGGGGTTCCTTTGGGGCCCTATTGGGCCGTCCTGGGGCCCTCTTGCGCCGTCGTGAGGCTCTCTTGGGCCGTCTTGGAGCCCTCTTGGCCGTCTGGTGGAAGGTTGGGTGGCTTCGTGGGGTCGTCTTGAGCCGTCGAAGGGCCGTTTCAGGCCGGGTTCGGTCACACGTGGGCTGTTTTGGTGCCGTATTGGATGTCTTTTAGGCCATCGCGTGGTTTTTTGGGCCGCCTTGAGCAGACGGCAGCCTGAAATTGCCAGCATGCGGAAAGATTAATTTGAAGACCCACGGGGATTCAATGATGGGGGTTTCTGGAGACCCTGTTGGAGGTCCTCTTGTGGCCCTTATGGGCCCTCTTGCAGGCATCCTGGGCCGTCTTGGAACCATATTCGGCCGGTTTGGCGCCATGTTGGGCAGTTTTCGCGGCATCTTGGACCATGTTGGTGGAAGCTCAAGGCGCATATCCCCAAACAGTGCTTACACTTAGGGGGGGCCCTCCGTCGCCGCCTCGTCGCCGCCCGTCATCTGGGCCTGGGTGTCGGTCTGGCGGCTACGTGGTCGCCGTCGCCGCCCCGTCGCCCCCTAGATTGCGCAATATCGAATGCGCCGCAGAGATTCTCCTTGTTTAAGGAGTAGTATGATCTACTCCCCTCAAAATACGAGTTCATATTATCCCAGGTAGAATGGTATCGCCCCCCGCGCGCACATTCGTTCATCACAAATCACAAATCCCAAGAAGCCTTTGCAAGAAATGTGCGACGTGCACACGCGCGCGTTGTCGTGTGCGCGTGCCGAAATCATTCGAAATCTTTTCGTGTGGGAAAGATTTCAAAGCCGAGTGTCCCGAAACATATACATACATACACATGGCTCGCAACAGGAGTGTTCAAGAAAAGCCTGCGTTCGCGCTCTTGCAGATTCTGGAGAAAGACATTGTTTTTTCGACATGTTCATAACATGCTACCGAACGTGTCTCTCGCGCGCACATGTCGACATCGCTCGAACGCCCTTGCGCGCGTGCTGTCGCAAGAACCCCTCGCAAGCAAAAAACGGGACGAAATGCACGTGCGTGCGTCGTCGCACGCGCGTGCGAAAATGTGTCAAACACCTTTCTGGTTTCGCATGGGACTCACAGTCGAGTGTCCCGAGAAAAACACATATCGAACGCATGGTTTTGGAACATCAGGTTTCAGAGATGCCTGGCCCCGCGCTCCTGCGAATTCTCAAAGAAACCATTGGTTGTTTAATCTGCTCATGAAGTTCGGCTTCCGAACGGGCCTCTCGCGCCGAGCGTTGAAATCATTCGAACGCCCTTGCGCGCGCTGGGGGGGGGGAAGAGCGGGGGCACGATCCGTTTCAAATAATACCATGCGCGGTGCTCTCGCGCGGCGGGCCGCGCGCGCGCATCGAACTCCCTCCAAAACGTTCATCGCTGACGCGAGGACGCCGTCATTGTCGTCGGCGCGATCAGCATCGGCGCCGTCATTGGCTTGGCCGTCGTCGTTGTCATCATCGCCACGAGCATCGCTACTGTAATATTCGCGTTTACGGCTCTTGACATTGCCATGGCACTGCGCCCGCCCAAGTCGCCGACTCGCACTGAAGTGCCCGCTGGGATATGCCCGGCGGCCAGCGCCACTGCGGCCGCGTTGGTCGCGCCAGACTAGCCGGTCGCTTCGCGCGCGAGCACGCGCGGGCTAGCGCGGCCGCAGAGATGCCCCGGCCAACGCCAAGCATTCATCGCAGTCGCCGCCGCATGGGCGTGGCAAGCCAAGTTGCGTGTGGGCAGGTAGGGCGTTTGCGGGGGCAGCGGAGTTGACAAGTCAGCGCGAACAGAGATTGTTTGCGCCGCGCATATCGCACCGCGCAGGTTTCACTACATCGATTGCACAACGTAGATTGCGCGCGCCATAAATTCTCCTTTCCAAAAACAAAATAGACTCTACCCCCCCCCCGGCGTTATCCCCCCCTTCCGGGTATGTAAATCATATATGAATATGACCACATGTCCATCCTAAATATGAATTTGCGCTATGCGCGAAGGGCCGGTATCGACCCCCCGGAGGTCCCCTTGTAAAAAAACGATACGCGGGGGCATCTTTTGTTCAAACATAGCACTTTTTCATTAATCTTTTGCAAAAAAGGGGACGAAGTGCGCACGCGCTCGTCGTCGCGCGCGCATGCCGAAATCCTTCGAAAAACCTTCGGTGCCGGAAGGATTTCGCAATCGAGCTTCCAAAAAAATTACAAACACACAAGGTTTCGCAACACTGATTTGCTAAAAAAACTTACGCGCGAGCTCTTGCCAAATCTTAAGAAAACCATCGGTTATTCAAGATTCTCGCATAGTGCTACCAAGCGTGCTTCGCGCGCGCATGTCGAAATCTGTCGAACGCCCTTGGTTGCGCGTGTGCCGTCGCGAGAATCTTCTGCAACAAATGTGACGAAATGCAAACGCGCGCGTCGTCGCGCGCGTATCCCCAAATCCTTCAAAACCCATCGGTTTCGGAAGGATTTCAAAATCGTGTGTCCAAAAAACCTACACAAAACACAAGGTTTCGCCACACGGATTTCCAACAAAAGCGTGCGCGCGCGCTCTTGCGTCGTCGTCGTCGTCGTCGTCGTCGCCGTCCTCCCTCCTCCCGCGTCGTCGTCGTCGTCGCCTACGTCGTCCTCTGTCTTTCCTTGTTCGTCGTCGTCGTCCTCCTTGGCGTCGTGGTCGTTTCCGTCGTCGTTGTCGCCGTGGTCGTCCTTCCTCCTCCTCTCTCGTCGTCGTCTTCGTCCGTCGTCGGCGTCTCGTCGTCGTTCCTCCTATTTCGTCGCCGTCGTCGTCGTCGTCGTCGTCGTCGTTGTCGTCGTCGTTTTCCCTCCTCCCTCGTCGTTGTCGTCGTCGGCGTCGCCGTCCTTCCTCCTTCTTCGTCGTTCGCGTCGTCGCCGTCCTCCATCCTCCATCGTCGTTGTCGTCGTTGTCGTCGCCGTCGTCATCATCGTGTCTGCCGTTGTGCCGTTGTCGACGTTGCCATGATACCGCGCCCGCCGAAGTCGCCGACTCGCAGTGAAGTGCCCGCTGGTATGTGCCCAACGGTCAGCACCGCCGCGGCCGCGTCGGTCGCGCCGAAGTAGCTGGCCGCTGCGCGCGCTTGGGTTGGCGCGGCCGCAGAGATTCACCAGCCAACGCCAAGCATGCATCGCAATCGCCACCGCATGGGTTTTGCAAACCAAGTTGCGGGTGGGTGGGTGGGACGTTTGCAAGAACATGGGATGTGTCAGCTCGTTTGTTTAAATCAGTTCTCCCTTTTTAAAAAGAGAATAGACTCTACCCCCCCCCCCGGCGTTATCGCCCCCCTTTCGGGTATGTAAATCATATATGATGATCGACCGCATGTCCATCCTAAACATGAAGTTGTGCTATCCCATGGGGGGCGGTATCGACCCGCCGAAGGTTCCCTTGTAAAACAACAGTACGCGGGGACATTTTTTGTTCGAACATGACACTTTTTTGCACGAATCCCTTGCAAACAATGCGACGAAGTGTACACGCGCGCGCCGTCGCGCGCGCATGCCGAAATCCTCCCAAAAACTTCGGTGCCGGAAGGATTGCGCAATCGAATTCCCAGAAAAAATTACAAAAAACACATGGTTTCGCAACACTGTTTTGATACATACATATATATATATATATATATATATACATACACATATACATACAGGCATAGACATATCTATTTATATATATATACGATTGATGATGTTGCGCTCATTTCCTGAGCCAGAAGGACCTGACAGTGATGCTCCAATCATGTCATGCGATGCTTACTCCTGCACAGGGGGGTCTCCGACCCCAGCAAATACAATCCGCAACGCGCCCCCTTGGAAGCTCGGCGTGCGCCTAGAGTCGAGCTTTCAACCGACTCCCGAAAAGGTGAATTAGGCTGGGGCGTCCCCCAGGCAAAATAAGTATGGTCATCAGCGCGCTATACCACAACGGGTCTGAGCATGTCAGGAGAAAATTACTAGTGTCGGGCATGACAACTGGAACGCAGGCTCAGCAAATCTCGCACTGTTCTGCTTCACAGTGCAACGCGTAGCCGCTCAAGGTCCTCACCCTGAGCCTCAGTGCAGAAAAAGTTCTCGAGCCTTGGCGTCACTCCCAGCATGCACCTCAAGGAAGGCACCGCGCATGCTGATCGACAATGGCTGGAAACGTGGAATAGCCCATCTCCACTTGTACGTTGTCTGCGATTGAGTGCCAACCGTCCTCCTCATGCGGTTGCTCTGATCCACCGTCGACTTGGTCGACGTGGATGACGCGCAGCCAGTGCCTGAGTCGATCTTCTTTTCCTTCGCGTCATCGGGCTCGGTCTGGACGAGGAGCCACTCCTGCCCCCCCCCCCCCCAGCTGGCGTAGCGGAACCCCGCGTAGCCGAAGACGGTGGCCACGACCGGCGTCCAGACGACCAGCGCCAGCCAGTAGTTCGTCGGGTCGCTCGCGACCACGCCGTCCTTGGAGCAAACCTCCGTGCCGTAGTTGCCGTCGCACTCGGTGGCGGGCCCTTCGCGCCCTTGAAGGGGCGCCACCGCTGCCGTGATCATCGCCAGGGCCGCTGAGCGGGTCACACTCGGTGAAGCGGCCGCGCCTGGGGCGCGCCGAGCCCGAGCCGCCGCCCCCGCGTCGAAGTCCACCTTCTCCGACTGGTGGTCGCTCTCCGCGACCTGGCCCATGTCCGCGTAGACGCCGCTCATCGTCCCGAGCTTGACGAAGCGCTCGTGCCCGAGGATCTTCGTGCCCAGGTCGGCCTTGTTGTCGTCGGTGCCGATGGTCCCGAGGTCCATCAGCCTCCTTGATCGCCTGCTGGAGCCAAAGCGCGCGCGCCCCCAGGCCCCTGACCTTGCCAACTCCCTCGCGCTCGGCAATCCCTCGGGCCGCCGACGAACCCGTCAGGAGAGTGGTCGCCACCGTGAAGCCCATGAACTCCAGGAGCGATTTGAAGTAAAGGAGGTCTTCGGCGACCGCCGCCGCCGCGTAGTGCCCTGCCACTCCCGAGCTAGTCGCCGCGATCCCTGGGCGCCTGCTGAAGGAGTACACGGGGGCGTTGTCAATCTCGATCTTGCCGCTCGATTGCGGCCTCCTCGTCTGCAGGTATCCTGCCCCGTCGCTGTCGCCGTAGCCCGCCAGATCCACGTTCGCGCCTTCCGTCGGCCTCGGAAGCCAGTTCACCGCGCCCCCCGTGCCCATCAGGCACCTGGCCAGCCTCTTGAGCGCGGCGAAGGCGCCGACGGTGGGGCCCGACAACACCCGCCCTAGCAGGCTCACCTCATACTGGCAGTCCGCCCTGTCTTGGGCGCAGTACATCAGCGCCCCCACGCGCGACCGGTAGATGCCAGCCTGAACGGAGGACTGGGCAGAGGTGCCCCCCATGAGCGCCTCGTGAGCTGGCACTCCTGGCGCGGGCGCCGTGTTCGCGCTCCCGGGGCCGAGAGTCTCCACCACGTAGTCCAGGTACTTCGGGTTCGCTGTCAGCTCCGCGCCGTGCTCGAACCGCGCCCTCAGCCTCTCCAGGTGCTCGCAGGTGGTGCCGTACTCGTGGATCTCACCGCCGCTGAAGGTCACGAGCTGCCCCAGCTCGTCGCGGAAGCCCTCCAGCGCGCCCCGCGGCCCTGCCATGCGCAGGTCGTCCACGTGGAGCTCGACCACCACCTCGGCCCCTGAGTTGTAGAGGAACTGAGGAGCCACCTCGCACCTCGCCATGCGCATCTCGTCCATGAGGATGCCCGCCACGTGCTCCACCCAGCCAGGCGCCGCCGTGCGCCTGCCAGGTAGCTGTCTCTTCAGCTTCCAGTTGATGTCCGTGCTCTTGCCCTCTGCCTGCAGCCTGTCCAGGTACTCCTGCGGTGGATCCACCACCGCGCCCTCGTGCCCGGGCGCCTGGTAGAAGGCGCCCGTCGCGTCCAGCGCCATCACCTCGAAGCCGCGCTTGAGAGCCACGAAGCCGATGAGCCTGTTGGAGATCGGAGCCGATCCTGGCGTGAACAGGTCGTCTCGCCACTCCTGCCAGCGGAACTCGCGGCAGACGAACTTCACCTTGCGCTGCCACTCCTGTCGCGCTGGCTTCCACCTCCACTGTTTCTCCCAGCGGATGGTGATGTGCTTCATTCCCCTGGCTTCCGACTTGGGGATGTCCTCGCCGACGCCGTGGTCCAGGAGGCTCTGCAGGTGCTCCAGCGTGAGCTTCTTGTCCAGTTCGTCCTGAGCGTCCACGTCGAACATGGCCTCGGTCGGGTCCTCGACCCCATCTGAGATCTCCTCCCAGAACGCGTCGGGCGGGTCGTCTATGTTGCCGACGTCCAGCTCGTGGACCGCTGCAACCCGCGCTCGCTTGCTCTCTGAGGCCTCCGCCTCAGGCGGCAGCCCGCGCCTCTCTGCCTGCGGGGGCGGCGCCCCATGGCCGCATCTCCTGGCGCTGGCTGCGCTGGCTGCTGGGGCTGCGGCTGCGGCTGTGGCTGTCCTGCCGCCACCGCTGGGCCTGGGGCCTGCGGCGGGGCCTGTGGTTGAGCAGGGTCCGCTCGGCCTTCGGGTGGCCCTGCCGGCGGTTGTGCCTGCTGCTGCTGGTGCTGATCCGCCCTTGGGATCTCTGTCGCCACGGGCGGGGCCGCCCGCGGTCGCCGCGACCTCCCGGGCGCCGGGAGGCCCGTCGCCGACAGCAGGAGATCCTTGTCGGTCTGTCTGCCCTCAGGTAGCCAACGTACGGCCAGAGCTCGATCGACCCCTTGCGGCGTCATCATTAGATGCTCCTGTGGCTCGTCGGATCTGCCAACCCAGATCCCACGGCTCCACTGCGCCTCCCCGCGGCGTAGCCGCCGTCCTCCACCGCGTCCTCGATGCTTCGGTCGAGCAATTCGATGCAACACCGTCTCGCCGAAGTTGCAGATGTCGCCCTTGTAGGGCGTGCCCGTCGCTATCTCATGCGGGGTCTGCCCTCCAGCTCGTCGCGGATACCCGTTCGTGTAGCCACCCAGCGTGACGCATCATCCAGGCCCAGATCGGCATCGCCGCCGTGATCTTGGTGCCGTAGCGCTTCTCAAGATCCAGCCTGAGGACCCGCGTCTGGCCCTCGGCGATCTTCACCGATGCCTCCGCTGGGTTGGACTGGCTGCTGTGCTTGGGCGTCAGCTCTGGACTGACCTTGCCCGTCAGCTCTGCGACTACCCCGTCCAGAATCGCTTTCGTTGCAGGCTCAGGGTCGGTCCTGAGTCTGCACTTGCCCGTCTCGAGCCGCTGCGCGAACTGCTTGGTACCAGCAACCGCGTATGGTGATGCCGACTTCGATGGGCATGGAATGACCTTTACTACTCCAGCGCCCGAGCTGAATGCCACGAGCATCGTCGCGTAGGTGTCCTCAACCTTCGGCGAGTCCCCGTCCTCATCAGCCGTCTTGCAGAACCCAAAGTCAAAGCTGATGAGCGGCGCCTTCCGCTCGGAGCCCTCGAGCGTGACCTGAGTGTGGGGGGCGTCGGGCGCCCTGCCGCGGATGCACTCCTCGCACCAGGGCGCGGTTGGCAGATGAGTGAGGCGGCGCTGCCCCCCCCTCCTCAGCGCTCGGAGCTTTCGGCACGGGTAGCTCCCTAGCTTCGATTGGGTCGTGCTGGATCCCGAGCTGCCCCTTGACTGCCTGCTTGCGCGCCCTCTCAGCTTCCGATCGCCTGACCGCGGCCTCCGCCACGATGAGCCTGTCCCAAAGCTCCGCCTCGGCACCGTAGATGGGCATGCACAACTCCCTCAGCCTGGTCCTCATCGCGCCGACCGAGCTGTCCTCGTTGAGCACAGGAGCCGTCGCCGCATCCTGCCGCTCTGCCGCGCCGCGGCAGTGGTGAGCCTCATCTGCGGGGCCCGCCGAGACAATCGGGAGCCTGAGGCTGTTCCTCTCCAGCGCGAGCTGCACGCTGCGATGGCCCTTCGTCGTGTAGAGCCCGTCCTCCAGGCTGAGGTTGAACCTGAAGCCCTGCCTGAGCAGCCTCCCCATGCTCAGCAGATCGTCGTTCACGTCAGCGACGAGGAAGTCCGCTGTCGCCGTGATGCCCTCCTTCATGGTCATCTCGACTCCCCTCAGGCCTGCCGTCGGAAGTGGGCGCTGCTGCGCGTCGAAGAGCCTCGGCGCGTCCACTGCAGCGCTGATGGGGGCCTCTGGGACAAATCTGCGCCTGCAGAGATGGTCGTCGCTGCCGCTGTCGGAGCCGCCGACCTTCGCCACCTTGCCGTCCGTCTGCGCCGCGACCGCGAACACCCAGCCACCGGGCTTGCCGCCATAGTAGCCCGACGCCGCCTTCACCGTGCCATCCGCTGGCTGCTGGCCTGATGACGAAGCTGCGTCGCCTTAAACCGCTCGCGTGTGACCTGGCTCCTTCTTCGAGTCGTCGGCCTTCTTCTTCCTGCAGTCTGCCCGCTTGTGGCCCCACTTACCGCAGCAGGCGCACTCGCCGTCAAAGTACTCCGTCTGGTCCTTGCCGTGCTTGCCGCCGCCACGACCCTCAGACTTGGTCTTCGAGTCATTACCCTTCTGGTATCTGCCCGGCTTCCCGCCTGACTTGTCCGACTTGTGCGTCATGCCTTTGCCGCTGGCCTTGCCATTGGGAAGCTGGGCGCGGACTGCATCCACCTGCATCGGGACGACCCCGCCCACGTCTGGGACGTGAGCGAAAGTCCTTCCTTGATTGTAGTAGCCCCTGTTGTGACTGCGAGCTGCACCGAACGTGAGCTTCACCTCCTCTGGGGCCTGTCGCAGCACTTCACGATGTGGATCTGGCGCGTGCTCCAGCAGCACGCTCACCCTGACATTGTCAGAGACGGCTTCGCCGCTCTGATCCACGTACTCGGCCACGATCGCCTCCCAGGCGGTGAGCGACTGAAAGAAGTCGATGCCCGCCTCGCGATCTTTGGCCCACTTGTCCTGCGGGTTCAGGATGAACCGCAGCATCGCCGTCCAGCGATTCCCTGAACGGCTCTCGTACTCATTCCTGAGCTGGCGCCACGCCTCGAGACCGTTCTTGCGCGAGAGCTTGACCACTCCCATCGCCCTACCCTCACAGCACGTGATCAGCAGGTGCCACAACCGTTGGCTGACCTGCCTCGCGCGCTCGTCGAGCTGGTCGTTCAGCAGCGGGCCATGCCTCTGGCCCGCCGCTGTCATGAACTCCTCGAAGCCGAGCAGCGCGGTGTAGGCCTCGAACCTGAGACTCCAGTCTCCCCACTTCTCGTCCGTGCCGTCGAACCGCTGCAATCGCATGTCGGTCCGCACGTCGACCACCCCGATCGCCGCCATCGCTGCTGACGGGCAGCCTTCTCGGGCGGGGAGGTCGCGTGGCGCGCGAGCTCAGCTCCCGTGGCGTGAGAACCGAGCTCCGCTACCATGTAGCTAGATTGGCGATGTTGCGCCCATCTCCTGAGCCAAGAGGACCTGTCAGTGATGATCCAATCATGCCATGCGATGCTTACTCCTGCACAGGGGGGTCGCCGACCCCAGCAAATACAATCCACAACAGAAAACCATAGGTTTGCCACGATTTTTCAAAATGCTACCGAACGGGCTTCGGGTGCGCGCGTGCCGAAATCTGCCGAACGCCTTTGATTGCGCGTGTGCCGTCGCGAGAATCCTCTGCAACAAATGGGACGAAGTGCAGACGCGCGCGTCGTCGCGCGCGCATGCCGAAATCCTTCAACACCCGTCGGTTTCGGAAGGATTTCAAAATTGCGCGCCCAAAAAACCTACGCAACAACACAAGGTTTCGCAACACGGATTTTCAACAAAAGAGTGCGCGCGCGTTCTTGCGTCGTCGTCGTCGTCGCCGTCCTCCCTCCTCCCGCGTCGTCGTAGTCGCCGTGACCTGCTCGAGGTGTTTGGGTGCAGGCCACAGTGGCCTGCGACACCTCCGCGGTCGCGCGACCACGGGCGCCGCCACTCCGCGCGGCCCCGATCGGGATCCGGCCTGGCACCGCCGCCGCCGCAAGGAGCGCGCCGACGCACGCGTGCTCCTGCGGCTTGGCGCGGCGGCCGGCCTCCTGGACAGACAACACAGCAGCGGCAGGATGGCGCTAGGGGATCGCGCATCGTCGCGATCGACAGGCCACACGTCAACCTGGCGCTGCTCATTCGCGAAGTGCAGCCAGGGCAATTTTGCTTCGAGAACGACGCGCAGAGGCTGCGGGGCGCCCAAGGGAGGAGGAGGTGGAGGCCAGAAGGATACGGCCAAGCCCCCCTGGAGGAAGCGCTCAGCCTCAGCAGAGAGAGAGGAGGTCACAGGAGAGGAGCTGCGGCAGGAGACCACGGTGATGCGGGCGCAGGAGTGCCAGCAGCCTCGGGCAACATCGGCATCTTGCCCATGCTGCCGAAGCAGGCGCAGCATCGCCCCAGCTGGCTGACCGCCCCGCCGATCGCAGCAGGACTCAAGCGCCACAGGGAGTCCTTGCGCAAGGCGATGGTGGCGGCGGCCGAGACGGCGAGGGCGATCCGCAGCGTGCCGCCCGAGCAGGTCTCCCTGCCAGGTCATCCTAGCTAAGGGCCCGACCACGCGCATGGAGAAGCTGGAGCAGTTCGTCAACAAGGCCAAGAAAGCGCTGACGGCCGCCAAGGACGCCCAGTTCGCAGCGGAGCTGGCGGCAGAGGCGTGCAAGGCGGAGACGGCCAAGGCCCAGAAGGAGTACCAGCACGCGCAGGAGTTCATGGCGCAGATGGCTCAGCTCGAACGCTGCTGCGCCTGCCCGCCAGAGGGTGGATCCTCCGCCGCTGCGGAGCCAGCCGCGCACAAGTTCGCCAGGGAGGCGGCGGTGCCGGACGACAGCGACGAGGAGATTGAAGACGCGGGCGACGATGTCTACGGAGAAGGCTCGTCGGGGCAGCAGCATATGCCAGTGAGACCAGCCTGGTCACACACGGGCACGGCCCAGGATCAGAACCGCGTGGCGAAGCTGGAGACACAGATGGGGTCCATGCAGGACACGCTGGGGCAGATCCTTGCTGCGCTCAATGGGCAGCCCCTCCAAGGCCAACCCCCACAGGCCGCAGGAGCGGAGGACATCCCCGTTCCAGGTGGAGGAAGGCTGCCCACCAGCCAGAAGAGCGCAGGCAAGGCTGCCAAGTCCCCGGCCAAGGCGTTTGCGGAGCCGCCGCCGCCAGGCCAGAGGAGGCTGGCCCTGTCGTCTGGAGGCGCAGCCATGGACACCGCAGAGGGAGCCGTCAAGGTCATGAAGGACGAGAACGGCGACCCAGTCGTGGTCGAAGTTGCGCCCGCCCGAGCCCCACTCCAGGAGCTGCAGCAGTGCCAGACGCCACCCGCCGCAGACGAGAACGCCATGAGGGACATCAGAGTGGGGCAGCGGCTGGACGCCAACGGGCGGCCGTTGGGCTAGTTTACCCGGGCCAGCCCCTGCTGCCGTCTTCAGCGGCGACGGAAGCGACAGGGGTGCGTGGCCCGGTAGACAGTGCCGCCACTACGACTTCACCTACAGAGGCGCTGCCAAGGTGTGGTGTGGATACGCCGATACCAGAGACAGCAGCAGCCATGGCCGTGCTGAGGGCAGCATGGCCGATCTCCATCGACAAGGGTTTCGTCGAGCACGGAGAGCAATACCTTCACAGCTCCACCAAGGGAGTACTTTCAAAGTGCTCGCGTCTGCAGGGCGAGTTTGATCCAAGCCTGTTCGAGACGCTACTCATCTACACGGATGGCTCAGGCGGCAGCACGCATGGTCATCTTCCTGGGCCCCCGGCCTGGGCCTTCGTCGTGCTGGGCTACACGCATGACGACGAGTTCGTGCTCATCGGCACGATGGGGGATGCGATGCCGACGCTAGGGGACCAGTTCAGCCAGCCGTCAGGTGCCGCAGAGATATGTGCGATGATTGCCGCGATCCTCTGGCTCTTGCAGCTCAAGGTGGCTGTGGACGAGACGGGCACGCACGTGCAGCTGCCAGTGATCAGCTTCTACACCGACAACAACTACGTGGTCGACATCGGGAGGGGAGGAGCCGCGCTGGAGCACTACGCGCCGTACGCCAGTTTCCTGGACTCGGAAGCCGGGCAAAGGCTGCTAAATCCGTGGCTGCTAAAATCGACCTCCGGGAAGTTGTCTTCGTCCTTCCGGGAAGAAGTCCGTTGACTGCTTCGCGTGCCGCGCCTCATTCCGGGAAGTTGTTTTTTCATTCCGGGAGGGCCGTTTTAGCAGCCACGGTTTTAGCAGCCCTCGCCCAGCTTCCTATGGACAGCGTCGTCAAGGTGCTGAGGCGCAGCGCGGAGGACATCCTCTGGTCGCACGTCAGCGGCCACATGGCGGACCCGTGGAACGAGCTCGCCGACGCCGTCGCCACGCTGGCCAGGGGCGGCCTCATCGCGTGGCCCAACGACTTCGACCTCTGGGAGCGCATGGAGCAGGTGCTGCCGCAGGCGCCCTGGCTGTGGCTTAGTGTTGCCCCTCAGGCCGAGAGACTCCAATACCCGCTCCCAGGCCGCCCCGTCCCAGTCCTCGAGCCCCCGCCCCAAGGCCTCCAGAGCCTCCTCCTGAAGCACTTGTCCCAGGGAGAAAATGGCCCGCTGGGGGAGGGCCGAGGCAAAAGGAGGGGGAAGGGGCAACCCAGCAAGCCACGGAAGCTGCGGTTAGCTGTAGCCAATGTCCTGACGCTCGACCCCAGGAAGTCCAGGGTGAGCAAGGGGAAAGCTTTCACAGGTGTCCTCATCCCAGGAAGGATGCAGTCCCTAGCGCAGCAGTTCGGGGACGCGGGCTACCACCTGGTCGGCGCGCTCGAGACCAGGGTCCCCGCCGAGTCCGTCGCGAGAGTGGGCCACTACCTGGTGCTCCACACTGCTGCCGCAGAAGGAGGACGCTTCGGGGTCTCGCTGTGGGTCAACACAGTGGGCCAGCTGGGCGAGGACGGCCCCGCCCTGCAGGAGCAGCACGTGGCGATCGTGCACAAGGGGCCGACTCGCATGCTGGTGTGCATCAGGGCGCCCTTCTTCCACTGCGACATCCTGGTAGGGCATGCTCCACACAGCCACAGGCCCCCTGGTGAGATCAGGGACTGGTGGGAGCACACCCAAAGGATCGTCGACAAGAGGCCCGACCCCAGCCCGTGGCTCTTCACCTTGGTCGACGCCAACGCTCAGGTGGGGTCGGTCCCCACGGTCGGCATCGGAGAGTACGGCGTGCAGAAGGAGAACTTCCCGGGGGCCTGCCTCCGCAAATACGTCAAGCGCACCGACTCCTGCCTGCCCTCCACGCTGGCCCAGTCCAGGAACAACGTCTACGCCGCGTGGACTCCGTCGAGGGCCAGGTCTGCAGAGGATGGCAATCGCATCGACTACATCGCGGTACCGCAGGAGCTGCTACAGCATGTGGGCGATCAAGGGGTCAACGACAACATCGAGCTCGCGGTCTCCCACAAGGACCACGCAGTGGTGGACCTAGAGGTGCAGCTCCCGCAGGGCCAAGACGGGGAAAGGCCGCCCAGGTGGCAGCGCCCCAAGGTGGACAAGACCAAGCTCACCACGTTCTCCTGCCAGGTGAGGTTCGACGAGCTGATGGGGCAGGTGCAGCACCCGGCAGCGAACGTCCACCCCAACGACCACGCGGACTACCTCGACAGCCAGGTCCTGAAGGCGGCGGAGGAGGCCTTCCCGCTTGAGCCAACGGCGCCAAAGCCGACATGGGAGTCGCCAGCCACACAGGACCTCTGCCACGTCAGGGCGCTGCTCCTAAGGACCACAAGGAGGGCCAGGAATCGCCTGGGCCACATCATGCTGGTGGTTACGATGGCGCGGTGGGCCAACTGCTGCGACCAGGGGCTGTGGCACAACCTGAGGACAGCACAGTGGCAAGCATCGAGAAGAGGCAGGGTCACGTGCGACAAGGTCGTGGAACCATGCCGTACGGCGCTGCAGGACTACCGCCAGATGCACGACTTCTCGGCCATGGTCATGGGCCAGCAGCACCCTGCAAAGATAAAGAAGCAAGGAAGGAGAGCGACGCAGTATCCCCAAGGCAGCACCTCGAAGCACGTGACCTTCAACGAGGTGCCCGACTTCGACATCCCAGCCGAAGCAGGAGACGCCCAGGATACAAAGACATGGACACGACGGCCAGCGACTACAGGCACTGCCGCCATCGACCCGCCACTCTCGTGGGCAGACTGCGCGGACAACAGCGACCTGGAGGACCCAGACAGGGCCCAAGACCCCCACGTCGAAGGTCACGGGGGGCACGCTGGCGGCAGATGGTGTTTGGGCCAGAGTGAAGGCATGCTGCAACCCAAGCACGACGAGCTCTTGCTAAGTCAAGCTTCGGGGAAGCATCGGACAACCTGAGACGGACCAACACCAGAAGCAGCCAAGCATCTGCAGTGCAGCAGGGCGGTGTGCAGCAGCCTGCGGACATGTGCGACCCGCCGTGGGAGGACGCGATAGACGAGGAGGAAGACCTGAGGGAGCACATGGAGGAGCGCTCCAGCTTCTGGGTCTACAACTTAGCGGAGGCGGAAGGCAGCCACAGGTCATGGAAGCTGTGGTGCGTACCTGTCGTCAAACGTCTCCTACGCCGACACCCCGCGAGGCTACGTGCCATCCAGGAAACCAGGGACGGCGAGGCCAAGCACATCGACCGCATCGCAGAGGACATCTGCGAGGCCGCTTGGAGCAACACGGTGGACCGCAGGGCCGGCATGATCAACTGGATCTGGTGGCAGGATCGCCAAGGCGAGCATGCCAGCAGGGACAGGCTGGTGGCGGAGCACTGGCGCACCTTGGACAACATTCGAGCTGAATTTCGTGGTATACTTGGAAGGCGGGCTCCGCCTGAAGGCACAAGGCGACGTCGGCGACTCGAACCAGGCCCACCAGCAGGAGCAGGTGCTGACCAGTGGCGAGGCGAAGCTGATGGAGACAGCCATGTTTTGCCGAAGTCAGAGCGGGACGCCTCGGTGCTCCTCGAGCCGAGAGCGTCCCAAGTCGTCGCCACTGGTCTGCCGGATGCCTCAACTGACCACGCTCTGTCACGGTCAGAACCGGCAGCCCCGGCGCTCCTCGAACCGAGGGCTGCCTCACGCGTCGCTACGCTGCCGGATCGAAATATGCAGTCCAACAAGAGGGGCACTTTCAGCCTGCAGCCCAAGCTACAGAGGCCCGACGGACACCTGTTCCACGAGCGCCTGGCGATCAGCCCGGCCCAGACGCTCATCAGGGCCATAGAGGAGGTGGGGGACCACTGGGAGACCCTGCTGCCGACCCTCTACTGGATGGCGACCATAGTCCAGACCAAGACAGAGGCCTTGAGCCAGTGGTGCTGGAAGCTGGAAGCTGGTGGGCGCAGACATCCTGGCGTCCCACCGCCAAGACGCTCGAGATCATTACCACCGCATTGCAGGTGACATACGGAACGCATGGGACAAGAGGCAAACGGATGTAGCGCTTGCACGGCTGAGGGGAATGGGCATCGGCTCTCAGAAGCGCATGATGAGCAAGTGCCTCCCGTCGGTCAAGCTCCTCGACGGCGCGCATGCCACGTCGCAGGCGCAGATGGGGAACAGGTGGCTCCAGCATTTCAGCCTAGTCGAGTTCGCAGCCGACGTGCCGATCGTGGACCTCTACAGGCTCATGCAGGCGCAGTTCGAGAAGGGAGCCCTGTTGCCAGAAGTACTCGACCCCAGCTGCATCCCGACGTTGGCAGACATGGAACGCGCAATGAAGATCACAAAGGACTCAGCGCCAGGAGTCGACGGCTTGATGGGGAAGCTCTTTCGGACACAGCCGAAGACACTGGCGGCAGCATACCACCCACTGGCAGCCAAGTTTTGCCTGCACAGGAGGGGAGCCAGTACAGTGGAAAGGAGGATTCTACAGACACCACCACAAGAAGAAGCAGGCCGAGGAGCGTGGCAACCATATGTGCTTCGCGGTCACGGCCATGGTTGGCAAAAGGGTGAGGCACTTCTACAGGGCGAAGGTGGCCGAGTACCTACCACAGGCTGTAGGAGACCGCCAATTTGGAGGAGTAAGGCGCAGAGGCACACAGCATGCGTCGGTGGTCACCAGGATGCTGCAGTCAGCGGCGACCGCCAACATGCTGTCCTTCGCGGCAATCTTCATGGACGTCAAGAACGCCTTCTACTCCATGGTCAGGGAGCTGGTGCTGCGCACGCCCATGGCCAAGGCAGACAAGGACGCGATCGCCGAGTCCACGGCCGTCCCGCCCACGGCCCTGGAGATCCTGAAGAAGAAGCTCGAGGAGGAGATGCCGCTGTTTCACCGCACGGAGGCCGGCGAGCATCTGAAGGCGTTGGTCGAGGAGCAGTACACGGCCTCATGGTTCGTCTGCGAGAGCTCGGACCACGTCGCCCTTGGCACCAAGTCCTCGATCCCAGGCCAACCTCTGGCCGACCAGATCTACGAGATCGCCATGGCAGAGGCTATCAGGGTCTCGGAGGCGAGGATCGAGGAGGAGGGCTACGGCATCTTCGTCACAGGGGCCAACGCACGCTCCCTGGCGCAGCAGTTCGACAGCGACCTTGACTTCGAGAAGATACCAGGCCACAGCGTGGCATTTGCGGACGATGGCACGTTCTTCGTCATCGGCAAGGCCGACGAGGCGATGGATGCGGTGGCAGTCATTGCAGGCATCGTGCTGGACACGTTCGCGGAGTTCGGCCTCGTCCTCAACCTGGACCCTGGCAAATCGGAGGTGCTCTTTGCCTTCGCAGGTCAAGGGGCCAAGGGTGCGAGGAGGACCCTGTGGCATGAGTACCACGGAAGGGTCAAGCTCAGGTCGAAGCACTACGAGGGGACCACCATCCACGCAGTGCACAACCACGTGGCGCTGGGGACGGTCATCGACGACCACGGCGCGGTGTACCCCGAGCTCTACCGCCGCTCAGCCACCACCACAGCCGCTCTCAGGAAGCTGAGGGGGAAGGGGCCTGCCCACCAAGATGGTCTTCGCAGACGCCCTAGTCTGCTCGTCAAGGTGCTTCTCGCAAGGCAGCTGGCCAGGTCTCACGAGGGCGGAGGCCAAGTACCACCACGCCATGGCCACGGCAGTCTACAGGGCAGCAGCGGGGAAAAAGTTTGCCACGAAAGAGAACGGTGAGCTGGACATCGACGCCTACCCGGAGGCAGAGGACGAGGCGCTGCTCGCCAAGGTGGGAAGGGCTCGCCCGGAGGACCTGCTGAGAGTAGCGAGGCTAAGGCTTTTCGGCGAGCTACTGCAAGCAGGACCACCCCTCGCCTTTGCGACGATGGCCCAGCTCCTCCTGCGACCCCAGCACGCCAAGAGGCAGTCCTGGCCGCAGATGCTGATGGGAGACCTCCGATGGCTGCAAGGCTACTCGGCGGACCTGCAGGACCTCCCAGACCCCAGCGAAGAGCTGAGGCCGTGGGAGATGATGATTCTACGCTCGCACTCCTCATGGAAGTACAGGCTCAACGACACGATCAAAGCAGCGGCGGCGCAGCTGAGTAGAGGACATGCGGCGCGCATGGCAGAGAAGCGCTTCTTCGCCGCAGTGCAGCCAGCAGGAGTGCCGTATTCCACGAGAGAAGGCAGCCCTTTCGGGCCCCCGCGGGCAGACGAGCCAGACGCAATGTCGACGAGACAATGGGCATGCCCGTGGTGCCAGAGGACGTTCAGGCGCCAAAGAGGGCTCAGGGCCCACACTTCGCAGCAGCACTGGGCCATGGTCAGTCTCGCGCGTACATGGACGGGATCAGCAACGCAGTGCCAAGGGTGCCTGACGCTGTTCGACCAAACCCACCACCTCACCGAGCACCTGGCGATTGCATCGCCCGCCTGCCTCGTTGCCACCATTGATGCGGGAGAGGCGCCTGGTGCCGAGGAGTGCGAGACGCGCAAGGAGCTCCCGCGGGGCCTACTGAGAAAGAGAGCGAACATACCCGCGATCAAAGCAGCGGAGCCCATGCCAGACGTGGTGTCCCTCAGCCAAGACGATGCAAAGGCGGTCCTGCTCGAGTCAGACTACGTGCTCGACGAAGTTGCCAGGTCCACGCTGCAGGAGGGCTCAGAGGAACGGCCCCAGGAGAGGCCGGAGGTCCAGCATGACGAAAGGTATGACCTGAACCAGTTTCGCACAGACAAGTACAGCGGGATCACCACGGAGGAGAAGATCCCGTGGAGGATCCAAAGGGCACAGATCTACGTACTCAACCTGTTCTGCGGGCACAGGCGCAAGGACGACATACAGCACGTATTCGAGTCAGCGCCGAAGTTCGAAGTGATGTCAGAGAAGGTGCACATCATGGTCCTCAGCATCGACGTGGCGATCGACGCGCAGCGCTGCGACCTCATGCGCCAGGACAGCCTGATGGTCTTCCACGGAGGGATCCTGAAGAGGCAGATCATGGTGTCGGGAGGAGGACCGCCATATGAGACATGGAGTGCGGCGAGATGGTCGGAGCAGCCTGGCCCACCGCCGCTCAGGTCCCACGACCATTTCTGGGGAGTGGCGCACGCCGCGCCGCAGCAGAGGGTCCAGCTGGCCGTGGGGAATGCCCTGATGCAGTCCATGGTGCTCCTCCTCGCGGCGCACCTGGCGGCAGGCGCGGCAGGGTGGTCGGGGCACCCTATCCCGTGCAGCTGGCGGCTCGCAGCCGTCACATCGTGGACATGGGGGCCGTGGCTCGCGCTGCAGTCGGCGCCGTGCACCGCGACCGCGGACTTCGACCAGTGCGAGCACGGCCAGCTGAGCAGGGCCCCGACCAGACTTTTCGGGCCCCGCATGGCGGGGCTCCACCGTCGCCTGACTGCGACGCCTGGGGGAGGAAAATGCCCCCACGGGCGAGAGGCCCACGCCACTCTCTTAGGACGTGAGGTCGGATCCAGCGCCTTCCGGACCGCGCGGAAGAAGGTCTACCCCCGGGGCCTTTGCCGCTGCATCGCGGAGAGCATTCTGGAGACGCTCGAATCGGCTCTGGACGACGTGCTCCCGGATGCGCCTAGTGATGATTCCCGGTCCCACCACCTCCTTGTGCAGGGCCTGGCGGACTTTTATGTCTCAGAGATCCCTACGACTGAGGAAGGGGCCAGGGAGTGGGCCCCGGATTTTGCGAGGGGAAAGGGCCGCAGTAGGCCTGACCCTGAGAGGGGCCGCCTTGAGGCCCCAGACCCGCCTGGCCAGGACCCCCCAGGCCCCTCCCAGGATCCTGAGGACAGCCAGGGCCCCACAGAGGAGGAGGCCTACGCTGCTGAGGTGATCGGACTCTCTCCCCTCCTCTGCCCCTCGACTCCGCCTCCGCCTCCGCCTCTCCCCTCCCGCCCCCCTCTGACCGACGCCCAGCGGCGCAGGATAGCCGAGAAAGGCCAAGGCCCAGCGGATACGGCAAGAACGGCGTAGGCCGTGGGCCTCTAGGGGCCTCGACCTGCGAATCGCGCGGGGAGCCCCAGAGGGCTGCCCCGCGCAGGAGAGCCCCTGCGGGGCTCGGGCGGACCTGCCAAGGAGCGGGTCGGCCTGGGCCCAACAAATCTTCGGAAGGGCCTGACGAGGATTCGGGCCCCCCACACCCTCCACCTGGCTACAGGCCAGGTCCGAGCCGGCCCACTATAAGGACCACTGCACGTCGGCACCGACAAGACGCAGAGTTCCACCACCACCGCCGCGTCGTCGTCGTCGCCTACGTCGTCCTCTGTCTTTCCTCGTGTTCGTCGTCGTCTTCCTCTTTGGCGTCGTGGTCGTTTCCGTCGTCGTTGTCGCCGTGGTCGTCCTTCCTCCCCTTCCCTCGTCGTTGTCGTCGTCCGTCGTCGGCGTCTCGTCGTCGTCCTTCTATTTCGTCGCCGTCGCCGTCGTCGTCGTCGGCGTCGTTGTCGTCGTCGTCGTCTTCCCTCCTCCCTCGTCGTTGTCGTCGTCGGCGTCGCCGCCCTTCCTCCTTCTTCGTCGTTCGCGTCGTCGCCGTCCTCCCTTCTCCCTCGTTGTTGTCGTCGTTGTCGCCGTGGTCGTCCTCCCTCCTCCCTCGTCGTCGTCTTCGTTGGCGACGTCGTCGTCGTCGTCGTCGTCGGCGTCGGCGTCGTCGTCGTCTTCGTCGTCGTCGACGTCGTCGTCGTCGCCGCCGTCGTCGTCGTCGTCGTCGTCGCCGCCGTCGTCGTCGTCGGCGTCGTCGTCGGCGTCGTTGATGTCGTCGTCGTCGGCGTCGTCGTTGTCGTCGTCGTCGGCGTCGTCGGCGTCGTCTTCGTCGTTATCGTCGTTATCGTCGGCGTCGTCGTCGTCGGTGTCGTCGTCGTCGTCGTCGTCGTCGTCGTTGTCGGCGTCGTCGAAGTCGTTGGAGACGTCGTCGGTGTCGTCGTAGCCGTTGTCGGCGTCGTCGTCGTCGTTGTCGTCGTCGTCGTCGGCGTCGCCGTCGTTGCCAAGTGCCACTTGGTACCCACCGTCACGGTCTTAAGAGATTTTGCAAACTAAGTAACGGGTGGGTGGGTGGGATGTTTGCGCGAGCAGTGGAGTGGACACTTCACTGCGAACAGAACTTGATTGCACGACATATATTGTACCGTAGATTGCATCACGTAAACATCTTGCTTTACACTGCTAGAATATCCCCTCCCTCCTCTCCCCGACTTAACGGCCCCCCTTCGCGCGCTGCAGTTCACGTGCGATTCTGCCCCGCCGCCCATTTTGAATATGAATTCATATTGCCCCAGCGAAACTGGCATCGCCCCCCCCCCCCCCCCATCCACGTCTGCAGACGATGTCACTCGCGAGCTCGTTTCTCGCGCGCCGTGAATTTGTCAATGGCCAGTGCAAAACAAAAAAGAACACATGAATCTTCAAACATAAGAAAAACAATAACCGGACAAACAATGCGAAAACCATGCATGTGCATGTACATTGATATAATCTTTTTTTAAAGGAGCGATCCGAGAACGGGGCACCAACTCATTTGCAGGGAGCCCAGAGCCGAACCCCTAGACACCCGGGACAGGGGACCCCTAGAGGGCCCTCACATCGACGCTGCGCGTTCTATTTGGCGCCCTGCCATGACGCGAAGCGTCTGTATGTGCAGCAGACAGAATGCCAGTGGATGGCGCCAGTGCGAACTCACGCATGACCCAATCTTTTTTTTTCAAGCAGGGCCCTCGATAGATTGATTGTAATATTCTTCTCGCGACGTCGATCATGAAATAGGTGGCCAGCTTTCCAAGGAAACTCCCCGCTCTTGACCTGAAACTGAATGTCTGACATTCGAAGATCAAGCAATAACGTTCGGCTGGGCCCTCGCCCCCCTCCACCCGCTACCGCTTGCGGTCGATAACCATATAGGAGACAGACAGAGTCGACGCTCGGGGAGTCCTCGGCGTCGGGCTAGCCGTCGCAGTCTTGGCCCGAAGGCTCGGCGTCGGACTGCGAAGCCGCCGCCGAGGCAGCAAGCGGAGGCCCGTTCCCGGCTCGCGCCCACAAGTAGGATATCAAACGACTGCCCCACTTCAAAGACCTGGCCAGAGTCGTCGGGGGCATCAGTGCAGGAGCTGCGACCAGAGCAGCCCTCGACAGGGATGGGTCAGGCTTGTCGGCTTGTCCATGGTAGCGTGGATCGTCTGCTGTAGCATTGCCGAGATACGCGTGTGTTTTGAAGTCACGTCGGTAGTGAGGTCCCACAGCGGGTTGGCCCATCTGGCGGCGCACGTCGCCGACGCCGCCCTCCACGCTAGATCCGCGCGGCCTGCGTCGAACCAGACCAGCCACGCGTCGAGCGCTGAATAGGCTGACCCGCTGTGAAAATGATGTCTGTGGATGTCCATCACAGGTCTGGTAGGAGATGCAAACAAGGTGAGGTCCAGCAACGCGCGCTGCCAAAACTCGGGCAGGTTCATCAGCGCACGAGCCTCGGGCGTCGACGGCAACTCCGCTGGGCCATGGTCGCCCGAGAAAAAGAAGCGGCCGGCGCTGCTGTTGACCGAGACATTGACGACGTCGAGGCCATCCCAGGCGGTCTCGGCCAAAGAGAGTGTAGCGTCGGTGATGGCCGAGAAAAACCATGCCGCACTGGACGAGATGTTGGCGCCCGCTCCTGACATAGGCCCCGCCGCGCCTCCGACCTCCTCTGCCACGTCTGCTGCCGCTGTCACCGTGCGCGCCAGAAGCGGGCTCCAGGCGGCCGGTGCCAGTCGGGCCACCATGAGGACCGCGCACGTCAGGTTGCCTGCGCAGCCCCACTTGGCCGCCCTGCCCCAGCGCGTCCACCAGGAGCGCCAGCGGCCACTGGGCTGTTCGGCGGGTGCATCGCTCCCGCCTTGGCGGTCACCCAGTGCGGCGCCGCAGGAAGGGCCATCCCGCCCGGCGTGGCCCCGTCGCCTGGCGAAAGAGGTGACGAAAAGGAAAACGGAGTCGCAAATGCCGACGGCGAGCCCGTCGAAGCTGCCACGGAAAAAGGTGAGGTCGGTCTTGGTGGTGATGTGGCGGCCCCTCCAGCTCGCAGGTACCTTCGATGGGGTCCATCAGCCGTTTGGCCGTCGTCTATTGCCCTTCGCTGCCATTCAGCGCTCTGGCCGCGACCCACGCCCAGTGGCGCGCGGCCCAGTCGAAGGCCGGTCCCCGCCCGGCCGCCTTCAGCCCTACGGCTATATGGGCGGCCCGTGCCACGTCGATGTATATTCGGAGGAAAATGCCCAGCTTCCACCGACCCGCCCCACGTATCTGATCGAAAGACATACCCCGCGCCCTGGCCTCTGAAGCAAAACTTGCTCGGGGACTGTGAGGAGACCACCTCATTGGCAAATTGTACTCAGACTGGATAAGATTCCAAAGCTTCCTGTATTTCTCCAGGGCGCATGGGACTAGGCGGCCACCCGGGGCCGCGCGAGCCTTGGGGGGCTTCAGGGTGCCCACGAGGATCGGACTGTCGGACTCCAAGATAGCGTTGGACTGGGGCCTCTTGGCCTTGGTGTTGGCCTTCACGCCGAGTCCCACAGCAAGAGGCCCCTTGCCCTGCTGGTGCCCAGACTCCTCGGGGAAGATGATCCGACGTGACGACCCCCAGCATCTCGCTCGGGCGCGCCCCCACTTCTCCTTGCAGCACGACGCCGACTCCCAGCCTAGGCTCGCCGCGCTGAACGCCGACGAACGCCTGGGCCGCGCTCGCCATCGGGGCCGCGTGCTTGGTCCGATGCTCTAGCTCCCAGCCGCGTAGCGCGACGTGGTATCTGCTCAAGCGGCCCTTCAACCTCGGGAACTTGATTCGACGGCTGCGACCAGTCTGGTGAAGTGGCTCTTCAGAAGGGCGGGGGTCGCCTTGCAGCCCACCAGGGCCTGACCCCACGCGTCTGGCGCCCAAGGCGGCGCTCCCGCCGCCAAGCGCCACGCAAAGAACCCAGCTGCTCGAAGCCGATAGGTTAGTAAAGTTGGCGGTTGCGCGCGGCCCTCTAAGCGCGGGTCGCCCTGCGCTCTGGGGCCCAGAGTTAGCACTGTACTGCGCGCGACACGCGCGCCTGATCTTCCGGCACTGGGGCTCTGTGCTCCTCTTGGTCCTGACCGCATCCTCTCGCTCTCGAGAGGCCGTCCGCGGGCGTCCTCTCTGTCTCTATCCAGGGGGGGTGGCATCATGATCTCCGACGCACTCGACAAATCACACCTCCTCCTCAGTGAGTAGTTGGCTGGACCTGCTGGATCGACCCTTCGCCGCAGCCCCGGCAAAGGCCACGTTGTCCTCCGGGCCGATCACCCTGGACCGACGCGCCTCGGCGACCACAACCAGACGGTATAGGGCGCGCGAGGCCGCGCATCCTTCGCCCAACACGATGTGATAAGCTCGCTTCCAGCGCCCGGCCTCCACGGGCACCCACTACGCCTCGCTGGCGACCCAGCCCTGCCATGGGCGATGGAGCTGACGGGCAGGTGCGACTCTTAGGGCGAGGGCCCCCTGTCAAATACTCTCTGTAGTTGGCCAGGTTTGGCGACCGCCGTGCCCGGCCTCGCGCCCGCGCGCCGCAGCCCCCCTTCTGCGCGCGGCCCCCGGCGGCCACGGCCGCGCCGAAGCCGCCAAATTCGAAGTCTCGGGCCCCATCGGCGTCGGGGGCGAAGAGCGCGCCGAGCAGCGGGGCCCCGAGGTCCGCGCATAAGCACACGATGCCCTTCTGCATGGCCATCGCCTCCCGTCGGGCCTAGGGCCGCCACCCGTGCCAGCGGCGGCCCTCCTGGCGCGCGAACTGGCGCAGGTGCTGCGGCGCCGACAGCCAGTGGCCAGCAACGCGGCCCAGATCCAGACGCCCAGGACGGGCGCCAGGTGGCGCAGGTGCACCCATCCCCGATCGGTCATCACCTCCAGCGTCTCGCACAGCAGGGCCGCCTTCCGCCTCGGCACTCGCACCCGCGCGGGGCGCGACTCGATCTCGTAGCCCACGCTGCGGTCGACCAGGCCGTGCCCCCTGCGGTCCTTCACCACGAAGCCGACGTCTTCCTGCGCGCCCCCCACCTGGTGGACCAGCTCGTCAACCTTCGCCTCGCCGGAGCCCTGGAGGCCCCCGTCGGCGGAGATCGGGCCGTCGCCGATGCGCAGGTAGAGGCTCGTGTCCGACGCGCCCAGCACCGCCCCCGTCTCGCGTGAGGAGGCCTCGTTCAGGAAGTGGAAGGTGCCCATGTCCAGCTTGGCCGAGAAGCTCGAGATCGTAGGACACCGCGCTCCAGGCAGCCGGTGGCCCGTAGGGCCCGCACCGTGACTCGCCATGTCCGCCAGTGCCCTCGCGATGCTCTCCGCAATCCATTCGCGCAAGGCTGGTGGATCGGCGGCCAGCTTGGCAATCCGGAAGGCGCCGTTAACCTTGCCGTAGCTTTCCTCGTGTGAGTGGGCCCCGTTCCGTCGGATGACCATTTTACCGCCCCTGCGACACTCGTAGGCTTCTGCGAAACCTCGCCCATCATGCATTGGTCGATCGAAAACCGCTTGGCCTGTGTCTTCTCCTCCAAGCCCTTCAGGATCTCCGAGTCAAAGATCGAGGGGTGGGGCTTCTCTCCGGGGTCCCCGGGGTGCTTGAGCCCCCATGTACCTCCGAGGCTCGCCGCGCCGCCACGCAACGCCAGGTGGTTGAGCACGAGGCGGTTGGCCTCGCCCAGTCGCGCGATCTCCCCAGGCGTCGGCCGCGTCCGAGGTAGACCCCAGCAGCGCTCGCCGCGTCGGCGCAGAGGTCGCGGACCTCCCGGCCCGAAGCGGGCCCGGCCCAGGGGCCGCAGCTGCTCGAAGGCGCCCGCCCGACTCAGGCCCCTTCCGCGAGTCCACCGCCTGGTCGACGGAGATTATCAGCAGGAGCAACCAGGCCCAGCTCCTCCATGAACTTCCCCAGGTAGCACTGCACGTCCTGAGCCCTCCGGGGGCCCGCGAAGAGGTGCATGTCCACGAAGACTCTGCCACTCTGCAGCTTGGCCTGCCGCGCTGCCTCGCACCACCCCGCCGCGGAATGGCTGTCCATCTCGGGGGGAGAGAACGTCATACTTGCTGTCGCTCAGCCCACTCGTTGTCGCTGATCATCCGGTAGCTCTCTATCCACTTGAGTCGCTGTTCGCGGCCCTGGCTCGCGAGCGGGCGTCGTGAAGTCATGGCGCAGATTCTGGCGTTGATCGCCATCAAGATATGCACGCTGCGGGGGCTGCCCGTGACCAGCCGACGCCGCGCAGGGTGGGCCCAGGACACGGGGGCCAGCGCGGCCCGCTGAGACGCGCTGAGTCGGCCCCAGACGGCCCGCGCCCGCACCGGGGGCACGCGCCGCCAGCCCCGCGCCCAACAGGGCACCTCCACGAAAGAGAAAGCGTCGCTCTCATCGAAAGCCGCCGCCGCCCAACAGTCCGATGGGACACGCAGGCGGCCCGGCGCTCAACCACCGTGCAGCCCGTGCCCCGACCGCTCCCTCACATCCTTGAACATGTAGTTGGCGGCCACCACCATGATGATCTTCCGCTGCCGACCTCCTGACTTCATTGCCCACCGCGCTGAAGCCGGCGATCGCATTCACCTCCTCGGCGCCCCCGAAGTGCCAGAGGTTCGGCGGCATGTCCCAGCGCGCGAAGTACCACTGGCACCCGCCCACGAAGTCGAACTTCTGCTGCAGATCCTCGAAGGTCACCCGGCCCCTCAGCTCGGCGCGCCCCACCACGTTGGTCTCCTCGCAGTTGTGCATGGCCTCCTCGGGCCCCAGCGCGTCGAGCATCTTCGCGCACTTCACCTCCTGCAGCTCGTCCACATCCTCTGCTCTCAGGGCCTCATGAGCGGTCATTTTGGTCGGCTTGCCGTAGCCCACCTCCTCCCCGCGAGCTAGCTCCAGCACCGCTGGGGCGCCTGTCAGACCGCAGTCCCGGCGCGCCTCTGCCTGTCGCTTAGCTTCTCTCCAGGCCACTCTATGCATTTGGCCGCGCAGACTCCGCATCTTGTCCGAGAGATCGCCGTCGCGACGGAGTCGGGCGAGGTCCTTGCGCGAGCCCGCGTCCATGGAGTTGATCCCGCGCACGCACTCGTTCGCGAGAGCCCACAGCGCGAGTTTCTGCTTGAGACGGCGTCGCAGTCGGCTGGACCGACCCCCGCCTCCCGAGCGCTTCGCCACCAGCACGATCGGCAGCAGGGCCTCTTGTCCCAGCGTCGCCGAGATCACCTGCTGCAGCGTCGGGCCCGTCGTGTCGCGCACCTTGGGGGCCCGCGCAGCCGCGCCGCTCTGCGCCCCGCCCGCGGGCTCGGCGGGGCGCGCGGCTGGCCGTCAGGCCTTGGAAGGGGGGGCCGTCCGCGCCCTCCCCGCCTCCTCGGCCACCCTGGCCGCCGCGGCCGCTCTTGCCGTCGCCCATCTCCTTCTTCTCGCGGCTTTGGAGCTCGGTCTCCACTCGCTGTCTGCGCCGGCGCTTCGACGCCGACGCCGCCACCCGCGTGGGGGCCGCGTCTGCTGAGCCGCCAGGTGGCGCGGAGCACAGCATGCGCATGGCGCATGGCCCCCGCGCGGCCACCGCTCCTCCGCTCGTGCACGCACGACGCCAGCCTCCCCAGGGCGAGCTACATCATGTCGTCCACGGCCAGCACCTGCATGATCTCCACGTCGCCAGCGCAATCATTAAGCCGGAAGTCTGTGATGGTCGACAGGGTCCACAGGTCAACCCATTGCACGGGGTTGCTGCGACTGCCCCGGCACCTCTGAGCGATCCAATCCCTCGCACCCGATGAGCCCTCGCCTCGCATCATCCAGTAGATCTCGGGGGCGGCCCTCTGGAGATCGGCTGGCAGGCTGGACCCCCAGCGCGTCTCCTCGGACCCGCCGCGCGACGCCGAGAGGTCTGGCGAGGCGCCCTGGGCCCATCGTCCGCTGCCCACGGTCAGGGCCGCCTGGGAGCTGAGGCGGTCCAGGGCCCCGATCAGCTCGGCCTCCCGCGGCGCTGCCGTCGTTGGTCCCGCGTGGCCGGAGCCCGTCAGCGCGCGCTCGATCTCCCCCTGGAACTGACCCGACGCCTCGATGGCCCGGACGTCTGCCGGAACCTGCGGTTCTACTGGCAGTCGGACGCCTTGGCGCCGCGGAAGGCTGTCAGCAGCTCCTTGATCTGACGCGCCTGCGACACCGCCAGGGCGTTCTGAGCTCCAGGGCAGTGCTCCGGCACGGCGCCCGCGCCCGCGCCAGGGGCCGCCGCTCCCGCCGCGGCCGGGCCCCAGGGCGGGCTGCGCCCGCGCTTGGCGCCCGTGCGCAGGCACCCAGCGCCCCCGCGCCAGCAGGCGCGGGGGGCGGTGCCCCCATGGGCGGCACGACTCCCGTCGCCACGCCTGGGGTCCCCAGACCCCCTGGCGGGCCCGTCGCACCCGGCACGAGGGGGGCCCCAGGGGGCAGCACTCCGCCCTCGGCGCCCACGTCGTCCGTCGTCATGTCGTAGCTTGGGTCGAGCGCAGCTCCTGGCGCGCCTGAGCCTCCACCGAGGTGCCAGGCTTGCATTTGCTCGATCATTTGCTTCAGCTGCTCGGCCTCGACCGCCTGGTCGCAGCGCAGACGCCAGCCCTGGCGCGCAGCGAACCAGGCGGCCGACGGGCCCACTGCCATGCGCAGCGTCAGTCCGACCAGTCCGCCGCGGCCCTTGGTCGCCAGCTGTGCGACGAGGTTGCCCGCGGCAGCGGCCGCCGCCAGCGCCGCCCAGACGGCAGCCCATACTTTGCCCCCCCGCGGCTCGGCCGCGGCCGGCGGAGCTGGCGGGCCAGGGCTGCCGTCGAGCGCCATCCCAGGCAGGAGTTAGGCGCCCGCGAGAGACAGGGATGGGGGCCCGCGGATCGACGGCGCCCTTCTCCTGTTGCTCAGTGGATCATTGTGCCTTGATATATTGAGCAGCGGCGGCGTCGAGCAAAGGTCGGGAACTATCGACGCGCCGCACTAGACATTCCCACCCTATGGCCCTTTCGCTAACACGGCATGAAGCGCACGCGCGCGCGTCGTCGCGCGCGCCGAAATCCTAATGTTTGCTGGGGCGGCCAAGTGGGGCTGGATCAAACATGGTGCGTGTATCCGGCGACTGCCTTAGGCGCATCTGAAGTGCGCCCGCATTCTCGGGCAAGAAACGAATCGCCCAGTGGGCAGAGAAACCAATGCCAGAATATCTGCGCGTATCACTTGTAATCCAGACGAGTCCAGCGCAGTTGCGCGTCGGCGCAACCGCGGGCCCGCCGCCGTCGAAGTCGCGCCCCTGCGACGCAAGCAAGCGGATGGGATGGGTGAGGAGGGGAAGGCGAGGCGCGCGGGGGGGCCCTGGTGCCCCTGGCAAAGCTCCGCCAGGCCATCATAGGGGCCCCCACCGTGCGCCGCAGAAAATCCGACCCCTTGAGCGGCTCCCCGCAGGGCCCCAGGGCGCGCCCGAGGAGCGCGCCGGAGACCGGCGGAAGATCCCTAAAATGCATTCCAAGAGAGCTCCTCATACAGCACCCACGCGCGCGCGCGACAGCGCCGCCCCCAAGGCGCCGTTGAAGCGCGCAGGAGGCCAACGCATCGCCCGGCCTAGCCGAACTGACCGCCGCGCAGGCCCCCGCTGGAGCCCCCCCCCAGGGGCCGCCCGTCCAGCTAGGCCGCGCAGGCCCGCGCCCCGCCACGACCCGCCGCCTGCGCCGCAGCCGCCCGCGGCCTTCTTGACGGCCGCGGCCTTCTTGACGGGCGCAACATAGGCGGTTAGGACATGTGGCCTACCATTCAAAAACATATTCGAGCAGGCCCGATGTTGTTCCCAATGTTGATCTACGCAGCATCGGGCGAGCTTGATTTTTTCGGGCGGCGCCCAATGCGAAATGGTGGGCTATTTCTGGGCGTGCTCATTTGTCATTTGACGAGGCCCATTTTCATTTCTGGCAGGGTCGCCCCGGGGCGCGGGCGCATTTTTTTCGGGCCCCGGTCAATTTTGTCTGGGACATGCGCGTATTTGTCGGGCACGGACGGTGAGTGCTTTTTGGGCGGACAATATTTCGCCAGGCCCGTGCCATATTTTTTCGGGCGCGCGCGCGCCCGAAATTTGTCTCGGGCCCGGATGGCATGCCGTCGGGCCCAGGCGGCATGTCTAGGGCGCGCGAATTTGTTGCGGCCCGGGCAGTATTTCTTTCGGCCCAGCCAATGCTATCTCGGGCCCGGGCAATATGTTCGAGGGCGCGCGCGCGCGCCCGAAATTTGTCCAGGCCGAGGCAGTGTCCCTTCGGGCCCGGGCGATATTTTTCGGGGCGCGCGCGTTCTTACGGGCCTGGGCATTCTTTTACCCGGGTAACATTTTATTCTGGCTTGGGCAAGATTTGTTCCCGGGCGCTTCTTGGGCATCTCGGGCCCAGGCGGCGCGATCCCCGGCGCGGGCGTTTTTGTCGTCGCGCCGGGGAGGTGCCGCAAATAGAAGGCGGCTCAGTGGGAGTTCAGATCCGCCCCGATCGGCTCCGCCAGGAACAGATAGGCGCATTGGCGACGCGCCCGCGCAGTTTTCGGGCTGGCGGGGGGGGGGGCGCCAGTGCGCTTGCGGGCAGATTGTATCGCGGGATTCTCGGGGGTGGGGCTCGTCGGTCGCGCGCCCCATGGGAGGGGGGGGGCGCAGAAAATGCGGGGTCGCGGGGCCTCGCCAGCCTTGGGGTGCCACGAGGTGCCCTCGTCGAGCCCACCCCCCAGCGGGGCGCAGAAAATGCGGGGAGGGGGGGTGGTGCGGGGGGGGGGGGGGGGGGGGGGGGGGGGGGGCGGGGGAGGGGGAGAGGGTGGGGGGGGCATGCGGGCAAGCTGGGGTCGGCTGCTCTGGATTGGACCCCCGCCCCGCGAAGCCGCCGGGGCGCGCGGGCCCCGGCGCGCGCGCGGCATGTCTGCATGGCGCATGGTTTCATGTAATATTGCAGATCAGACCACGCGGGCCCGGTCGAGCGGCCCCGCCCCGCCGCGGCGCGCTGGCGCCGATCCACGCCGAGGCCGCGCAGCCGTGCCGAACGGCGAAGTTGATGGAGTTTCCGGGCGTTGAGCAGGCTGGTTGGGGGACGTAGTGTCCACGAAGGGGCGTCGTTCCCGTGCTGCCTTCGCCCTGGAAGAATCAAATCCCCCGCTGGCCCTCGCGCGCGGGCTCGGCTGCTTCGAGCCAGGGCGCTCTGGGATAGATTGCGGGAAATAGCAGGCGCAGGCAAAACCTGGCAGCGCGGATTCGCGCGCCCATCTCGGCGCGTTGGAAAAAAGAGAAAATAAGAACACGTAAATTGAATTGTTCGCCGAAGTTCGCGCCAGCGCGATGTCGGCACACGGCTCGCAGATCGCGCGTTCCAATGTCATGCGGCGGCCGAGCAAACCATGGCCGAAATAGCGCAAAAAAACGAACGTTTCACAAGGGCCCCAATGTCGAGCCCCCCGAGAACACATAACAATCACATGGTTTCGCAACGAGAACATCCAAACGAAGCCTGCGCTCGCGCTCTTGCAGATTTTCCAGAACAAAACACAGGTCAACATTTTTTTCGCATGGCTCCAAGCGCGCCTCTCGCGCGCGCGTCGAAATCGCTCGAGCGCCTTTGCGCGCGCGCTGTCGCGAGAAACCCTTGCGCCAGAAAGCGAAGTGCACGCGCGCGCGTCGTCGCGCGCGCGTGCGGAGATCTTTCAAGAACTGGCAAGGGCGCCCAAATCGAGGGCCCAGACAAATATGTAAACACACGCGCGGCTTGGCAACGTCAGCTGTGAGATTTGCCTGGGCTCGCGCTCCTGCGACGTCTCAAGAAAACCTTCTGGCTTTTCAACGTGTTCATTGAATTCGGCCAAGCGGGCCTCTCGCGCCGCACGTCGGCACCATTCGAACCCCCATGCGCGCGTGCTTGGGGGGGGCAAGGTTCGCGCCATAAAAGGTGCCACGCGGGCCACTCGCGCGCCGGCCGCGCGCGCGCGCGTCGAACTCCGTCTAAAGCCTTCATCGTTGACGCAAGGGCGCCGTCATCGTCGTCATCGTCGCCGCCGGCATCGCCGCTGCCATCATCGCGTCTACCCTTGTCGACGTTGCCATGATGCCGCGCCCGCCCACGTCGTCGACTCGCGGCGAAGCGCCCGCTGGGAAGTGCCCAGCGTTCAGCGCCATCGCGGCCGCGTCAGCCGCGCCGAATTAGCTGACCGCTTCGCGCGCGAGCGCTCGCGCTAGCGCGGCCGCGGGGACGCGCCAGCCAGCGCCGAGCAGTTATCGCAATCGCCTTCGCATGCGTTTTGCAAGCCAAGTTGCGGGCGGGCGGGTGGGATGATTTCGCGAGCAGTGGGGTTGACTGTTCACTGCGGACAGGAATTCATTGCGCTGCACAAATCGCGCTGCGCAGATTACACCGCGTCGATTGCGCAACGTAGGTTGCGCACCTGATAGGTTAAACAACATATATTGCACCGCGTATTCTGCGCAGCATAGAATGCGCAACATAGACTGCATCACATAGACCCCCCTCTGTTAATCCCACCAGAATCTCAGATTTTGCATGGTGTTTTTTCCAGAACAAAAAAAACAATGATTGGATGTACCGCCCTCCCCGGGACTTTGCCGCCCCCCTTGTCGCATTGCGTTTGACGTGTGCTTCTGCCCCACTGTCCATCCTAAATACGAGTTCGCATCATCTACGCCAAACCTTCATCGCCCCCCTTTCATCCTCTGGGGAAATGCGATGCGCGCGCAGTCCTTTATTGTAAATTACGATTAGCCTGCAACAGGTGGGACGAAGTGCACGCGCGCACGCGCCGTCGCGCGCGCGCCGAAATCGTTCGGAAACTGTAAGTTTCGGAAGGATTTCACAATCGAGCGCCACTGAACATACAACATATATTGGGAACACATTTGTTCATGAACGCTTGCGCTTGCGCTCGTGCCGATTTTTTAAGAACCCATTGGTTTTCCGACTTGCTCATCACATGGTGCCAAACGTGCCTCTCGCGCGCGCGCGCCGAAATCGCCCGGGCGCCCATGCGCGCGCGCTGTCGCGAGAACCCTTTGCGAAAGAAAGGACTGGCGCAGCGCGCGCCCGTGCGTCGTCGCGTGCGCGAGACCATTTTTTATTTTTATATTTGCATTAAGTTCGACGAAACGGGCCGCTCGCGCCGCATGTCGACACCATTCGACCGCTTTTGGGCGCGTGCTGGGGGGGGAGGCGCGATCCGAGTCAAATAATTTCAAGCGGGCCGCTCCTTCGCGCGCCCGCCGCGCGCGCATGTCGAAATCGCGCTCAATCTTCATCGCCGACGCGAGGGCGCCGTCATCGTCGTCGGCGCGATCGGCGCCAGCATTGGCCTTTTCGTCGTCGATATCATCATCGCCGCCAGCGTCGCCACTGCAATGTTCGCGTCTACGACTGTCGACATTTCCGCGGCACTGCGCCCGCCCAAGCCGCCGACTCGCACTAAAATGCTCGCTGGGATATGCCCAGCGGCCAGCGCCACCGCGGCTGCGCTGGCCGCGCCGAACTAGCCGGCCGCTTCGGGCGCGAGCATGCGCGGGCTAGCGCGGCCGCAGAGGCGCACGGGCCAACGCCCAGCACTGATCGCAATCGCCGCCGCCTCGGCCCAGGAAACCAAGTTGCGGGCGGGCGGGCGGGCAGGGCGTCTGCGCAAGCAATGGAGTCGACAGTTCACTGCGAACAGAGATTAAGTGCACCACGTTCATTCTCCTTTCTACAAGCATATGAGCTCCACCACCACCACCCAGACTTAACAGCCCCCCTTCGCGCGTTGCGTTTTCAAATATACTGCTCGCGCTCGTCCATCCGAATTATGGTGTTATTTTATCCCGGATAGACCGGCATCGCCGCCCCCCCCCCGCCCTTCGCGAGCAGAATTTCGCGCGCGCTCGTTTCAAAACATGTAAGTTGGCAAGTCCCTGCTAAACAGGGGGCGAAGTGCACGCGCGCGTCGTCGCGCGCGCGTGCCACAATCATTCAAAACCTTCGGCCTCAAAAATTCTAGCGCCCCGAAAACGCGCAGAAACGCTTGGTTTCGCAGCGGGAATGTTCAGCGCGAGCCTGCGCAACTCCGCTGCGAGCAATTTTGTGGCCGAGCTTGCTAATCAGATAGGACCGACGCTTGAGGGGCAGCGTGGAACCCTTGAGTCCACGGTCGGGCACGTCTAGCCGACTAGAGGCCAGAAACACCGATATATCGAGGAACGATACATATCAGCACACCGTGTATAATCGCAAATTCTCCGACGACGAGAACCTTGCGACGGCGAAGGTCGGCCGAGCGCGGTGTCGGTGAAAACCGATGCCCCTGACATCTCGCCCAGAGATGTAGAGAAATTCCTCGATGATGATTCCGACGATCAGGCTGTTGCAGGAAGCGAGGACCCCGTTTCAGAACCGTTAAGCGCACCATCGGGAGACATACATAACGCGTGCGCGCTTGGGATTCGGACGACGCTGCGGCGCCGAGAGGCGTCGCTTCATCTCCCCTCGCAACTCTGGAATTCGAAAATGTTAACGCCGAAGGGGCGGGGCGACATGGCCCCTGTCGGGGTCCAGCAGCTGACAGACGCCATCCACATCGTCGAAAAAAAGAACTCGCCCAGCAACAGGTCGACACCTTCTGCCGCGCGCGCAAGTTCAGTTGGCCAGACACCATGTCCAATAGAAGCCCGAGTGCACATGCCCCAGCTGCCATGCTCCTGCTCGCGTCGACAACGAGGGGCACGGTCTCGATGCAGCCCGCGTGCTCGGAGCTATCGAGGAGCAGGCGCCCGGTTTCTTTACGCTTGATGAGGGTGAACATTTTGTCTTGCGAGGCCAGCGATCAGCATGGGCCGACCATTTGGGACAGTTCAGGAAATTGAAGATGAAGGCCACAAGCAAGGTCTACAGCAGCCTTGTTGACCAATGGGAGAACGACGAAACATTGCGCAACTCACCTGGGTCGCTCACGCGCACGACGAATGCCGAGCGCCAATCTGATCACCAGAGGGACATACAAGGGTTCGAGTGGATCGACACGCGCACGCCCGAGCAGTTGATCACGACATGCCTCCTGGTGTTGCGGGCGCTAATTCTCGGGGGAACCATGAGACCCCCCAGCCTCTTGAGGCGCGCGTGATGCGCGAGCGCGTCGCTAGTGCTGCCATGAACACAGGCCTGGGGCAAGTTACAGCGCTTCGCCGGGCTGCTAAGTGGAAGAAGGACGGCGCGATGATCCGCATGCCTTCGATTGAGATGGCCGCTGCGCAACCGAAGCGCCAGCTTAGCCGCCGCCCGCAAAGCAGCACACCGCACCATTTGAAACATCACATCGGCGCGAGAACCCGATTGCTAGGGGTGCGCCACCCTCTGCTAGTAACACCATGGGTGGAATCGCGTCGGCGACGGCCTATGCTGCCGTTGCGTCGGCGAAGTCCGATGCTACGATGCGAGGAACCGTTCTAAAAGCCGCGGGCCATTCGCCTTGGGCCGGGCGGGTTCCCAGTCGCCCCCCAAGGGGGTCGTCCACTTCGCGGCCGTCCATCCGCCCTCCCCGACAGATTCGTCGGACCAGCGCTCCTGCGCATGAGGCTACTCCAACGATGGCCCAGCATTCGGAGGAGTGTATATATACACCAATCCATTCCCCGGGTGTAGAATTTATAGCAGTTTTTTTTTCGGTGCCGCTTGTTTTCCATTGCTTTTTCGTTTACATGTGCTTCATTTTCCCTCTGCTGCACCGCGCGTCTTCCTCCTCATTTACCCACCTCCCCCCGCCCCCCTCCGCTCGCAGCCGCGTCCGCTGCGTTGCCTGCTGCATGCTGCTGGTGGACCGTCGTTACCATCCGCTGCCGTTGCTGCGAACGTCGTGATCAGTTCGGTAATCCCCTCGCACGGATCGTGCCCCATATGAAGCTTCATCGACCATCCTGGCAGGGGCGCACTTAAAGTGTCTCCGCGCTCATTTCGGCACGCCCCCCAGCGCGGACTGCAGCCCGCAATGGGCTCCACCCGCAGGCTCAAGGGGGGCGCCCTCAAAGCTTATCCGCAACCACTGCGGCACGCCTTTCCCGCGGCTCGCGCCACTGATGGAATTTCGCCTACGGCCGTCGCGGGGGCGCTCCAAGTGCGCCTCCATGCCCGCGTCGGCACGCCCCTCGCGAAGATCGCGCCCATACAGTTGTGGCCCCATCTGGAATTCCCATGGCGTCTCCGCCCCCGTTTTTGGCACGCCTTTTCAAGCGGATGGCGCCCCGCAAGGAGCGCCGCGTACAAGCCCAGTAAGGGCAGTCATATTTGCGCATGGCGTAATCGTGCAAATGTCTGCTTGCGTTTGAACAGATCGTGCTCCGCATGGCGGCTCCGCGCACGGCCCTGGCGCGGAGGCCCCCCCCCCGGCTATGTCGTCGCACCTTTCAATCAGGTTGTGCTCCCTGTGGAGCTTCACCTGCAGTCCCAGCGGGGGCGTCCGCATGCGGTCGCCCACTTTCCATGGCCACGGGGGACTATGCAAAATCCGGAAACTATAGGAGAAAAATCCAAGGCCCGATTGGTGTATAAAATTTCGGGACGACGAAAATTTCGGAATGTATCAGGCAGAACGGCCCGCCGAAATTTTATACACCGATCAGGCCATAGGAATTCGCCCTATGAGCCTCCCAGAATTTCTGCGGCCCCGGTGACCCGGGGCTTCGCTCCCAGCCACCGATAGAACCGGCCACGGGCAGGCCGTGGCAGGCGGTGGTGCCCCATTTGTGTAGGATTGGAAACCACATCACAATACCTTGACGCTCCGTTTTCGTTTTTTAGGGGGTTAGAGGGGACGGAGAGGGCGGCAGGGATACGGGGCCTGGATGGAGCGATTGGGGGGGGGGATCGGGGCAGAGACGGGTGGGGAGTGAGAGGGAAAGGGAGGGGCTGGCGGGCGCAGGGAACGGGAGTGGGAGCGGGGAGTTCCGAGCGAAAGGCATGGGAGCGGGGAGGGGGATGGGTGAACGGACAGTGGGGGGTGGAGGAACGCAGGGGGGGGGAGGGAAGGAGTCTGTGAACGGAGACGGAGGCTGGAGGCGAGGTCGTGGCGGGGTCAATGGGGGGGCGATGGTGAGTTGGGAAGGGAGGGAGGGTGATCGTGGGGACGCGGGCCCGTCGCCCATATTTGGCTCAAACCCCCTTGGCGGCATCATTTCCAATCGGGCCAGAGTTTGTACTCCTCCCCTCCCCAATGTGGTGGATGGGTTGGGGTGCTGGCGAGCAGGCCCGCGCGCGTTCCCCGGCCAGCGCGCGGCCCTGTTTAAATTTTCTCGCGCGCCCGGCTACGGGCACGCATTCATGGCCTCGAAACGAGGCACCCCTCGCCTAGAGACGGCATCACCACCATGGGCGGCGGTTTTCCGCCATGGGTGCCGGGGCCGCTGCGGCCTTGCCCGCCCCTGGACAAACGCGCCCAGGCGGGGCGCATGGCGCTTGCTCCCTCTATCGGCCACTGCGCCAAAACCGCTTTGGCCCAACACTCAAAACAAAAATCGGCCCGAACAGGTCGGTGTATATACACACGCCTCCCAAGCATGGGGAGTGCGACTCATGTTCGGGGCCCCCGATGGCGCCCGCAGCTTGAGGGCCGTTCGGAAAGCTCTAGATCTCAATCACCGGGGCAGGCTGCGGCCTCGAGCTCAGGATATCCTGCGGCCTCGCCCCAACCCACGCGGCGGGTGCACCTGTCAGGCGGATATGACCGCCCGCGGGGGAACCAGCCACCACGGAGCAAGAAGGACTGCGGCGGTGATCGTGATTGGTACGGTTGAGTGACCGCGATTGGCACGGGGCGAGATGGCAACCGCGATTAGAATGACAGGTGGAACCACGACAGCGCTAGCCGTCTCTAGCGTCGTCGAAAGTTGATGCCACTTGTCTTGTCTACCTACATATATATTTCTCTCTCTCTCTTTCTTCTCTCTCCCTCTCTCTCTCTCTCTCTCTCTCTCTCTCTCTCTCTCTCTCTCTCTCTCTCTCTCTCTCTCTCTCTCTCTCTCTCTCTCTCTCTCTCTCTCTCTCTCTCTCTCTCTCTCTCTCTTTCTGATTATATCTCTTTCTCTCTCTCTCTCCCTCCCTCCCTCCCTCCCTCTCCTTCGCTCGCCTTTCACGCGGCCGGGGGGCCATGGGCTGAAACACGTGAGTTCCCACGCCGTCAAGAGCCCCGACAGCGTCACCATTTGACTTTTGGCGTCGAGCGCGGCCGCCTGCTCCCGCAGGGAGCGGGGCGTCTACTTCCGTCAACCCCCATCCCCGAAACAATGCGGTTTGTTTTGTGTTGGGTCTTGGTGTTCCTCCCGTTTGATTGGTGGGGCGCCGGGGTAAACTCGAACCTCTGAGCCCCCATGCTAGGGGTTCTTAGGCGGAGGGTGGTGTTTTGCCCCTCGTATATGGAGCACGTGCATTTTCAGCGGTAGCCCCGCTGGGTGTCTGGGGCCTTCGGTTGCCTCTTTGGCCTCCCCCGTTCTTTTTCTTGTTTTCCCTCTTGCGTCCTCTTGAGGATCGAGGATGGGGCCCGATTTTCGCCCCGCGAAGCGTTTGGGGCTCGCGGCGGCGGCTGGGAGGAGGGGCAGGGTGCGCGCGTCCGTCGTCGTCGGCGTTTCTCCTCTCACCCGCTGCTGCCTGCCTGCTGCAAAGTGCTAAACTACAACTAACTCTGAGTGAACCCAGCCGCCTTCAGAGGCGAGCCGAGACCCATTCCACTGAAGAGGGATTTGGTTCAGAGGCTAGTGTACCGTAAATCCAGAGGGAGGGGGGTGCATGCAGTTGTCTTCTGGTAGACGCAGGGGCCGTTATTCTGATTCAGAAGCCCTGACCAGACAGCCGTTGGCAGTTTTTCGGAAGCATCTCGATCATTTTCGGAAGCGCGTGATATATGCTGCGGTTGTGTCGAACAACCATATGATCCCCGGGGCATCGCTATGAATTTCTTGTTCGAGAAGTTCCCCGAAAGTTTCCCCGAGAGGTGATTTGTGATTCCCGAGTGGCGTCCCATAAGATTCGCGTTGTTGCCGCGTTGTCTTCGCATGGTTTATTTGTTTTGTATGTGTTGTCATGCTCATTCGTGTTCATCGACTGCGCGTGCAATTTCGCGCGCGGTGCTGTCGGGTTCAGTGGCGCTTGGCTCGCACAACTGTTGCGTTGCAGTGGGTCGGATCGTCGAAGCGCATAGCAGCATCGCGCTGCTGCATTCGCGTACACAAAATTGATTCGCGGCATCCCCACGAGCCGGCGGTTGCGAATCGTTTGAAGTCTGTCGCGTGTGTTTCTGCATTGGCGTATGTTGCAGGATCTTTCACGCATGGTCGTTGCACGCATTACGTATGACTGGTACGTGCGCATACTGGTTCATGTTTTGAGATTCACTATATGCGTCACGCATGCACTGGAATTGCATTATGTATGGCGGTGCCATCATAATGAGATTGTGCCTGTCAGTGGTATGCGTTGTGGGTGAATGTGGTTATGTGATGTTGCTGCTGCGGGATATGATAGTGGTTGCGAATCAGTGTCACCCATGTCTGATATACGTACACCATCCTGGCTCGAATGTGTGATGTGTGGCTGACGTCAGGAAATAGTTTCTTACTGGTGTACGTACATGCTGTATGGATTTGCGTATACTGCTCACGTGCGTTAGTCGTAGACGTTGTTGTTGTGAGAGCTTGCTGTACGTGTCGGACCATCTTCGTGGGGTATGGACTTGATGCCAAACACGCGGTATACGAAGGGCGTGTGATATGATTGTCTGACCGTGGTGAATAATCGCAACATGCGTCGTTGGTGGTATGATGTTGGTGTATTTGAACTGTGGTATTTAGGCATTATCGTTATGTATATGATTGATGAACGTCGTTGGCGTATGTTGTTGATGCATAGTCGGTCTCATGGTATGCATGGCGGTGACACCAGGTCGGCATACATGTCCATGTCATTGGCGTGCGCTGCTGGTGTGCGCCTGGGCGTCTGTTGGTGGTGTACGAAGTTGATGTGTGTGTGTGTGTTGTTGATGCCTAGCACTAATGCGTGTTACTGGTATGTGATTGTGTTTTGATTGTTATCGATGCGTGTTATGGGTTGTGTGAGCTGTGGAGTGATTTATAGTGTACCGATTTGCGTGTAATGAGGTGTGGTATTGATGATTGACGAGTGTTATTGGTGTGTGAGGGTGGGGGGTTTGGTGTGCGCTGCGCTGCGTTGCAGTGCACCGCAGTGTGTTTAGCATGGCCTGAGCTTTCACGTGCGACCAACCGCTACTGTTACCTAATCGCCCAACCCAATTCGGACACTCATATTGCTTCTCACGATGAACGTGTCGGTCGTTCAGACTGCTGATCGTCCAAAAACGCTTCGCAGAAGGAACCCTACTGTGAGGCCACTTGGCAGGCAGGGACTGGTACAACCCTGCCTCTCTGCGCGGGTTGAAATCCGTACCACTCGGCTGGGATTCGTCCGAGTCAGTTGGGATCCGACCCGCATTCAGCTCCCCCCCCCTCCGACCCTCCTGAGCAGGCGCTCCGCCTGCAGTGCACCAAGACCGCCGGCGGCTGCGGCGGCCACCCGCTGCGCGCGGCCCCCGCCGCGGCGCCGACGCCACCGGCGCCAGCGGCACAGGCGACGGCGGCGCTACGACGCGGCGCAGCCGCAGTCGCCGCCCGCGGTGCGGGCGCGGCGCGCGGTGCCGCCGCGGGAGCGCCAGGCCCCGCTGGGCGGAGGTTCTTCTCTCCGCGGGGGGGGGCATCTGCAAGGGAAGGCCGGGAAGAATCCAGGCCTCCCAGACGGGGTCCGAGCTGATGGGGTCGGAGGATCGCGCCGACCCCTCTCCTCGCCGAAATACATCGGTAGTGCGGAGTGATCCTCCGACCTCATCTGATCGGACCGTGGGAGGCTTCCAGAGAAGTGGCTTGGGACAGCGCTTCCACGCCTGCCAGCACTGGCCAGATTCCCTCTGGTTTCTGTTCCCCCATGAGTGGACAGTTGGGCCGATGTTCGCACCGCACCCTTGCCCATCTTCCTCCTCCCCCCTCCTGCTCGTCATCATCTCTCTCCTTGTGTGCCGGCTTCTCTGCAACGGGCACCAGCCATGGCAGATCATTTCAGGCATACAATGGGTCGTTGGCTATCGGTGTCCGTGAAAGAGCCCCTCGGTTTTTGTCCAGCCTGGGAGGCCTCATCCCCACCTGTTTCGGGTTCGTTTCAGCCCCCACCGATATTTCCAGTCCTTGCCACTCCCACTCTCACGGAATTCCCGACTTACACGTGTTCCAGCTTTTCCGTATGCCGCAGGGCGGGAGCCACAACAGGCCTTCTTTCGGGAAACCGGCCGCAAATCTCGCGACCACGGAGAAAGAGAGCGACAACGACGAGTAGGAAGTGGCATGTTGGCGCATATTCTATATTATGGAGGCTATCTTGAGGGACTCCTGGGAGCCTCTTGGGGGCCTCGTGGGAGCCTCTTGGGAGGCTCTTCGGGACCTCCTGGCGGCCTCTTGGCGACCTGTTGGGCCCCCTGAGGTCTTCTTGGCAGCCTCTCGGGGGCCTGTCGGGGGCTCTTGAGGCCTCCGGGGGGCTCTCATCCTGCCTTAGGGCGGTCTTGCCCAGTCTGGCTCCCTCGGAGGCCGGAGGCTGTGAGGGGGGGCCTCTCTGGGCCGTCTTGGGGCGCTTCCGGGCCGTCTTGGAGGTACCTTAAGCCGTCTTGGGGCGCTCTTGGGGCCGACTTGGGGGGAGGGGGGGCTCTTTGGGGCTCCACCTGGAGCTTGCTTGGATTACTTTAGGGCCGTCTTGAGACCTCAGAGACCCAGCAGAAGCGAAAAAGCGAGAAGGCCCAAGTCATTTCCGTTGGTTTCTGAAGGAGTTTTGCTTCTCGGGAGCCTTCTTGGAAGGCTCTGTGGCCACTTGTATCAGTCTTGGGGCGGTCTAGCGCCTCTTGGAAGCAACTTGGCCGATGTCTCGAGCGGTTTTGGGCTATATTGTACCATCTTGGAGGCAATCATGAGGCATCGTGGGCCATCTTGGAGCCATATTTGGCCATCCTGGGGCCGTTTGGGAGGCATCTAGCTTCACTGCCAGCCCCACGGCCGGCCCCACGGCCAGCCCTACGGCCAGCCCGACTGCCAGTCCCACGGTCGGCCCGCGGCCAACCCGACTGCCAGCCCCACAGCCAGCCAGACGGCCAGCCCACCCGCCAGCCCCGCGGCCAGCCCGACTGCCAGCCCCACGGCCGCTCCGACGGCCAGCCCACCGGCCAGCCCCACGGCCAGCTTGGCTTGCGCGGCTGTCCAACAAAGCTGCCCGGCGGCACGACCACGACGCAAACGCAGCGCATCGACGGGTGGGCTGGCGCCCCGCCTACGCAGGGCGTTCCCCTTGAAACTGACTTTGTTCCTCCCTCCCTGCCCATGAATCCTCGAGATGCGACGGCTAGACGCCTACACCGGGAAAATTGCGAAATGGGTCGCCTCCACAGGGAAGAGCGCGAATATAATCGCGAATCGCAGGAGGAGGAGGAGGAGGAGCAGGAAGAAGTCAGGGAGGACCCTGCCGACCGTCCAACGCAACCCACAAGCAACGGGCTCTGCGACGGTCAGTCGCCGCCACCGGGAAGAATGCCATGAGAGTCGCGAGTCGCAGGGTGAGGCGCACGGAGAAGACAGAGAGGACTTTGCCTACCGTCTAACACAACCCGCTGGCAACACGACCCCTGGGAACACCCAGCCGCTTCGGATTCCAACAAACTCTGCGGTGGTCGTTCATCTATTCGTGAAGATTACGAGATTGGTCGCGAGCAACAGGAGAAGGGGCAGGAAGAAGACAGAGAGGACCCTGCCGACCGTCCAACACAACCCACTGGCAACACGACCCCTGGGAACACCCAGCCGCCTCGGATTCCAATCGCTTCTGCGACGGTCAGTCGCCTCCGCCGGGAAGAGTGCGAAGATAGTCACGAGTCGCAGGGTGGGGGCCAGGGAGAAACAGAGAGAACCATGCTGACCGCCCAGCACAACCCACTGGCAACGCGACCCCTGGGAACACCCAGCCGCCTCGGATGCCAAGGGATTCTGCGATGGTTAGTCACCTACACCGGGAAGAGTGCGAAATGGGTCGCGAGCCGCAGGAGAAGAGGCAGGGAGAAGACAGAGAGGACCTTGCCGACCGTCCAACACAACCCACTGGCGACACGACCCCGTGGAACACCCAGCCGCCTTGGATTCCAACAGACTTTGCGACGGTCAGTCGCCTCCACCGGGAAAGGTGTGAAGATAGTCGCGAGTCGCGGGAGGAAGGGGGGCCCACCGCTGGGGAGGAGACCATCGAGGAGACCATCGGGCAGCCTTCCCTTTCTACAGCTGGTTTCGAGAAGCCCTTTCGCCCCTATTCGCCCTCCCTCCCCTGCCAGCGACTCGATGCGGGCGGGCGCCTCTACGAGCAGCCACGGGGCAATCCCTGCGTCCTTGCAAAGCGCGCCAGACCCCCCCCCTCGGGTGGGGACGTGAGCTCGACTGCCGAGACGGGCCGGCAGCCCAACCAGGGGGCATCCTTGACGCGCCGGACGGGAAGTGGGTGGACGCCCAGGTTGTTCGCCGATCGCCAGCATCCAGGACCACGAGACTCCCACACTGGAAGGCCGCTCCATAGAGCCAGGGCCCTCGATTCCCAGTGGGGACCCTACGGAGTGTCACCAGACGAGACGATCAGGTACCTTCAGGTCACCCTGGGCGCGTCGTTCACAGCCGTCTGGCACGCTTCTGCCGTGCGACACGCTGCCCCTGGCACCGCGCGCGCTTTCGACCCGCGTCGGCACGGCCAGCGAACCTGCGTCGCCTTCCTGACCTCACTTCGCAGCCACAGCTGCGACGTTCGGGCTATGAGCGACTCATTGGGCCTGGGTATCGACTGCGCGCAGGTGCGTGGACAACACCTGGGTCATGTCGGCGCGAACAGGGGGCGCCAGGGCACCCCCGTGAGATGGTCGGGATCTCGTGGGTGCCGACACTGGCCGCGCGCAGTAGGGCGGGAGTGCTCTGGGCACGGCTGGGAGGAGGAGCCGGCCGTTTGGTTCATGAGAGGTTCCCTGCCCCTCGAATCGCCCCTGGGCGGCCTCTGGTGCAGCTCTGCGTCGACAACGCCAACGTGATCGGCCTGGCCTTCGGCGGCGCGGAGGACGCGCTACGCGGCGCACAGCAGGCCCTCGACCTCCTCGGCGTCGTCAACCACGACCTGGTCGAGCCCGCGCAGCTGTGCACCGCTGTCGGGGTCGTCCTGGATTGCGTCGAGAGGCGTCTGCGCCACGCGCCAGCCCGCGCGCGGCGCCTGCACCTTGGCCCCTTGGCCTGGAGCACCTCTTGCTCGCGCGACGTTCGGCTGGCCGCGCGCTCCGCGCGGTGCACGGGCACCTGGTGGACCATTTCATGACCCCGAGGCCTGCCTTAGCCGTCCTGGACGAAGGCCGCCGCTTCATCGCGCAGCACCTGGACGACTGCGCGCCCTTCAGCGGGCCGCTGCTGGACAAGCTCCGCGTCGCGAAGGGCCTCGTGCTGCTCGCCGACGCGGGCCCGGCCGCCCCCTGGTCGCGCGCGGCTTTCTGCAGCGACGCCTCGGGCGGCGATGGCCACTGGCAGCGCGGCGGCCACGCCCTCCACGAGGCCGCCTGGTCGGGCGACGAGGTCATGCAGGCATTCCGGTTTCGGGAGCGATGGAAGTTCAAAATGCAAGAAAGGAGCCGGTCGCCAGTCGCGCCACGGGCCCCGCGCGAGGCCATGCGCGGCTGGAGCGCCGACCCGCTCGCGACCTCCGACCTGATCGCCGCGGGCATTGCGGCCCCCGCCCCCAGGCCGTCCGCGGTGGATCGACGACCCCCTCGCGCGCGCACCGCCCCGGTGCACGGCGCCGCGCCCGCCCTCGACGACGGCCTCGTGATGCGGAGCCGTTGGAGGCTGATCGCGCGCGGGGCTTTCAGGTGCCCGGCCGCCATCCACGCCGCGGGGGCGCGCGCCAAGCCGCCCGGCCTCGCGCGGGCCCCCCGCGATCCACGCGCGCATGGCCTGCGCGTCGGCAGCCCGGGCGACGACATGGCGGCCCTCGTAAGCTCCGAGACAGGGCGAGCTCGGGGCCGCGCCCTTCTTCAGCTCTGTCGGGTGAGCGCGGCCCGGCAGATCGGTTGCGAGATCCAGTGGAAGCTGCGCTACGTCGAAGCGAAGCGCAACGCCGCGGGCGAAGATAGCCGGGCCGCCGAGCTGGGCCACGCGCATCCTGACCACCCGCAGCGCGGCTGCCCGCGCGCCTTGGAGGCGGTGGAGTCCGCCAGCGACGGTCTCGCGGCAGCCCCGAGGGGGCCACCAGGCCGGCCACGCCGGCCTGCCCCCTGTGGCCCCGCCGCGGGCCTCCCCGTCGGGCAGGCGGCTGCGCGGGCGGCGCGGGTCGGCGCATTCGCCAGGCGGAGGCCTGCCCGGCCGCGCGAGCAGCCATCGCCGCCGCCAACAGCGGCGCCGGGCTCGCCGGCCGGGCCGCCCCGCGCGCCATCAGTGGCACCACCGCCCGCCGAGCAGCCTCGGCAGCGGCCGCCCTCATCAACGGGCCGGGCATTTTGCGAGCTCTACGTGGGAACCGGCAGACTCACAGCAGTTATCAGAGATAATCGGTTGCATTGCACCCCTCACTTCGAGATCGGAAATGGAGATCATCATGCTGTTTATCGCACCGTGCCGCGCTGGATCCGTCTCAGAAAGGTCTGGTACGTGCACTTCGGTACGCCCTGCACCTCCTGGTATTTAGCTACAGGGTCTCACCGGCCCTCTCATCAGCATCGAGGGCTGCAAGCGGCCCGCGTCACTCTTCGGCTCCTGCGGCTCTGTCATCGCCATGGTGTGCGTTGGTCTCTGGAGAACCCGGCTGCGCCCAAGCTTCCAAGCTCTTCAACTGGGACCACCTCGCAGGCTTCATCAAGGCATCTGGGGTATCTGGGCCTTACTGCACTACTGCCAGGATGGTTGTACTTATAGAAAGCCAACCTACGTCGTCTCTAGACCCCCCGAGATCACCGCCCTCGAACGGGCATGTCCAGGGGATCACGGTCACGAGATCCTCCAAGGCAAGGTCGCCATCTCATCGCCGTCGGGGCCCCCCCGCAGCCATTGGAAGACCAGCCTGGCGGGCGCGTGCCCGCCCGAGCTCTGTCGTCGGCGGGCCCACCTGCTCGCGTCCTGCACCCCCCGAGGCGCGCGATGCGGCGATGCCAGTGACCCTATCTCTGACCGCTGGGAGACCGAGCTGGCGGCCAACTACCCTGGCGCAGACACCCAGCTGTGGCGCCCAAGGCCCTGCTGCCCGCGTGGGTCTCCGCCCGAGTGGCCCGACTCGGCGCCGCAGTGGGGCGCCGCCTGGTCCAGGCCCCGCGCCGCTGGCCGCGCGGCAGCGAGCCTGCGCGCGCGCTGGCCTGGGCGCGGCAGCTCGGCAGCTTCAACGTGCAGCAGGAAGCGACCAGCCTTGCCTGAAGCACCGCCGCAAGTTGCGCGCGGGCCGAGAGCCAGCACCTCAGACTGAGCAGGGGCGACCTCAACTCCGCCATGGTAAGGCACCTCGACCGCCAGAACCTCCAGGGCCCCAGCCTCTTCCACGCCAAGGGCGCCGTCCACGGTGCCATCTTCGCGAAGGACTACCCCCGGAGGGCTCACGCGACCATGTACCGCTCGAAGGACGCCCTCTGGTTCAAGGCAGGACCCGATCGCGCGCGCGATCTTTTCCCTTGGGAGGGGGCGGTCCTCATCGCCGACAACCTCGCCGAGAGAGACAGCGAGGGGGTCGACGCCGCTGGGGCCCCTCTGGTCAGCTACGACGGATACATCAGTCCCAGCAGCGCCCTCTCGATCACGGACCGCGGCATCAGCCTGCGCCAGGCCAGCTCAGACCCAAGCTACCCGAGCCAGGTGTTCACCCTTGCCCCTTAGGCCGACGATCGCGGACAGCAGCCAGCTCTCACCATGAAGTCAGGCGACCGCGACGGCGCCATCGTCTTCGGCGACGAGGCCAGCAAGAAGGCAGGCCGCGCAGTCTGTCGGGACGCCCGGCTGCGAGCGAAGCGCCGAGGCCGCCTGAGTCGACCCATCATCCACCTGTCTCTCGCAAAGTACGAGCAGCTTTTCAACCGGGCCGTCCTTGACGCCGGCCTTTCTTCGCTCCGAGTGGCCCCGCGCTGTGCCAGGCACGGCGGGCCAAGCGCAGACGCTGCCCTCAAGCTTCGATCGATCCAGGCTTACAGAAGAGAGGCCTGTGGCGTTCATCCACATTTGTACGAAGGTGTGACAATCTTTGGACCTTGATGTGACAGAGCAACCAAATGAGTTCGAAGTAGCTCAAATTTGTTCCAGCTGCCCTCCGCAGGCTGCAGCGTTTCTTCAAAGTTTAACTGCTCCCACCCACCCAGTGCCCACAGGTCGTTTTTACTGGTACGGGAGGTCAGCATATTTTGACACTTCAGGCTGATTCCTGCACTCGAGGCCGCAGCCTCGTGAGAGGCGACGTGTTTCGTGCAACGCCCTTGGCAGAAATAATACTCACGCGCTTCGCGCGCATGCATGGCCTGTCTCACGCCTGCTCTGGTCGCCCGTGTAGAGTATCCAATGGGTGCTTCAGCAATGGTCTGTTCCCAACATATCTTGCTTTGTTCTCGAGGGCGACCGCCCTTCGCCATCAACCGACGCGATGGTTTCCATTGCTTTTTTGGCTCTTAGCTTCCACCCACCCTCACCAATGGGTATGGGGAGGTCAGATATCTCGATAATGCAGGCTGGTTCTCTCGAGAAGCGACGTGTTTCGTGCAACACCCTTGGCAGGAATAATACTCACGCGCTTCGCGCACATGCATAGCCTGTCTCACGTCTGTGCTGGTCGCCCGCGTAGAGTAGCCCATCGGCGCTTTCGCAATATCTATGTATATTTATATATATATATGTATCATTGAAGACTGGTACGCAGAACTGCGCGAAGAACGCGAATTTCTTCAGACTTACGCCCCGAGAAGCACTGCGCACCATGCCGACGACTATGATCTCATACCAATCGATCGTGATCACCGTTGCCAGTGACGACCCAGGCACCCGACATCGCGGAGACGCGCGTTACCACAAGGAGGATGTCTACTACGCCCCCATTGCCCCGCATTGCAATGACGACTATACGATCGACATTGGCAACCATGGCCTGTACATAGCTGTGTTTCACTCTGACATGGCCAAGGAAGTGCTTGCTGAGCAGCAGCAAGACTTACTGTGCGACGATAGCATCACGACAATGCGGATCCACTTCTCTGCTGCTTCTAAACGAACGGTAGTGGTGAAGGAAGACATTTTGCTAGCCGCAGCGGAGATCCACGCGAATCCAGCACAGTTAGGCAAGGCATTTATACTAAACTACAGGTTCGGTCCGACAGCGCGTGCTTTAAGCCGGCTTCCCTCACTGAAGCCTCAAACGGCATGGCCCCCCGATGCGTTCACACGTGGAAGTTCGTCAACAACAAAAATGGGAAATGGTCCAGGCAATTCGCTTCCGATTGCTTCTTGGCTTCTGTATGGATCTGGAGACATTCGACGTCGAAACTTTTCAGCAACGGCGCGAAGGGCAAGCCGGCGTCTGCTGGCAAGCGAGGGGGCTTGCCATCTTGATTGGATCATTGCGTCTATAGAAGCAGACAAAACCTTCCTAGAGTGCCTCGCGTTCCGCGAGCTTGCCGAAACTGCTGGACAGCGGGGGCGCGCTGTGCGCTTCACCCGACCACCGGGCCTTGCTCCTGCATCCCGGACCCTGCCTGGATTCGAGACGCACGGTGGAAGCCATAATTGCCTGCAGTGCCTTAGAGCAGGCGCAGGGACGACGGGCGCCCCTCATTGAAATTGCACAACATCACGCGCAGCTTCGGACTGCGAGCTACGTCCTACGATGAAGAGCTCGAAACAGCGGAGACGCTACTGACGGCCAAACACGTAGACGATATAAACATGATCGCCAAGGAAGAGACGATCGATCGCTACGTAAAATGCGCCGAGTACATGTTTGAAACGCGCAGGCTCAGAAAACGCACTTAAACCAACTGTGCCGTCAGATATACGAGAATCGCTCAAGGCGACGTCACTCTGGGTCAGGACGAGCACGTCATGCAACTTCGCCCCATCCAACACCCCGAACTCACGGGTACTGAGGCCGAGGGCATGGCTATTATAATTGCTACGGACATGTGCGTAAGCCTCCGCGGGGTACTAGCACGTGCCCTAATAGTCCAAGTCTGGCTGATGGTCTACGTCGTCTCACTTCAACTGGCGCAGGAGCCGGCGGACCTACAGGTGCGACTCATCGCAAGCACTGGCAAGCTTCAAGCACAACCTCGGAAGACAGCAAACCTTGCAATGAGGCCCGCCGGTGAGCTGGATCTTGACAGCGACTCAGGCTACCGGCGCTTGACCGGAGTCGTTGAAGACGCGACAACAGGGCATGGCATCAGAAGTGCCGACCGTCTCCGGCGTGGAAACGCGCGCGACGACAATCCTGGCGCACCTTCGATAGACATTTACTGCAAGTCGCATCGACTGCAGGCCATGTCACGCTGATTCGCGGAAGCGCTAGCAGCAGCCCAAAACCTAGTGGATTGCTACCCGACCGATGTCAGATTACACGAAGTCAAGGCGGGGCCGCTAACACAATCACAACTCAAGAATATCAAGGGGATTTGCGGTATATGCATCAAGGTTATTACTAGTCATGTTGAGTCTGCATTGCAACCCCTATCTAGCAAGGATCTGAAGAAGCTTTTTGAGCTTGCACTCTTGGGTCGTTTTAGCCGGAGTAGATAGAGGATTGATGGGGGCACGACGCGCAGCATGCAATTGCGCGGCACCCGGGATGTGACCAAAGGCAGTATGGGGCGCGACCTTTTGGCGGGCACGCAATCTTTCGCGCCCGAGCTGAAAACGTGCGCGCCGTACAGGGTTTAGACATCGAAGGCCGAGCATGGCTCTCAATGAGTTTTTGTTTGCCAGCTCTGTCCGTCGCTTGCTCTCTGCGCCCGCATTTTGTCGCGCCGGCCCGCGCCGAACTTTGCGCCCCCTGCGTGGGCCCAGTCTGCTGCGCATTAACTTGGCGGACTCGACTGGCACCTGGCCAAGTCGGGAACGGCTTGCCGCGGCCGCCGCTTATGTCACGCGCGAGCTCCATAGCTTCAGAACAGTCAGGAGTTCATAGAATCTCTTTTAGGCGACATGCACACTGTTCCGCTACATGTAGCTCGACGCTCGCCACTGCTCGCCCCCGCCCCCCCTCGACCCTGAATGTAGGTTTGAGGGCTGGGCAGCGTGCGAAGGGAGCGCAGCGATCGTCCGCGCCGCCGTTTGATTGTTCAAGCGGCCAGCGATCAGTTCTCAGGTCGATCGAGTTGTCACCGATCCGCTATCGCAATAGAAACGACATGTTGTCCTGGATGGGGCTTCTCTTTAATATTCTCTACATTCCATATACTCTGCCCCGCTTTTTCTTTCCCTTCCCAGGCCTGGGGGAGGCGGTGGGGGGAGGGGTCAAGACACCTTTCAGACAGCAAATAGTCGAGTTCACTCCCGCCCGCCCTTCCAACGCATAAGAAACACTCGAGCCTGAGCATGTTCAGCGGTCGTCTTTGGATGGGCAGCTACTGGGAACCAAAACCGACCTCATGTGCGCGACGCTGGCGCGAGGTGCGCCACGCGTGCCAGGCGCGCCACGCGCGCCAGGCACCCCTGGGGCCCGACCGCGCCAGGCACGCCTGGCGCGCCAGATGCGCCGCGTGCTCCGCGCGCGCCAGGTACACACCGCATACTCCAGCCGCGCCAGGCGCGCCACCTTCGGGGCACGTGCAGAGTGTGTCAGGTGCGCCCGCGCACGTGACAGCACACATCGGGAAACATGTCGGCCCCCACCATCCTTGTCAAAAACCAATGCCAAACATTCTGTCAGGTGGGTCTGCGCACAGCAGGCCATGCGCCACCAACCCCGCCATCCTTATCAAAAACCACTTGATTGTGATCGCGGGATGGCCGCGCACTATCCAGATATATCCGCGAGGAGTATTTTCTATTGTTCCCCACATCCAAAGTGGGGCTCTTGTTTTCTTTGGTCACCCCGCGCAGGAACCAGAATCATAACACACCTACATCATCACCCACTCATCACTCATTAACATCATGACTCTCATCATTATCACCATCATCAACGTTATCGTCATGCGGTCGCCCACCATCATCATCACCATCAGCATCATCATCATCACTCATCATCATCAGCAGACTCCCCTTCGTCACCCACTCACTCATTCATCACTTCGTCATCACTCACTCGTCTGTGAACGAATTGCAAAGAAGTCTCCGGCGGGAGCTTCGTCTGTGAGTGAATTGTGAGGAAGTCTCAGGCGGGAGCCCCATCCCTATGGGGCCCGCAGATCATGTTATTAATCCGAGCGGGTCATCCGCAACGTTTAACTGTCGTCAGTTTTGGGCCCTTCGGGCTTGAATTTGGAGGAAGTATCGAGCGGGGGCCTCGTCTGTGAGTGAATTGCGAGGAAGTCTGAGGCGGGAACTCCTCCTTGTGGGGCCCGCAGGTCATGTTACGAATTCGAGCGGGTCATCCGCAACGTGTAACTGTCGTCATTTTGGGGCTCCCCTGGCTTGAATATGGAGGAAGTATCGAGCGGGGGCCTCGTCTGTGAGTGAATTGCGAGGAAATCTCAGGCGGGAGCCCCTCCTTGTGGGACCCGCAGATCATGTCATTAATCCGAGCGGGTCATCCGCAACGTGTAACTGTCGTCACTTTTGGGCGTTTCAGGTTTGAATATGAAGGAAGTATCGAGCGGGAGCCTCGTCTGTGACTAAATTGCGAGGACATCTCAGGCGGGAGCCCCCTCCTTATGGGACCCGCAGATCACTGTACTAATCCGAGAGGGTCATCCGCAACGTGTAACTGTCGTCACTTTTGGGCTCTTCAGGCTTGAATATGAAGGAAGTATCGAGCGGGAGCCTCGTCTGTGACTGAATTGCGAGGAAATCTCAGGCGGGTACCCCTCCTTATGGGGCCCGCAAATCATGTTCGAATCCGAGGCGGGTCATCGGATTCTACTACCTGTCGTCACTTGGAGGTCTGAGGACCGATTTAGGATCGACGGGGAACTCGCACGGAGGTGCCTCATCCCACTCGCGGCACGATCGGGAATGATGACGCATCATGATAGTGGGTCCCGCAGCTACACGAGTCCTCGGGTTTTCGTACCTGTCGTCATTGTTGTGTTCTGAGGAGGAGGAGGAGCAGGAGCAGGAAGAGGAGGACGAGGTGGAGGAGGAGGAGGAGGAGGAGGAGGACGAGGAACAGGAATTGAGGAGGACGACGGCGGCCGGGCGCAGGGGGAAACCCTTGTGTCCGGGCCGGGGGTGGTAACCCATCCTCGGCCGAAGCGGCGGCCGGGCGCAGGGGTAGCCCCTTGCGTCCGCGCCGGGGGTGGTAACCCATCCTCGGCCGAATCGGGGGCAGGGGTAACCCTTTGTCTCCGGGCCGCCGGTGGTAACCCATCGGCGGCCGAATCGGGCGCAGGGGTAGCCCCTTACGTCCGGGCCGGGGGTGGTAACCCATCGGCGGCCGAATCGGGGGCAGGGGTAACCCCTTGTCTCCGGGCTGGCGGTGGTAACCCATCGTCAGCCGAATCGGGCGCAGGGGGGAACCCGTGCTGAACTTCGCGCACCGCAAGCGCCTCACGAGGTTGGCCAAGGAGCTCCTCGCGCTCCCGTGCATGTCCGAAGCGGCCCGCGAGGGCGCGGGTGCGCCCGAACCGACGGAGGCCGCGACCGCTCCCGCGCCCGCGACCGGGTACCGACCTCTGGTGACCGCAGCGCGCGAGGAGAGACACGCCTGGGCAAACCTGCACGACGAACGCCTCCAGGGCAATCGCGACGAGGACGACGCAGGCGCTCCGGACGGCGAAGACGAGGGCGCAGGCGGCCTGGGCGGCGACCCCGCTGCGGCCAGTTTTGCCAGCAGCGCGCACTCAACGCCCAGCGCGTGCATCGCCGCCGTGGTCGCTGGGTTGCCGGAGAACGAGAGACTCACGCGGGACCAGAAGTTCTTCGTCGCCAAGTTCGCCAAGGCCTGCGACGACGCCTGGGAGGACGACGTGCAGAAGAAGTCCTGGAGCGAGAGAAAAGTGACGCACTTGCTCCTGTTGGGCCAGGGCGGCTCGGAGAAGACGCGCGTGGTGCAGAAGATCGTCTTCCAAGTGGTGGAGTATTTGTGGCTCTCGTCGGCGCAGGACAAGGGCGCCATGATGATCGTGGCCTTCTCGAACGCGCAGGCGAAGAACATCTCCACAGAGACTGTGAAGGTTAGGACGCCACACAACGCCTGTGCCCTGCGAGCCCAGAAGTACATCAACGCGAAGATGAGGCCGGGAGGCATGCAGAAGAGGCTGAAGTGGTTGTGGGAGCACGTCCGCGTACTTGTCATCGAGGAGGTGAGCATGGTGGCGGCTGCTCTGTACAACGCGCTGGACCTTCGCGCTTGCCACGGACGCAGCGACACGCATGACGTGCAGGAGTCCACCTACAAGAGGCCGCACCACCACTTCGGCCGTGCCCCCATCGTGCTGCACCTCGGCGATTTCCTGCAGCTGAAGCCCACCGGCAGCATCGGCCTCTCAGCTCGGCCAGATGGCGATGGGGGGATCAGGACATGGGGGGATGAGTATATGGTGCCGTTTTGTTGGCGTACAATGTGTACCTTCTCTGCGGGTTGCAAGTGCAAATTGTACCTTCTTCCCCCCCGTTAACATCCATGCACATGTCGCGGACGTTGTCAAAAGTACAATGTGTACCTTGTCTGCGTGGCGTCGGTACAAATTGTACTTTCTCCGTGGGGCGTAGGTACAATTTGTACCTCGGTTGCGCCTCTCTCCCCATCTGGACTTATCCCCCCATTTGCATCTCGCCAATCAGCGGACCCAACGAGCTCCAGGAAGACGATTCGTACAAGTACAACGAGCCGCCGACGTTGGAGATTCAGCACGCCATCAACGTCTTCAAACACATCCCCTGCGTCTTCGAGCAGAAAAGCACGAAGCGCTTCGAGCCGGGGGGCCCTCTGATCACGCTCTTGGGCTGCATGCGCGAGGGCAAGCGCTTCCCGCCAGAGGTCTGGTCTGCCTGGGAGAAGACATTTGGCCTCGGACAGCCACGGCGCCCTGGGCCCTCGGCACCAGCACGAGAACTTTCGGCTCGGCTACGGCATGGGCATCTACTGGGAGACGCTGGCGAGGTGGATCAACACGCGCGCTCGTCGCGACGCGCGGCGCCTCGGCGCCCCCCTCGTTTTCCTGCAGGCTGTAGACGAGCGCGGCGCGATTCAAGGCGACCCAGGCGCAGGCCGGCGCCTCCTGAACGTTCCGAACATGCACAAGACTGGGGACATCCACGGCGTCTGACTGGCACACGTCGGCATGGAGGTCCGGTTCACGGCCGTGCAGGAGGAGCTGAAGAAGAAGTTGGGGCTCGTGCAGGAGCAACGGGCCACCGTCGTGTCCTTCGAGTTCCACGCAGACGACGAGCGGGACTACGAGGAGCGCGCGCCGGGCCAGCTCTTCCGCCCCCGCTACCTACCGCAGGGGATCCGGCTGCAGGTGCACGGCTTCCAGGAGCCCCCGATCTACAAGGAGGTCGCCGAGGTGCTGCAGCAGCGCGCCGACGGTGCTGACGACGACGGCGAGGCCGAGGCGCGGGCGAGGAGCTTGCTCATGTTCAGGCCCAGCGAGCAGGAGTTCGCGTGGCAGAGCTCAGGGACGCACACTGCGCGCCGCTCGGGGTTCACGCTGACGCGCGCGCCCTACCTGACCTCCACGCTGTCGCAGGGCCAGACGCTGCGCAAGGGCGCCACCAGCGACTGCGCCAGCGATGAGGACGCTGGCCGCACGGGCATGTCGGACGAGCAGTGGCGGCTGCACCTCTATGTCATGTTCCCCCGCGCCACGCGCATGCGGAACGTGCTGATCCTGCGGCCGCCCGCGCGGGAGTTCCTGGAGCGCGGGCCGCCGGCGCCCCCGCGGAAAGCGCTCCAGGAGTTCGACAAGAAAGCGGTGGGCTCCAGGGCCGAGGCGGAGCAGCTCGCGGCGTCGCTGGGTTTCGTGCTGCCTCCCGCCTGAGCGCGGCCGGGATTAGCTCGGTGCCTGCGGGGTTGTCCCAAACGGCTTGCTCTCGCGCCCCAGCGGCTCGCGGGGTTGCCCCAGCGGCTTCGCGATCCAGCCGTCGGCAAACGCGCGCCTGCTTGCCGTGGCGGCGAGGGCGCCGAGGAACATCGATTCGCTTGCCCCGACCAGGGGGGAGGGGAAGTGCACATGGAGAAGAGGCAAACGGAGGATGAGGAGGAGGGAAGTGGCATGTGGAGAGGGTGATGATGAAGAGGAGGTGGAGGAGGAGGAGGGAGAGGACGGGAAGGGTGATGATATTTAGAAGGAGGAGGAGAGGGAATAGCAAAAGGCGAGAGGAGAGTGTCCGCCAGAGGGAGGAGGGAAAGGCTAAGGGGATGCTAAACAGATTTTCATGCGGGTCCTACCGTCGGAGTAATTTGTTGGTCGGGATGGTAACCTTGCGCGCAGCAGGCAATATGCTGACCCCCCCGCCGTCCTTGTCAAAAGCAATACAAACTGCTCGCGGGCCTCACGAACATGATTCAAAACCTTCCCCCAAAAGTTCTCCTGACATGGGTGGCCCGAGAATGGCCTTGGTCAGCTACAGATAGAGCTGTTATGATATGCTGGTGGGGTGCCGACATTAGATTGAACCAACTAAGCAGAGACTGGCAATGTACCCTCGACCATTGCTGGACCAGGAAGGCTCGCAGAGCCCTCGATATGCGCGCCATGCATTGGGCCTCTTCGGGCCGCTTCGGAAACTTGAGCATCCAGGCCCTCAGGGTGTGTGGGGCCCCGTCGAGGCGTTCGGCAGTTGTTCGAGTCAGCGTCGAAGCCGCGGCACGAGGACGCATAATCGAGGCATCAGTAGTATCGAGCCACCTGGCCCAGACTGTCAAAGGGAACAGCAGGGCTCAAAGGGAACATCAAAATTCGACGCTCTCAAGCCACATCTTCCTGATGTCCTGAGTCGTTGTACTGCCGTCGGATGTGCTATGACAGGAGGACGAGGCGAGGGGCCTCCGCAGAAGGCGCCTATCCCGCAGGTGCACTGCCTTTCGCGGCTGGTGCTGCCCGATCTCGCCCACCACGGTCAGTGACGCATCGGGCATATTGCATTCTATTCTGGATTTCGGCCATTCCAGGCCCCGGGTCCGTCACAGATCTTTCTAGGGCGAAAAATTAGCCAGGATGGACCTTGGAGGGGTTTGGGGAACCGAGTTTGAGCGCATCTTGATTGGGAGGAGGATGGCAGTCGTCGCCACCGTCGAGGGCACAGGCTTCGAGAGCCGCATTTGTTGAGAGGCACTTTGGCTGAAGCGCGACACATTATCCCCACGCAACTCTGCTACATTTCCTAATCGACGTTTGTCCTCGTCATGAAAGCCGTCGTGGCTCTTCTTTGGGTTTCACTCGAACGGAGCATGACCTTGACGACGCGGGATGCAACAGAAGTCAGCGTCGGCGTCCATGCCAGCCCAGTCGAACCAGAAGAAGTTGACCCAGACGACATCGAGGTGCGGGAATGGATGGGCACAGAAGGTATGGCGATTGTCGAGAAAGAGATCGCCGCTGGGCATGCCGCCCTCTCGACCAGCTTGCAAACCATTGACGGGCTCTTCGGCGCTCGGAAGAGTGTCAACCCGATGCCTATCTCTACGATCTGCGAGGCTATCGGCGTGAACACGCAAGCGTGTGGAAGAGTCGGGGAATACCTGGGCCGCCTCGCCAATGTCGAGACAAGGGTGTCCGTGAAGGTTCCGAAGTTCGCAACTAGCGTTCCTTGCGACGTCTTGTTTGCAACTAGTTTGCGCAAACTATGCGAGCTTCCCGCGAGCGGCCCTTCCCTGGTCTACAGGGCTGACATCTGCAAAGCCCTCTCTTCTGCTCCGCACGCCATTGGAGAAGGGCATGCGCTCTTCAAGTTTGGCGATCGAAGGGATTCGAGCGCGTGCTTTCCCACCTTTTACAAAACTCGTCTCCTGAAGAAGCGTGATGAGAACTACGTTCTCTTGGATTTGAATCACGGGCGGCATTGGGGTCCAATGAAAAAGGTTGCCGACGCTGACATTCCATGGGCGTCCAAAAACGCAACGCTTGTCTGGCGAGGGGTGTCGACTGGCAAGTGCGATACAGGAGCTGTTAACTCGCGCATGATGCTCTGCAATAAGTGGTACAGCTCCACGGACTCCAGAATTGACGTTGGCATGACTGCGGTCGTCCAGAATTGCCATTTGGCGAGCCGGTACAAGAAGTCTGAGAAGTCCATGGAGTCGTTGTTAGTATCAAAATATCATCTCCTTGTGAATGGCAATGACAAGCCCTCCGGCTTGAACTGGGTATTGTTTTCAAATTCTGTTCCATTCATGGTCGAACCTGACATTGAGAGTTGGCTACTAGAAGCATCTTTGAAGCCCTGGGAACACTACATCCCAATCAAGCCAGACTTCTCAGACCTCAGTGAGAAGGTCAACTGGGCGGTGCAGAACGACGGCGAGGCAGAGCGAATCGCAAAGGCGGGGAAGGAGTACGTCCAGCAGTTCGGGACCACTGAGGAGGAGATGGCCGTACAGGCAGCGGTACTGGCCGCGTACGTCGACCGCATGGATATCACAGACGGCGGGGCCAGTGTCAAGCTTGAGGGCACTTGCTAGCTCGACGGCCAGTGATGGAAGGTTGAGGAGAGGCTCTAGGCCCTACTTCTCGACTTCTCTCCATCGTCCTCTTCGTTTTCCTTTTCCGCCTCCCTCTTCTCCTGGAAGTTCTGCTCCATACTCCTGGGCCAACTAGAAAGATCGACCAAGGGTACACCTGGGTGCCGTAGTGTAATGCTTGGCGTGGTTCGCATTGCTTGGCGGAGTTCAGCTGGGTTCGGCATCTTCCGCCCTCTGCGTGCTTCCGGGGGCCTCCAGGAGCTTTTGGGAGCCTCTGAGGCCTCCAGGGGCTTCTGGGCACCTCCAGAGACCCTTGGACGACGTCGGTCGCCCTTCGTCGGTCGTCGTCGTCGGTCATCGTCGTCGGTCTGCGTTCGTTGTCGGTCGTTGTCGGTCGCTGATCGTCTTCGTCTTCGTCTTCTCCTCTTTTTCTTCTCCTACACCTCCTCCCTGTCAAAATCGACCCCCAGACCTCTCCTCGAGCGGGTCGGGCGGGCGGACTCCGAATGGCGGGCCGGGCGGACGGGTCGGGCGGAACCTGCCGGACGGGTCGGGTTGGCGGTACATTAAAGCGGGCGAGCAGTCAGGCAAGCGAACGGCGGAGTCGAACGGGCCAGTCGGCCGGGCGTTGCTTGAAGGGCTGGTCGGGCGGACCTCAACGGGCGGGTCGGGCAGTTGGGACACTGAAGCGGGCGGATGGGCTGTGAAGCAGCGAGCTGGCGGGCCCTGACAAGCGGGTCGGGCGGGTGGACCCTGACAAGCGGGTCGGGTTGGCGGGACATGAAATCATTAAGCATAGTACAACCCCTAACCCGAATAATACAATGAATTCGTGGCCTAACTCAGGTCATCCGTTTTCAGGGTGATCCTTGAACATGCGGGTGGTTTCGTCCGAGACATCTGCAAACAGGAAACCCTATCACTAATGTAATTGGCCCTCCTAACTTAGGACCTTATGGGCGGATGTTCAACGGGTGGGTCGAGCGATCGGGCTCTGGAGGGCTGGGCGGGCGGTCGGACTTTTTGATAATTGCAGGCGGGCCAGGTGCGCGGGGCACGAAAGCGGGCGGGCGGATTGTCGGGAGGGAGGGCCCCGACGGGCTGGTCGGGCGGCGGCTTGGAAGGGCGGGTCGGCCGGAGAGGTCCGAGTAGACAGGTCGGCAACCCTTGATGGGCAGGTCGGGCGGGCGAGACTTCGAAAGGGTGGCTCCTCCACGATTCAATCTGACAAGTTCCTCGACGATCTGTTTATGCAATAGCTGTCGATTCAAACGGTGTTCAAATCCTGTCACAACTCGGTTTGTGGCGAAAATTGCTCCAGTGAGCGGCACAGAGAAGAGGGCGCCAGTACACAATGCACACTGTTTTAAGTCAGCGGCGCATAGGGTCCTCAAGCCCGAACAGCAGATGGAAGTGCTAATTGCGATCGCACTTTTTATGCTGGCGGCGTAGAGGGTCCTCAGGCGCGAACGGCAGATGGAAGTGCGAATTGCAATCGAACGTTGTCGCAGGCACAGTGTACAGACCGTTGCACACTGTCAAATGCAGCAATGGGTGGTGTGAAAGAGGAACTGTAAATCCAAGCGAAAAATGCAGCGGCCAGAAAATTGAGGAGGCAATTCAACTCGAAGTAAACTGAAGTGCGGTCAGGAGCACACACGCACATAATACGCTCGCGCGCGCACGCACGGGCGGACCCTAATACGGGCGGACCTTAAGACGGGCAGTCTGGAATCACTCGTGCTGGTCCTCGGCCTTTCCCCTCCTTGTCCACGTCTGCCTCCTCCTCCTCGTCCTCGGCCTTCCCCCTCCTCGTCTTCGTCGTCCCCCGTCCTCGTCCTCGTCTGCCTCCTCCTCATCTTCGGCCTTCCCCCTCCTCGTCCTCGTTGTCCCCGTCCTCGTCTTCCCCCGTCCCTCTGGGAGGGCGGGGGAGGATGAGCCGAGGGAGGAGCAGCAGCAGCAGGAGGAGGATGCTGAAGAGCGGGTAGAGAACCTCGTCCTCCTCATCCGCCTCCTCTTCCTCATCCCCCTCTTGTTTTGTTTTGTCTCTGTCTCTCTCTCTCTCTCTCTTTCTCTTTACGTAGTTATCCTCCCTGATTCTGTGATGAGTACATTGAGTCAGAGTTTAGGTTCGCGCGATCGGTGCCTTGTGTGCTTACATACCCTCCTCCCCGGTTCTGTGATGAACACATTGAACCAGATATTAAGTTTGCGCGGTCGGTGCCCTGTGTGCTCTGGTCGGACGCGGCTGTTCGAACGCGCCTGAACAGAGAAACCTCCTCCTCTTCCCCTTCCTCTTCTCACCCGCTCATCAATCCTTCCTATCCGCCACCGCCACTTACTCCTTCGCTTTGCCCGAGCTCCTTACCCCCCTCCCTCCCAGTCACGCCTATACTCCTGTTCATCAAACTCATCATCATCACCATCATCATCATACTCGTCATTATCAGCAGCATAATCATCATCATCATCATCATCATCATCATCATCATCATCATCATCATCATCATCATCAGCATCGCCACCTTCATCATCATCCACTTTGCTCCCAATCTGCGCAGGCGCCCTCGCTTTTTATCGGATGAGCCTCGGGTTGACGCTCGTCCTTCTCCTCGTCCTCCTCCTCCCTCCCCTTCCTCGTTCGTCTGTCTCTCTTCATCGTGCTCCTCTCTCCACTTCCCCATCCCCCCCACCCCTCCCTAAACAGCCCCTCTCCTCTGTCCACGATGCCTTCGACGTCCATGACGATGTTCTCTACTGCGAGGGAGACGACGATGACGACGACGACGACGACGTCTTCGACGACAACGAAGACGACGTCTTCGACAACGTCGTCCTCAACGACGACGACGACGACGACAACGAGGACGGCTTGATCAGCTCGATGGCGGCCAACTGGAGGGGGGGGCGCGGCGTCCTAGGGGCCCACGGCGCTGGCCTGGGGCGCTTCTGGCCCGCCGCCGCCGTGCCCCACGCCCAGGCTTCCCTGCCCCGCGGTTGCCACCTCCGCTGTGGTCGGCATCGCTGTCGGCGACGGTGGCGGCCACCACGGCCGCGACCATGGCCACGGCCACGACTTCGGTGACGGCGGTGGCGACGGCGACGGCGACGTCCGCCGCGGCGGCGGCGGCGGCGGCGACGACGACTACGACGACGACGACGATGACATCGAGGTCGACATCGCCGAGCGGGGTGGAGGAGCAGAGGGACACGAGGAGCAGCACAGGAGGAGGAGGAGAAGTAGAACCAGTGCAAACACAAGAGTCGTCAACGATGTTGGAGTAAACCCTCCCTCCAAGCTCCCTCCTCATAGGCCCCATATAACGGTTCATTTCCACTGAGGGAACTGCCTCGTTGGAAGACAACCGTTTGAAGACCCTGAAGCATGCCAAAGCATTGTTCTCGGGATTCCAACGCCACGGATCAACTTGACTGCTGCGTCGTGACGACCCTCAATCGTGCCAGAACGCCATTCCTGGGACTTCAACACCGCGAATCAGCGTAATTATTGCGCCCTCATAACCTGAAACCTTCAAAGCGCCATCTTTGGTACGCTGATCGTGGGAACCCGTGGAACTCTTACAGTTGTAATACAAACGCGCGCGGCTCTAAGGCGAGAGCCACATGTTGAAAAGGAATCGCCCTCACTCCGTGAGACTTTTCCATCTTTTGATATGAATGTGCGAGGGCGCTAAGGCGAAGCCGAAAGCCACATGTTGAAAACCACCCGCCCTCAATCCGTGAAACTCTTTCCAATTTCAATACGAATGTGCGCGGCGCCAACGCGAGAGCCACATGTTGAAACGACCCGCCCTCAATCCGTGAAGCTCGTTCTAATGTTTCATACGAATGTGCGCGGCGCTAAGGCAAGAGCCACATTTCGAGAACCACCCGCCCTCAATCCGCGAATTTGTTTCACATGTTTTTAACCGAGTGTGCGCCGCGCTGAAGCGAAAGCCGCATTTTGAAAACGACCCGGCTTCAGTCCGTGAAACCTTTTCAATTTGTTTAAACAAATGTGCGCGGCGCTAAGGCGAGAGCCAGCTTTTGAAAACCACCCGCCCTCCATCTGTGAAACTGCTGCCAAAGTTTAAGCTTCAGAGTCATAAAAGATGAGGAAATCTCAGACGAAACGCCCGGCACGCCCTACAAACTGGCTTCGGGGTGCGACAGGGAGACGTTATTTACTACAAGGAATTAGAATGGAGGCTATGGCACAGAGGGCAGGAGGAGGAGGAGGGGGAGGAGGAGGAGGAGGAGGAGGAGGCAGAGCAGGGGTATGTTGGGTCAGACAATAGCGGGCGCAGGTCGGCAGTCCTCGATGCACCGGCGCCCCAGGCGCCGGGTAAACTTGTTTCGTGCAAATGATCCGCTTGCCCTCATTGGCTGCCCCACGTCTTTGCGTCCGACCCGACTAGTGACAGGCGCACGGTTGAGGAGGAGGAGGAGGAGGAGGAGGAGGAGGAGGAGGAGGAGGAGAAGGAGGGCACCGGGGAGGAGCGGGAGTGAGAGCCGGCATGTTCATTTCATCGAGACGGGCCCTCGGAGGCCTGGCGATCCGGCTTGCATCCTGAGTCGTTTTTGGCTGATGGCCCCCAGGCCCGAAACCGGCCTCCAGCGGCCCAAAACGGCGAAACAATTACCGTCACATATGTTCGAGCCTTTGGATGTCTGGGTTTCTTCCTCCTCGGGGGCGTCGACGAGGGCGGTGATGACTGGGGGGTGTTGATATCATGGCTGGGGCCATGGAATCTTCCAGATCTCTGGTCCGCAAAGATCCGCACACGTGTCTCAGGCCATGATGCACCCACGCCCACCTTCTTAGCTCCTCCCCATAGCGCACCTGACCTGCGCTGAGACAATGGCGGTTCCCCCGCCCGACCCGGGTCCACTCGAAGTCGTTCCATGGACCCCGCGCGGGGGCCGTGGGCCATCCTGACAAAGTTTTCCCAGGGGGCTCTGGCCGTGGCGACAAGATTCTGCCGGGAGAGCCATGGAGGACGAGCAACGCCAGGGAGGGCCGCCGTTGCCTCGCCTGGCCCTCCTTCGATTCCCCCCCTGCATTTGCCCCAAGATTCGCGAAGAGAATCGTGCTCCGTGCATGGCGGCTTGGGTTGGTGAGGCGCCCTTCTCAAGAGCGGCGGCGCCAGGGCGCGAAGATACCGCGCGTCGCGCATCGCGGGGCGCGATGCGCAGAGCTGGGTGACCTAGATTCCAACTCGGCCCCACTCGGGCCGGACGACAGGGTATGATAGGGAAAGGGGTGGTTACGAACGTTGCTGCATGCAGCCGGTTTCCGCCCCGACCCCAGGCCCATTCCTCGATGTGTGGGCGCCTCCCGGCGCCAGGAGGCGCTAGGAAAACCAGCTACGTGAGCTGATTCTCTACCCTACCCTTTGCTACAGTCGACAGGCAGAGGAAGGATGAGCGACTTTCCAAGGCTACCCTTGCATCCTTGCCCCTTCGGTCCATCCTCGGCCGCTTTCGCTGGCGGCGCCCCGCCCGTAAAGTGTCGACATGGCCTTCCGAGGCCCTTGCATCTTTCTCGCGCATCCTTATTCAATCGCTTCGCTCATTTCGCCGGCCCATATTGTAGCATCGCTGGCACTTGCTTGCGTGCTTGGGGGGACATTCGGGGGGCCGCCTGGGGCCGCTTGGGGGCCTCTCGGGGGCCACCTGAGGGCCTCGTGGGGGCATCTTAGGGCCTCTTGGGGGCCTCTTGGGGCCTCTTGGGAGCCTTTCGGGTGCCTCTTGGGCGCTCCTGGGGGCCTCTCGGCGCCGAGGGCTCGAAATATCCGTGCGGGTCTCCCGTCTGGACCCCCTCTTGGAGCCGTCTTGGGGGCCTCTTGGGCTGTCTTGGAGGCCTCTTGGGTCGTCTTGGGGCCCTCTGGGGCGGTTTTGGGGCCCTCTTGGGGGCCTCGTGGGCCGTCTTTGGGCGATCTTGGGGGCCTCTTGGGCCGCTTTTGACGTTATGAAAGCTCAAGTGGCGAATATGCTAAGAATACAAAGTTTGCTTAAGGAATGGAGCGATTTTTGCCTCTTGGGGCCCTCTTGGGACGCCTCTTGTGGGTCTGTTGGGGCGTCTTGGAACCATCTTGGGCGTCTTCAAGCGAGCGCGTGGCATCTCGGAGCACTCTTGAATCATCTTGTTGGCTCTTGGCGGCCTCGCGGCCCTTCTTGGGGCTCTCTGTAGGGCCTCGAGGGCGGCGCCCAGACGGAAAACCATCTCTGGCCCGAACGTCCAGGGACCGTCCCGGGGTACTTTTCGTCGGGGGACCTCTGGGGGCAGCCCCGCGTGCGCGAAGTAGAAATATTGTTAACCAGTTACCGGAGATCTTAGCACGCCTCTGGCCCATTGGGCCGGCGAATTATTCGGGTTAATTGTATCCTACCCGTTCGCCCCCCCCCCGACCCACCCTCTCCGCTTTCGACCACCGCCCCTGCCCGCCCACCCCAGGTGCACGGCCGCGCCAGCCCAGCGCCCGGGCGCACGGCGCCAGAGCTGCGGGCGACGCCAGCGCTCGGCCACGGAGGCGGTCGTCGTCATCGTCGTCGTCGTCGCCGTCGCCGTCCACAGACATCGGGAGGACTCGTCCTTTCCCAACAATCCTGTGGTGTTGGGTCCACGTTTTGAAGAGACGGCGCCCCGCGTCTCACTCCTTCCTCCCGCTGCCCCCTCCCTCCCCGTCCTCCCGTCCCCGCCTTCTTCCTCCGCACCATTCGAAAATTTCGGCATACTCCTCACCCGCTTCGTGGCCCCATAAGTTGCTCCACCGAGAACCCAATTGGCTGCGCTCGCATGGCACCGCCGCGCCCATTTCGGCACACACACACACACACCACACGCCTAGTGGCCCCATGGGGTGCTCCACCGAGGGCCCCAGAAGCTGCGCTCGCACGGCACCGCCGCGCCCATTTCGGCACACCCCTCACACGCTTCGTGTCCCCATGGGGAGCTCTACCGAGCACCCCAGTGGCTGCGCTCGCATGGTACCGCCGTGCCCATTTCGGGACACCCGTCACACGTTTCGTGGCCCCCGACGGAGCTGCACCGAGGGCACCAGTGGCTGCGCTCGCATGGCACCGCCGCGCCCATGTCGGCACACCCCTCACACGTTTAGTGGCCCCATCGGGAGCTGCACCGAGGGCTCCGGTGACTGCGCTCGCACGGCACCGCCGCGCCCATTTCGGCACACCCCTCACCCCTCAAGCGCTTCGTGGCACGATATGGAGTTCCTCCGAGGGCCCCAGAAGCTGCGCTCGCACGGCACCGCCGCAGCCATTTCGGCACACCCCTCACACACGTTGCGTGACCCCGTATGGAGTTCCCCCAAGGGCCCCAGTGGCTGCGCTCGCATGGCGCCACCACACCCATGTTGGCACACCCCTCGCAAGTTGCGTGGCCCCATAGGGAGCTGCACCGAGGGCCCCAGCGGCTGCGTTCGCATGGCACCGCCGCGCCCATTTAGGCACACCCCTCACACGTTTCGTGACCCCATGGTGAACTCCACCGAGCACCCCAGTGGCTTTATGCCCTCCGCCGCCTCAGATAGAGCAGATCGCGCTAAAGAGCCGTAGCCTGTCTTAAACCTGTTTTAGACATGTTGTTAAGTATTTGTTCAAACCTGTCCAAAACCGATTTTAAACCTGTTTAAGTTACATGTTGTGTTCCGATATACGCAGACATATGCTCATCAATAGCGCGCCACGCGTGTACTGACCTGCGAAAGGTGAAACGCTTTCCCCCTGCCCCTTGGATTGCACTTCGCGCGGAGCCCGCAACGTCGCCGACCCCCGCGCGCATGTTTTCCAGCAGATTGTTCATTCCACGCCGCGTCGCAAACTGCGCTGCGACCGAATGTGCGCCCAAGGGCCAGGGCCGCCCCAACTCGACCACGGTGCCGCGCGCAATGCGTCGAACACTGCGCCGCCGCCGAGCTCGGCTTACACGGCCCGTGCGAGCTGAGCTCGACCACGGCGCAGTGCTCGACGCTATGTGGATGGCACCGCGGTCGAATTCGAGACGGCCTTGGCCCTGGATGATAAGTTCGGGCGCAGCGCAGTTCTCGACGCAGCGTGGAACGCACAACACGCTGGAACACTTGCTCGGGGAGATCGGCGACGTTGCGGGCCGAATTGCAGCCGCGCTAAACGCAATCCAAATGATACAAGGAGAATGAGTTTCACGCGCTACGCCACGCGACGAGCTCCACGGACGCGGCGCGATTTGCCCACGGGCGCTGGCGGACACGCGCGACAGCGCAACGGCATAGGGGCGGCGGGGAGACAGCGCGCGGCCTGCGGGAAAGCCCAGGAGGGCATCAAGACAACCCAGGGGGCCCTCCCGACTGCCCAAGATGACCCCAAGAGGGCCCCCCAAGAAAACTTGGTTGAGCAAATGCTTTGGACCATGCCATTCTGCGCCCTCGGCGGCATTCGCGCACCGGCCCCCGCGCCCCGCCCGTTCGAAGTGCCGAAAGCCGAAAACTGCCCAAGAAGCACAGCGCACCCCAAGACAGCCTGAGATGCCTCCGAGATGACCCCGACGCTGCCCAAGGGAGCGCGGGCGAGGCTGCTCAAGGCGCCCCCGCTACGGCCCAAGATGGCCCCAAGAGAGCCTGCAATAATGGTCCAGGAAGGTCCAGAAGGCACCCGAGACAACCCAGCATGGCTCCAAGACGGACCAGTAAGAGTTCTGGTGGGGGGGGGGGGGGCGCGGAGTGACGAGGCGAAGGGATTCTCCAAACCAGGCGGCGGGGGGCGCATCTCCACTCGCGCTGTCCGAGTCCCCGATCTGGCCCGCGCCGCCCCTGGGGCTCTGCTTGTCGCGCTCAGAGGACCCTCGTCATCGCCGTCGCCTTCTTCTCGATCTCGTGGCAGGCGGGGATCATGGCGCCCCACGTGCCGAGCTCCTTCTGGTCCTTCCAGACCTCGCGGGCCTTCGTTTTCTTCCGCAGGGACGCCGCGAACGTTTTCGGCTGCGCTGGGTTCTTCAAGATGCTGATCGCGGTTAGCGCCTTACCCTCCGCGATCGTCCCCGGGCCCGCTTGCGTCTTCTCGAACACTGCGTTGAACCACTCTTCATCGGGGGGCGCATCCTGGGAGAGCCCGGCGCTCAAGATGTTCTTCCTCTCGGTCATGAGGCCCAGCTCCTTCTCGAGCGCCGCGGTGAGCTTCGCCAGGATATGGCCATCGATTTTGCCCGGCGCTTGTCGAAGTAGGCGCGGGCGGTGGCAATGTCAGTCTCGGTCTTCAGCTTGGCGCGCCACGACTTCCCGTCTTTCGAGCCGAGGCGCCATGTCATGATCAGCTCGGCATCGCCTGTGAAATCCCCCAGGCTGCCTGCGTTCTGGGCCAGCTTCTCGCCGGCAATGTCGAGGGCGAACTGGTTGGAGTCCGCCACCGCATTGACAGGGCCGCCCGTAGGAATCCCGAAGCCCTTCGACTCGACACTGGCGAGGAGCTTGTCCAGGTGGCTCTTGGCAGGCGCGGCGATGCCAAGCAAATCCATGATGTCTTCCAGGCTGACGTTCCTCGCCATGGTCAAGAAATCCTCGCGCTTCCCCTTCAGCGCGGCCGCGCGCTCAACCAGGGAGCTCCTGTCGGAGATGGCCTTCGCGAACGCGTCGAAGGTCGCGCCTTTCATGGCGGGGGTGCTGTCCTGAGACCACGGCTTGATCATGGCAATGATGCCCAGCATCTTCTTGCACTTCTCGAGGTCGTTGAAGCCCTCGGGCGCGCCGAGGGCAGCGATGAACTTCTCCGCGACGGCGGCGGCAGCCTCCTCCAATCCAATGCCCTTGAGGTTCGGGGTCGTGTGCAAGCCTTTCGCGTCGCAGACTGCGGCCTCCAAGGCGTTGAGACCATCGGTGGTGTGCTCCGCGACGGCCTCCTCGCACGCCTGCTTGAGCGTCGCCAGTTGCTGCGAGCTCGCAGCGCGTACCTTCGCCCTGTTCACCGCTTCCAAGGCATCCGCGTAGTCGCTGTCCTTCGGGTTCAACTTCTCGGCGCCCTCGAGAATCGCCTTCGTACTCCCCCAGGGTGGCACCCGGCGCCTGCAGCGGCTCCTTCTTCAACTCAGTTGAAGTCTTCTCGAGGCGGTGGCTCGCGCACGCGCGCATGGGGCCCGTGACGGGCTCAAACGTCTCATCGGGCAGCTCAGCCTTCAACGTATAGACGGCGCCCATATGCTCCGTGATCACGCCCAGCTCCACCTTGTCCACCCCGCCCCGCAGATCATCGTGGATCTGACGCCAGCGGGGCACGGCCCTCTCGCGGGGCTTGCGGTACTTCAGGTACTCAGACTTCTGCCCGCTCCAGAACGGCACCGAGCGGATGGTGGCCGCCATGGAAATCGCCAGCGGGTAACTCTTCTTCGGAGTCGTCAGCTCCTGGAAATCCTCGTAGGCGCCTCCGATCCCAGCCGTGGAAGCGAACATCATCGTGAGGATGCCCCTGAGGCACGCGAGCAACTCGGGCCAAGTGCTCGTTGACGCCCTCACTTGGCATGCCCAGCAAGTCGAACACGACACCCTTCGCAAACTTGATCAGATCATTGGCGCCGCTCGAGCCGAGCTTGAGCATCGGCGCAATTACAATCTTGACCAACGAGTCGCCCAACTTCTCTGCTTTCTCAGTGTCGGAAATACCAAGGTCACGTAGTTTGGGGCACACTGGATCATAAACAGCGTTGAGCGCAGCGTCGATACCTTGCTGGCACTCCCCGTCAAGAGGCTGTGCATTCGCCCTGTCCCACGGGAACATGGTGCCCATGATAACATCCATCTTCAGGTGCTTGTTGGGGTCGGCCTGCCAGTCCTTGACAAACCTGTCGAGGATGTAGAGTTTCGCTCGCGATGGGATCTCCCCCCCCCCCCCCCCCCGAATCCTTGAGCAGCTCGCACGTCTTCACAAAATCAGCTGAGCTTACGTCGTCGACGCCCCCGCGGTGAAAGGCTGTGCATCTGAACGCCAAGTCGATCTTCTCTAACAGCAAGTTCACGTCGGCCGCGTCTGGATTCTTCTTGGCGCACCCCCTCGTGTATCGTATGTGGGTGCCCCTCTTCTTGTGGTTCAAGATGGGCGTGATGCGAAGCTTTGAGATGTGCTCCTTGGCGTCATTCCGATGGGGTGCCCTCGCTCCTGCTGAGCCCCTTGGCGAACGGGCTGGGGGTCTGAGCAATGGCCGCCCCGACGGCGCCGTCATCGGCGGCGGCGGCAGACTGGGCAACCAAACCATCCGCCTGCGGCGCCCCTGGGCAACCCGCCTGAGCTGAACCGCCTGGCCCACCCGCGCCACAGCGGGCCGAAGGGCCAGACGCCTCAGACATCGTATCAGACCCATCAGCATCATCCTCAGGAGGCCCCGTTTCCAACCTGGCGGCCCTCGCCAGGATCTCAGTCTTGGTGAGGCTGTTGCTGAAGTTCTGGCCGCTGCTTTTAATCTTGACCACTTCGGCGTCCATGAACCTATCGACCTCGTTCTCGTAGATCTCCCTGGCCCTCCAGACGTCATCGTCCTTCGAGGCCTCCTCGACCCGCTCGATGTCCATCTCTGCGCGCTGCCTGCGCGAGTTCAACACCAAGTAGACTGCCCGAGACTTGCCGTCGAGGTCCTTGATGAGGGCTTCGTATGTACCTGATGCGGCGCACACTTGAACATGGCCTTGAAATCGTTCAGCTTGAGGGGGATGTACGACTTGCGGTAGACGATGCTGAACTTCGCGTTGTGCGTGACTTGCCCTTCCACGCCCTCGGCCGTGACAGTGCCTTTCTCGTCGAGCTTGAAGCCAGCCTTCCAACACCCAGCGAACTTCCCATCGTGCTGGCACATGTGCGCTGCCTGGGGCCTGGGGGTGTATCCGTAATGCGTCTTCCAGTGATCGTAGCACTTCTGGCAAGCGTCTTTGTCGACGTACTGCGGGGAGACAAAATCATACAGACGCGCACCTCCACGGCAGCCAATGGCGCCCCTCCCCTGCCCCCCCCCCCCGCCCGCCGCCCTCATGCACCACCCCTACGCTCCAGAGCAGGAAATCGGTTGGGGGGTCGTATCCCTCCTCCTCCTGCTCCTCCTCCCCCTCCTCCTCCTCCTCCTCCTCCTCCTCCTCCTCCTCCTCCTCCTCCTCCTCACCCTCCTTCTCCTCCTCCTCCTCCTCCGCCTCCCCCTCCCCCTCCTCCCCTCCTCATCCACAATTATTCAATATGAAAACTACTCCCCCTCTTCCCCTGATGACGGTTTGAAAGGGTCCGACCCCCCCCCGCGTATTGTTTTTTACACACAGGTTTCCCCGGAGTTGGGTTTTCGCCTGCATTTGTTTCCAAAATGCTGCTCTCGCTGAGGCGCCGGCCTCATTTTCGGGCCCCGCTCGTTCCGAATCGTGCTCCCGCTGCAGCGCTGTTTCCGCTCGTTCCGAATCGTGTTCCCGCTGCAACGGTGGCCTCATTTCCGCGCTTCCGCTCGTTTCGATTCGCGCTCCCGCTGCAGCGCTGGCGTCATTTCCCATGCCATGCCACGGCTTGCGATGCAATGCCAGGTTGATACTACGCTTTGCGGTGCTCTTCTACGCCATGCCATGCCGTGCTCTACAATGCATCGCGTACCCTTTCGGGATCATTGCCTTGCTCGACCTCCGACTGTGCGAGTAGAGAGGGGATCTGCGCCATGGTAAGGGATGGGAGGGAGGGGTAGGATGTCATTTGAGGGAGTTTCTGTGGAACTCACGTCATCCTCACCCCCGGCGCGAAGAGCACGAGCCCAGAGCGGCCTCCGGCACCGTTTCCGGACGGATCCGCTGGATCCGCTGGATCCGCTGGATCCGGTGACGAATCCCAAACCGGCGCCCTCGCCTGAGACATCCTCACAAAACGGGCCCCGGGGGGGATGCCCAGAGGAGCCCAGAGCGGCCTCCGGCACCGTTTCCGGACGGATCCGCTGGATCCGCTGGATCCGCTGGATCCGACGAATCCCAAACCGGCGCCCTCGCCTGAGACATCCTCACAAAACGGGCCCCGGGGGGGATGCCCAGAGGAGCCCAGAGCGGCCTCCGGCACCGTTTCCGGACGGATCCGCTGGATCCGCTGGATCCGCTGGATCCGGTGACGAATCCCAAACCGGCGCCCTCGCCTGAGACATCCTCACAAAACGGGCCCCGGGGGGGATGCCCAGAGGAGCCCAGAGCGGCCTCCGGCACCGTTTCCGGACGGATCCGCTGGATCCGCTGGATCCGCTGGATCCGGTGACGAATCCCAAACCGGCGCCCTCGCCTGAGACATCCTCACAAAACGGGCCCCGGGGGGGATGCCCCCAGAGCGGCTCCGGCACCGCCCAGAGCGGCC
>CAUYUJ010008269.1:2500-12500 GCA_963575745.1 Prorocentrum cordatum | reverse complement strand
AGATCACCTTGTCGAGGCGATGCCAAACACCAAGGGCACATGTTTGGAACATTCTGAGGGCCTGGCAGGTGGCAAACATTCTGATAGAATTCCCAATCACCACCCACGAATATAGGGATAATTTTCCAACCAGATGCCAGCGCCCGACCTGCCTGAGGATGGGGGGCACCGAGAACATCCACGTCTGGCATCTTGCCGACTATGAGCGCATTCATTGCCCACGCAAGGCGGCGAATCACTTTAGGAAGAGTTGTTGCCCCCTGCCACGACTTGGGAACAACGGTAAATATCTGTCGAGTCTGTATCGTGCTGCCTCGCCCGTGCAAGCTTGTCCAAGACAGTGTAAACATTCCATCTGCTTTATCCGTCGGAGCTCCGTCGCCATGGATCTTAATTGCAAGCGACCTGCTCCTGTCAATGAGATGCTCGTTTCTCTTGTAGCACGGGTGGTCTCGCATGCAGTACCAGAAGTGAGGTGCGTCAAGTTCGTCACCGCGGATCGTCGTGTCGAAACGTTCGGTATCTTTCTCCACCATCGTCTCTAGCACTGCGATGGGACATAGAATTGGCAAGGGACGGTTGACGCCTCCCTTACATGGAATTTCGATCCAATCAATCGGAGGGGCCCTCTCGGGATATCCAGGTACTGACACCAATCGCCGATGGGCATTGTGCACGCTACCAGTCAACGGCTCAGTGCCGAACGCACCCTGAGCTGCAGCTGCGGTCGCAGTGGATACAACGTCCTCGGCCGTTAGCTTCCCCTTGAGAAAATCGCTAAGCAGTTTTTCATTCAAAGGCAACTTGTGAGTAAGGAGGCCCACAGATGTCGAACTCGGCTCGGGCTCAGGTTCCAGTCTGGACAACCTCTGCCTGACACCGCCGCGAGTTGAAGGCAGTCGATCCTGAGGCGAGCTGGCGTCATGCATGCGCTGGCGAACCCCGCCTCGCCTCCGAGGTGGTTCCTGAGATCCCTGAGCACCCTGGACCTCCTCAGCTCGAAGGCGCCCCCTGACGCCACCTCTCCTGCAAGCATCTTCATCCATGCAATATTCAACAGAACGAAACACGTAGTAACGTGGCAGGTGCACAAGTAATTCTAAGCCAAAATGGGCATGGAGATGGATGCGGAGGAGGGGGGAGTGTCGAAGGGGGAGCTTCGGGATACAAGAGATTCAACGTGCAAGCCCCATGGGCCCAAATCAACCCCAAGAGCTTCAATGCCCCCTACCCCTAGACGAGCCCCCCTAGAAGAGCCATTCCTAGACGACCCCACAAGCACTCATCATGTGCATCCTCAGGCGGCCTCTCGAGCATGAACGTCCCTTGGATGTTATGTTGGCGATCGTTTCTGGATGGGCCGTTTGAGATACGCGAAGCGCTGTTGCTCTTACGCAGTTGATATGTTGCTCTATGTTGTTGTTGTTTTTGTCTTGTGGTGTTGATGCGCCGTTGGACGGCTAGTCCCTTGAGGCTTCGCCTGGCGATCGTTTCTGGATAGGCCGTTGGGGATTCGCGAGCTGTTGTTGAGATGGCGCATTGAGTCTGTTGTGATTTCTGTTTTTCTTTTGATGTTGCTTCAAATATTGATTTAATCGTTTCATTCGCTTCAGCCGTCATGCGGCTGAACGTGATCATAGTTGCAATGTTTTTTGTTGTTGTTTTTTTCCATCACTGCCTGTGCTAGTCGGACAGACAGCCCCTGAGAGTCGCCACTATTGATGCTGGCGTGGAGCAGCGGATAGCAGCGCAAAGAACTTGACATCATTGCTGACGGCAATGCCCTACGACTGGGGGGAGGTCTTGGCCTTTTTCGGAAGGAGACGCTGTGCCCAATCGCTGTACTCGGTGAAAAGGTCGTACTCCTTGTTGAGCTTCTGTGCCACGGCCATCCGCTCCTTCGGGTCAAGAAACGCATTCTCTGTGTGAATCTTCTCGATGTTCGAGAACGTAGTTTTCATCTTGGGGATGAGTTTGGAAATATCGTCCTTGATGCTGCCCGTGTACTTCGCCTGTGCAGGAGGTACTTTATCAAGCAAGGCCTGCAGCCTCTTCAGCTCGGTGACTGAGTTCCCCGTTTGCCGCAAGAGCTTCTTGGGGTCCTTGGAGAGCAGCTCGTAGGTCTTCTGGTCTGCTGTGTTGTTGGGTGCTGCGCCTGCCCCCGTCTTCTTCTCGCCCTCAGCGGGCTCGGTCTTGATCGTGGTCTTGTCGATGCCTGAGGAGCTTGTGCCTGCATTGGCGATGCTGTCCATGTCCTCGTTGGCCTCGTCCTTCTCCTTGTCGTCCACAATCTGGCGCTCCGACTGAAGCTCGCGGGACTTGCTGTCTAGGGTGATGTCGTCCGTCCTGTCGTCGAAGATGTTGTACTCCCGATCCCATTCCCCATCTAAGCCAGTATCTTTGTCTGGGCGGTGACGCGCTGGAACTTGGTCCAACGCATTGATTTTGTTGGTCGCCTTCTCGAGCCCGAGTTCGTTGATCAACTGCTGCTTCGAGGCCCACCTCCCCTGCGTCGATGTAATGTCCCTGTGCGCCACAGTCCTGGTCCCCTTAGATGTAACTGTAGACTCTCCCATCTTTTTCGCGAACCAGTGGAGAAAATATTTCTTCCTGTCTGCGCCACTGAGGTTGTCGTACTCTTCCTTCTGACCCGAACACTCGAGGAAATACATGAGGTTTGAATTCTGACGTTTTTTCACAGCCGCATCCTCAAGTGCAGCTTTAGCTTCACGAAGAGCGTCATCTGATACTCCAGGGGGCTGCAGAGTCGACTTGGCCGCGGTCTTCTTCTTGGGGGGCATGGGGCACTCGGATAGATCAGGGTACCGGTTCCGCTGGGGAGACGTGCGCTCTGAAACGCGGAGCCACCGATGGTTACGGATAACAAAGGGCGTTGGCCTGCAACGCCTCATCAGTGATTCTCTCTGGGTGATCCGCTTCAGGCAATGACGTCAAGGCTTGCATCCAAGCCTTCCCAGAATTTTCCAGAATTTTCCAGAATTTTCCAGAATTTTCCAGAATCTGGAAAATCATCTTGTATAATAGGAATCAACTTATAAAGGATAGTCTGGAAAATTCTGGAAAATTCTGGAAAATTCTGGAATCTCACTGCTTGTTTGTTTTTGTTTTTCGTTTTCTCTCTATCTCTCTTCTTCCTCTTCTTACAGTCTCTCTCCCTGAAGTTCTGGACGCCTGTGGAAGATCGAGACGCTTCTGACACCTTCTGGGCACTTCTGGGATCGCATCGTGTCGTTGTGTTCCTTTGGGGGCGGGGGGCCTCCTGGGACCTCTTGGCTTCTGGAATCGTCTGGAAATTTCTGGAAAACCTTCCTGGACAAATCCGAAGACGATTCTGGAAAATTCTGGAGAATTATGGAGAGTATAGATCTCTGAAGACCTTCCTCCTCCTCCTCCTCCTGCTCTTCCTCCTCCTCCTCCTCCTCCTCCTCCTCCTCCTCCTCCTCCTCCCCCCCTCCCACTCTTCCTCCTCTCCTCAATCACCCTCGTCCTCCTCACTCCTCTTCCTCCTCACTCCTCTGCCTCCTCCTCCTCCTGCTCCTCCTCATCATCCTTCTCCTGATTATCCTCCTCCTCCCCCGCCTCCTCCTCCTCCTCCTCCTCCTCCTCCTCCTCCTCCTCTTCCTCATCCCTCATCCTCCTCCTCCCCCGCCTTCTCCCTCCTCCCTCCTCCACCTCCTCCTCATCCTCCTCCTCTTTCCTCCCTTCCTCATCCTGGCTGCCTGGTTCAAGCGAAGTGCGTTGTACATTTTAGCTGGATGGCGGGAGCCACCACGGCCAGAAGGGAGAGCGCGTCTCGAGGGCCAGACTGCACGACGGCAGCACGAGATGAAGCCGCGGTGCGCCATCGCAGCCTACAAACTCGAGAAACGAGCACAGGCTGGTGACGGACTCAGTCACGCTTGACGTCCTCGGAGTCCGTGTCTGAGATGTGGCGGCGCACGCGCTTGACCTTCATGTTGGACAGCTCCATGCCATCGATCACTACCTTGATGGTGTTGAAGTCCTCGACGACCTGCTTATAGCGGCTGAGCATGTTGGTATCCTCTACCGCGTTGGCCATGAGAGATGAGAGCACCAGGGTGGCGGCCATGCTGATGTCGTCAACGTCGTTGAGGACCGCGCTGGTGTACGAGTTGACGGGAAGCTGAGCCCTCCACCCACATATGCAGAGCTGCATCTTCTCCAACTCTGTCTTGAGCGTCTCGACCTTCGTCTCGTCGATCTCAGTGTGGTCATCCTCGTCGATTTCGATAACTGGTTGGCCGTCTGCTGAACCCGCACCGTCGTGAACAGCTGGGGCCCCGCTGCCTGCGCTGTCCTCCTGGTTGCTGCCGCGGGCACCGCTGCCGCTGGGAAGAGTGCCACCGTCGAGATCACCTGAAGGCTCGGGCGGGCCATTGATCCAGAAACCGCTCTCCTGGCTCTCGGGAATCTGAGACATGGACCCGAAAACACGACTCGGCATGCGGTGAAGCCCGTGCCACCTCAAACGCATGAGCCGCAAATGGTGCTGCGGACGACGGAAACATAACTTCTCAAATCAGAAGCAACCGCCAATTCAGAAACTCAGACGGTGGAGGAGGAGGAGGAGGAGGAGGAGGAGGAGGAGGATGAAGAGGAGGAGTAGGAGTATCACAAGGAGGAGGGAAAGGAGGATGAGAGGAGAAGGAGGAGAATAATTGTAGGAGGTAGGGGGATACTATTCCTATAAGCATCCTCCTCATTCTCTCTGCGCATCCTTCTTCCTCCTCTCCCGCGTAGACAGCCCCCCCCTCCCTCCCCCTCCTCCTCCCCCTCCTCCTCCTGCCTCCCTCCTCCTCCTCCTCCTTCCTCCTCCTCCTCCTCCCTCTCCTCCTCCCTCCTCTCCCTCCTCCTCCTCCTCCTCCCCTTCCTCCTCCCTCCTCCTCCCACCTCCTCCTCCTCCTACCTACTCCTCGCCATTGAAAGTATCCCGAGGGGCATCCTAGATGGGGAAGTCATCCGAGGTGCGCTCGCGGTAATAAGGCGCCAGCCTCCAGCACAACAACGTTATTCCATTGTTTTCTCTCCCATTGCTTTCTCTTCCTAGGTGTTCTCTCCCAATGCTTTCTCTTCCAATGTTGACTCGTCCATTTCTGCCGACTGCTTCGCTGCCCGTCTCCTCTTCGTTATGCTGCCCATCCGGCCTCTTCCTCCTCCTCCAGCTCCTCATCACCTAGCTCCTCCTCGCACCTCACCCTCCCTCCCTCCTCCTCCTCATCCTCCTCCTCCTCCCCCTCCTCCTCCCTCCCCCTCCCTCCTCCTCCTCCTCTCCTCCTCCTCCTCCTCCTCCTCCTCCTCCTCCTCCTCTCCTCCTCCCCCTCTTCCTCCTCCTCCTCCTCTCCTCGCCCTCCACCTCCTCCTCCTCCTCCCCTCGTACCCCACCACCGCCTCCTCCTCCTCCTCCTCCTCCTCGTCCTCCACCTCCTCCTCCCTCCCCCTTCCTCCTCCTCCTACTCCTCCTCCTACTCCTCCTCCTCCTCCTCTTCCTTCTCCCCCTCGCACTCATTATGCTATTCCCCGCAATCGGAAGACACGTTGGGGGTCCTACTCGAGTCCTTTGGGAAGGCCTGCAGGTGTTCTACTAAAGACGTTGTTGGAGGCCTTGGAGGATGGCCCTACTCGAGTTCGCATGGTTCGCCTTTTGTCTTACTTGCTACGGCCTGTCTTGCTCAACATGACGCTTCGCGTATCCCCGCCAGCCCATTCTACACCAGGCTCTCGAATTTTGTTTTGATTCCGACGGCCTGCCTTGCTCAACATGATCAGTGGTTTATTTTGAGTTTCTCGGCTTACGTTGCCCACGTTTGAATTACCCAGCTTGCTCGACTCAACGGTTGACCCGATTGCGCTGCGGATCGATATCCCGCGCCCAAGCAACACCTTCAATGGATAACTCCAACGGATGGACCCCACATGAAAACCAAATTGTGTATGGAATGCGTGCACTATCAGAATGATGTTGCTCCTGCTGACGCTGCTGCTGCTTCTCCTCCACCTCCTCCTCCTCCTCCGCCTTGAGCAGCGTCCATTTCAACCGCTCCCCCTGACGGCAGCGTGGTTGAAATCCTCGCCTCCTCCTCCTCTTTCTCCTCCTCCTCCTCCTCCTCCTCCTCCTCCTCCTCCTCCTCCTCCTCGTCCTTCTCCTGAGCATCATCCTCTTTCCCCTGCTACCCCCATGAGGACCATTCGGCGCGTGCGGGCTCGTACGGCATACCCCGCAGGGGCATTATCCTCGTCGTCCTCTTGCTGCTCCTCCTCCCCCTCATCACCCTCGCAACTCCGCCTCCTCCTCCGCCTCCTCCCCCTCCCCTTCCTCCTCCCCCTCCTCCTTGAGCAGCGTCCATTTCAACCGCGTGCTCCTGACGGCACCGTGGTTGAAACCCCCGCGTCCTCACCCTCTTTCTCATCCTCCTCCTTCTCCTCATCCTCCTCCGCCTTCTCCTCCTCGACTGGCTTTCATTTCAACCGCCTCCTCCCGACGCCGCCGTGGTTGAAACCTTCCTCCCCGCTCGCTCCGTTTCCTCCTCCTCCTCCTCCTCCTCCTCCTCATCCTGCTCCTCCTCCTCCTCGTCGTCCTCCTCCTCCTCCTCCTCCTCCTCGTCCTCCTCCTCGTCATCCACCTCCTCGTCCCTCCTCATCCTCACGTCTCCTCCTCCTCCTCCTCCTCCTCATCCTCCTCCTCCGCCTTGGGCAGCGTCCATTCTAACCGCGTCCTCCTGACGGCACAGTGGTTGAAATCACCGCCTCCTCCTCTGTTTCCTCCTCCTCCTCCTTCTCCTAAACCTCCTCCCCCTCCGCCTCCTGCTCCGCGCGAGCGGGCTCGCATGGAATGCCCCTGAGGGTCATTCCGTGCGAGTGGGCTCGCTGATGCCGATAGCCGTTGGAATTTCAATTTTTAGGCGGGGCCCCCTAGGGGCCACACAGGAGGTCCCTTCCGCGCGAGCGGGCTCGCATGGAATGCCCTTGGGGGTCATTCCGTGCGAGCGGGCCCGATGCTGCCGATAGCTGTTGGAATTCCTTTCCGCGCGAGCGGGCTCGCGTGTAATGCCCGAGGGTGGTGATCATGGTGTGTGTGTGTGTGTATGTGTGTGCGTGTGTGTGCGTGTGTGTGTGTGTGTGTGTGTGTGAGTGTGTGTGTGTGTGTGTGTGTGTGTGTGTGCGTGCGTGCGTGCGTGCGTGCGTGCGTGTGTGTGTGTGTGCGTGCGTGACTGGTCGTGTGACTGGGTGTGGGGGCGTGCCCCGCGGCCGTCCAGAGAAAACCATAACCCCACTTAGGATGTGGGGAACACAACATCACAAAGGCAGCGTGCATGCAACGTGAGAGGACGAGAAATGATCATACTACTGATAAGTGGCGACACACTTTCTCTGCAAGGGGTCGCCCCTCGATCCCTGACACCGTGCACCGAGCCTGCTATCGAACTACGGCGTTCGACACTGAAATCCTGCCAGACTGGCAGCTTAGAAGACGCGAAAACGCGTCTCGGGACCCCGAACTCTCAAGGCACTTCACGGCGCCGTATTCAACACATCATCGAGCTCGCCAGCATCCCTCTGCCGAACCAGCTCTGCCATGAAGGTGCGGGCCACCTCCTTCGCGATCTGCTTGGCCTCCTGGGGGGTAGGGATCGCAACAACCAGACCACACGGTGCCGTGGCCCCCGCCCAGGCAACTACCCGAACTACATAGGGGGAGGGGGGAAGAAGGAGGAAGAGGCGGAGGAGGAGGAGGAGGAGGAGGAGGAGGAGCAAGAGGAGTGAGGAGGATGAGGAAGACGAAGAAGAGGAAGAGGGAGGGGGAGGAGGAAGAGGAGGAGGATGGGGCGGAGGAGGAGGAGGAGACAGGAGGGAGAAGGAGAAGTAGGCGGGCGAGGAGGATAAGGAGGACGATGACGATCATGATGACGATGATGATGATGAGGATGATGAGGATGATGATGATGATGATGATGCTGATGATGATGAGGATGCTGATGATGATGATGCTGATGATGATGCTGATGGTGATGATGATGGTGACGATGATGCTGATGCTGATGATGATGGTGGTGGTGATGATGATGATGATTATGATGGCGATGCTGATGATGATGAGGAGGCGGCAGAGGAGGCAGAAGGACAGTTTGCAGAAGGAGGAAGACGACGAGGGGGACTAAGACGAGGAGGAAGAGGAGTAGCATGAGCAAGATGGTTAGGACCAGAATGAACGATGTTTGATCCGTGTGTCCTGGTCGGGCTTCCCCGCTTTGAGCTGCTTCTTCCTCTCGCCAGACCACACGCGGCTGTGCTCCCGCTTGTAGTACACGGCCCAGCTCGTCTTGCCAACTTTCTTCTTGCCCCCCTTGCGCTCCTTCTTGTTGGTGGCTTTCATGTCCGCCCAGGCCTTCGGGCTCAGCGTGACCGTCTCGCCCTCGGGCTTGGCCAGCGTGGCAATGGCAGCCATCGAGATCTTCCCGTCGTGGTCAACGCCCTTCGTCTTCGTGCTGAGGCGGCGGTAGTTTTTCGTAGGCCTGCCGTCATTCATCTCCACTTTCAGCTTCGCGATCTCCTCGTCGGAATCCGAAATATCAACCAGAGGGACAGGCACTGGAGGCACATCGACAACCTCGACGTCGCTGCCGTCGTCGTCGTCGCCGTGGTCCATGGCCGCGGGGATCGGCAACGGCACCAACGGCGACGGCGCCTCCACAGTCGGACGGGCGGCGTTCAGCTTGGCCCAGGTCGGGCCGAACTTGGACAGCCACTGAGTCGGGATCGGGCGGCCCCTGGCCTTTTGGTTCAAGGACTGGCTCACGAACGCCCTGATGCCGTACACCACCTCATCGCACTCCGATTGGCTCAAGGAGATGCTCTTGCTCACTGCCCACTGGACGAGCTGCTTTGTGAACAACTTCTGGCGAATGTTCGCGCCCTCCGTGGCGTCCAAGAGAACGCCGACGCAATCCACGAGTTTGACGGCCTCGTTCCACTTAGGAACATTTTTGAACGTGCGGGCTGAGTAGTACGTCGCAGGCTTCGAGAGAGCCGTGGGCGGCAGCCTGTCAAACACCGCGAAAGCTTGGTCCAACGAGATGTCAGCCGCCTTGCGGTACTCGGTGGTGGACGACATCTGCGTGCACATGTGGCACGCTGGTCGAACTCTGCACAGATCGAGGTGTCGACTCCACAAGAGATGCTTGGCCCGAAACGGCTACGGAAAGACGGGTGTGGCCAACAGGGGTCGCTATCACAAGACCTTGTCGAACGCTCCCCCTAGAACCCTACAAGACCCCAAGGCGACCAACATGCTAGCGTTTCACTTCACGATTTTGGGAGGATGTCTCGAGCGAAACGCGCGTTTTTGACATGCTAGCGTTTCTTACCGAGGCGCCACACGCGGGGGATACGGAAGCCAAAAAAGGCGGAGGAGGAGGATGAGGAGGTGGATGCGGAAGTTGCGGAAGAGGAGGAGGATGAGGGAGGCAGGGGAGGGAGGATAGATGAGAGAAGAGGGAGGAGTGACGGTCAGGGAGGATAGTCGAGGTGGGAGCAGGGAGGGCGATGAGGAAAAGGAAGCAAGAGGAGGACAAGGAAAAGGAGGAGGAGAAAAAGGGAAAGGGTAGGGGAGGAGGAGGAGGAGGAAAAGGAGGAGGCGGGGGTAGAATGATAAGGAGGCGGGAGGAGGAGGAGGAAAGAAGGTGGAGGAAGGAGAGAGGAGGAGGAGGAGAAGGAGGAGAGGAGGAGAAGAAAGAGGAGGAGGAGGGAGGAGGAGGAGGGAGGAGGAGGAGGAGGAGGAGGGAGTAGGGGGGATAGGGGGGAGGAGAAGGAGGTGGCGGAGGAAGAAGAATAGGACAAGGAATAAGGAGTAGTGAGGAAGAGGAGGAAGCGGAGAAGAAGCAGGAACAGCAGGAGCAGCAAGAGGAGGGGGAGGGATGAGCAGGCGGAGGCGGGCGAGGAAGAGGAGAAGGATGAGGATGAG